>JASUAD010000011.1:44254657-44854657 GCA_037013555.1 Sextonia rubra
CGGATTTCGGTTCTGGAAGTATCCGATCGGTCGGACCCCAGGCCCGATCGGTCGGGTAACATAATACTGTACAGAACAGAATGACTGTACTGAAGTCTTTACACTCACGAAAATGACGTGTATCATGTTTATACAATTTAAAAGGGCTGTCAAAACGCAACACACTTGAGAAAAGAGTAGAAGAAACACAACAATCAACGTGTACCAACATGTGTTCATCCTTACTGTGCTTATACTTGCCTTAAACGAGCTTTTTCCTTAACTTAGTTATTTATTGGCCCAATTGATCTCGGAGATGCAATCCTAACACCATGCATGCTAAGAGTGAGCAAAAGAAAAGTAGACATGCAATGTAAAACACTCGAACTCATGGAGAATAGCATGACTTCAACGCTTACCATAGAACACACAATAAGCAAAGAAGAAGAGAAGTAGAAGAAGAAACAAAGGAGGAAACATGAAAACACATGAAGATGAGCAAGAATCCTCTCGTACCTACGAGTGCCGCAAGAAGTCGGAGGAAGATATAAAGAAAGAAGTTGATGCATAGACTTTTCCCCCTATTCTTTCCGTTGATCGTGAGGAAGAAGAAGGAAAGGAGGAGGAGATAAAGAGCAAGGAAGAGAAAAGAGAGAGCGAGAAAGAACTGTCGTTGGGAGGGAGAGAGATGAAAATGAGAGAGAGAGTCGGTGGCCTGCTTCTATATAAGATAAGGATTAAACAATTTAGATAAAAGTCCAACAGTTCAGGCTAATTACAGTTTGAGTCAAACAACGGTCTAGCGGACACAAACGACGTTGTTCACATACGAGTCAATTACGGAAGTTGACGAGCTCGACGAACGACACGTGTTGACACCAAGATAATACATGAATGATGAACTGGTACATAATAAAAAAATTACGAAAAAGGGCTCATGTCTACTTAAACCAGGTTAAACTCAACCCAACTACCTATCCATGACCCGAAACAAATCTCAAAAGAATAAAACAACAAGCATAAAATGCATTTACGCGAAAATAACTCCAAACCTTATTAATTGGCCGTTAAACCGGATTAAGTTGGGCCGGAGTGTTACACCTGTCAAAAAGTGAAAGCTAATCATCAGAAACCTGTAGGTTCTTTGCATCCATTACAGATGCCTCAGTGGAAATGGGAACATATTACAATGGATTTTGTCTCCGGCTTACCTCTAACAAGTAAGGAGAATAATGCCATTTGGATGGTTATGGATAGATTAAAAAAGTCAGCCCATTTTCTTCCGTTTAAAAAGGGCATGACATTTTCAAAGATGGCAAAGAAGTTTGTGGATGAGATTGCCAGACTTCATGGTACGCATGTGTCTATCGTATCCGATCGTGATAGCCATTTTGTTTCGTCATTTTAGAAAGCTTTTCAAGACCCCATGGGTACCAAGTTGAGTTTTAGGACGACATATCACCCACAGATGGATGGGCAATCCGAATGGACGATTCAAACATTAGAAGACATACTATGGGCCAGTGTTTTGAGCTTTGAAAAGAATGGGATGTGCATCTCTCGATGTGTGAATTCACCTATAATAACAACTTCCATGAGAGTATTGGCATGGCCCCGTACGAAGCTTTGTATGGACGCAAGCGTCAGAGTCCTATGTGTTGGGAAGAGGTTGGAACCCGAAGTTTCCATGGCCCAACGGTTAACGTCGAAACAATTAAGAAGGTACAGAAAACAATAGAGAATTTGAAGGTTGCGTGGTTAAGAAGGTTGGACTCGTAGAAGAGCTTTGGAGTTTCAGGTAGAAGATTGGGTTTTCTTGAAGGTCTCGCCGATGAAAGGGATAATACGTTTCAGTCAAAAAGGCAAGTTAGCTCCGCGATACATAGGCCCATTCGAGATCAAGAGTTGAATCGGGGATTTAGCGTACAGGTTTGCGCTTCCAGTTGATTTCTCCTGAAGGTCTCACCGATGAAAAGATGATCCATTTGTCCTACCAAGTTAGGTGACACAAGTCTTCTACGTCAATGACACCATTAGAGGAAAAAATTGGAGAGTTGTAAAACGAATCAAGCTTCGGGGAGTATGGGATGTACCTACTAAGCGGGATGATGATGACGATGATGATGCGCCAAAGATGCATTTCAGTAGGACCAAATGATATTTGTTGTCCTAGTCCTCATCGATGGTACTAGTGTCCAATACTCTAGGGATTATATAGATCCTGAGATCGTTCTCAGTGATGAGTCAGAAGACAAGGAGGGCCAAGACATGGATGAAACATTGGCGGAGTACAAAGATGAAGAAGACAATGATGTATTTAGTCAGTCTGACTCTGACATGGAATATGATATGTAGTGTTTGTTTTAGGTTTTGCACATGTAACAATTAAGTTAATTAATAAAGATCTTACCTTACAGAATGACATTGTCTTCAATTTCATTTTCTCTTGTAAATTTTTCATATATGGATAAAACATTTCTATATTTTACGTTTTATGCTTATTTATATATATCATAGTTGCAAATGATGGCAAACGGAGGGAAAAAATGGGTCAAACTAGGAGAATTGTCACATCACGTGCAAGCATTCAATTATTTATTAAAGAGAAAAAAGACAATTAAGTAGAATACAGATAAACTTACATCCCTAGGGCTCCCGTTGACCGCACGTGCTATATTTGGTTCGGCTAAAGGGACAAACGAGAACAAAAGGAAAAAAGTTAGTGAGAATGATAACGACGAGAACTACAGTCCCCCACAAGATGATAATGTAGATGACGAGACATTTTCGTCAGAATCTGATAAGGTAGTCTTTTTGTGAATGTCTATGACATGCGCTTTAAAATATTAGTTTTTTTATAGTGACACTCATGCTAAATTGATTTTCATTTCCATTGAATGTAAATTGTTGACATTCACTTTACTAATATTATTGATTTTTGCTAATAATTATTTATTTTCCTTGTCACTTTGCTCAAAGATAGATTGCAGATATGCCTCGGGAAAAGAGGGTTAGGCGTGCTTGAAGTCGCAGCTGCACTTGGGTTAGCTCGTGCAGAGAGCACACCCGAGGCTACAACAACAAATCAGGGATTAGGGTTACCCAAATTAGTGACACACGTACTCTATGCAATTCACACCCGGACCGGAGTCTGAATGGAATTACATAAGAGGCATCACATGCTTATATGTGTGAAGTGCTAAATGGATCATCTATCCAAGCATTCAATGAGCAAAAGCTTGTCAATATCGCCTATAATTTTTTCTTCACTTTTCATTGAACAGTTCAGCAATATCGAAACAACCATGAAACAGTCTAAAGCTTAATATTCAGGAGCATAAGATTGATAGATTAGTTATATACATTACCTGCACAACCCAAATATGATGTGCTCATGCATGCAAAGAGATCAAGGATAACATGCAATGAAGGGAATACAAAAAGGTAAAGAAATAAAGAGAGCAAGTTATACAATGTGGTCTACATGGATGCAATCAAATGCAAATGCTAAAAGACCCAACAAAACCCATGTATAATTCTTAGCTACTAGTGAGTCGCTCTCGCCATATGTAGCAATCAGCAACCTTCTGCTGTCCACCAATACCATCTGAAGAAGCCATCGCGGTCTCCTCCTATGCTACCTGGGTCTGTGCTAGACCGGGTTTAGGACCTGAACCTGTAACACTATTAAACAACTTGTGAATAAAACTATTCAGCAAAGCATAAGCAAGATTAAGGTAATATGCGTTATCTCTAACAGAAGTCATGACATGCGATCATTAGAAGTCAAGATAGTACACTAAGCATATCATGCATTTGAAATAAATCCGTTGTGGGTCAAAGGACCCGCACGGCTTTGCTTCTGGCGGGTCGAACACCTGCTCTCACCAAAACACGTTGTATCAAAAAGAAATAAGAACATATGATTAATAGAGTTCCAAGTTAATAACTAGGCACATCGTGTATTTGAAATAAGCATGCTATAAGGATCAATAAATGCAATATATACTAGTTGGCTACTACATTTGCCATGTCCTCCCTCTAGGAATCTATGCGTTGAGAACACCATCGTCTGGGCTAGGGTACGAATGGGTCTCCAATTCTTGGGCTCCGGAAGCCCCAAGATAAGAACACACTGCAGTGGTAACAAATATGCTACACTAAAGTCAACCCCACCGGGTATCATAAGGCTGAGGCTGAGTAGAGCCAGACCATTTTGATTCAATCATATACTTGAACTTGAACAAACACAATACCAAATCGTATACGTTCAATTCAGGCATGCAATACGTTCATACTCAATTCAATACCCATATTCGATGTAAATCAAATATCAAGAATACATCATGGGGATCCCATGCATATAATATGGAAATATTGGAAGGCAAGACATACGATAATCATTCAATCATTCAATTCCATTCATAAGAATGGAAGACAAAAACCGTCGTCCAATATGCCATGTAATTCAATTTAATAAAATCAAGGCAGTTTTATTAACCAACCTTAATCTAGTCATCCATTGTTTCTAACCGTGCATGATGATGTAGTTTTAAGTTATCCGATACACAGTTGTCTTTCTTTGGTGTTACATTATCTTGGGAAGGTGTATCGAGGTCCTTTAAACCAACACTTATAGGGAGGTGCTTAACAAATGGATAACATCACATGAATAAGTCTAAGCCCTTAAGACTTGTCATGATCTTTCAATTATTCCTTTGGGCTAGTTAATGGTATATAGGGATCCAAAAGTTAAGGCCCTATAAGGTTTTACAACAACACCTATTTAATCCTAATTTTCAGTGGACTTATGGCTTAGCCGTGGGTGACTTATGGCTTAGCTGTATGCATTTTACGGCTTAGCTGTAAAGTGCACTACGGCCTAGCCGTAGGTACCCACTTGTGTCTCTGTATTTACGGTCAAACCGTATCTTCCTTTACGGCTTAGCCGTATGTTATCTATGGCTAAGGCACAGTTGTCTACGGCTTAGCCATAGTACCTTTCACAGCTTAGTTGTGACTTAGTTGTGACTCACTGGATTCCTAGCCATACACTACCTACGACTTAGTCGTAAGCTTTAAGTTTACTGTAACACTCCGATCCCCTCTGAGCCGGATTAGTGGCTCATTAGTGTGTGTTTTGTTTTGTTTATTTCTTTTGGACTTGTTTTGGGCCTGGGATAGGTAGTTGAGTGACCTTTGACCTGAGATAGTTAGTTCTAAGCCCTTTTTCGTAATTTTGTTTTTATTTGGCTCATATCATCTTTGCATCATCTTGGTGTCAGCACGCGTATTTCGTTGAGATCGACAATTTCCATAACTGTGTCAGATCCGTTTGGAGTCAATTGGGGAAGATGGACCTTCGTGTGACTTGAACTGTAATTAGTCTTAACTCTCCGGACTTTGACTTAACTTCCAAACATATATAAATATAAGTTAGCTCCAGATGTCTCTCCCTCCCTTGCTCATTTCATTCCTCAACGTTGCATGCAAGGAGTCAGGAGCTCCACGTTCTTCTCCCCTCCTCTTCATTCTCTTCTTCGATCTTGTAGTGTAAGCTTGCACTTTGGTGATTGGGTTCTTCTCTCTTCTCTCTTCTCTCATCTTTGTATATTGCTTAGGTAAGTGGGTTCTTTCTAATTCTTTCTTCTTCTTCTTCTCCAATTGCTTCTCCCATTCTCTGTTGCTAGGTCTTCATCTCATGCATGTGTGATTGCTTTGATTTGTTTTGATTTTAGTTGCTTTGGAGCTTGATTCAGTGGATTTGTCAGATTTGAGGCAAGTATAAGTACAGGTTTTGATAACACATATGGGTATTGTTTGATTGCTTGGATTCATTCTCATTCTCTTTAGAGAAATGTTTTACAGCCATTTTCTAAGCTATGAGAATCAGTTGAGCTTGTTTTATTCAGTTTCTGTACAAAAATTTCGTTTCGGTAATCTTCCCGAACTCGTATTCTGTATTGTACGGCTAAGCCGTAAATTTCTACGGCTCGCTTTCCAGAGACTCGAAAATCTGAATTTGTTCTACGGCTAGGCTACGGCTAAGCCGTAATTTGTCCTACGGCTGAGCCGTAAGCTAGCCGTGCCCCAACCGTGACCCCAGCCGTGAATTTAATCTCTGATCAGTCGAAACTTTTCTGATATCAGTGCTTCTACGGTGTGGATACGGCTAAGCCGTGGATTGGTCTACGGCTAAGCCGTATACTGACTGTAGCTCAGCCGTGGGATGTATCAGATCAGAGGTGGAAAAGCTGACAGTTTAGCCGTGTTCTGAAGGGAACCACGGCTAAGCCGTAGTGCATATTGCGGCTACGCCGTAGGATGCCACGGCTAAGCCGTAGGTCACCCATGGCTAAACCGTAAGACCTGTTAAATATCAGTTAAACTTAGGCTAATGGTGTGACCTTGTAGGGCTCAAATACAGGTTAACCATACCCGTAAACCGGCCCAAATGGATTCTTTGGAGCGCATGAATAGTCTGTTAGGCTGTGACTTATTCATGTGAGTGTTGCTCATTGTTAAGCGCCTCCCCATGGGTGTTGGTTTAAGGGACTTCGGTGCACATGAGGATTATATTGCAACACTAGGATGGCAACGGTGCATCGAATAACTTAAAACTACATCAACATGCACGGTTAGTGACAGTGATGCAACTAGATTAGACTTGGCTTGTAATGAACCTTGACTCCGTATTAATCTGAGATGCATTGCATATTGTTTATGATTTTGCCCTCTGTTCTGTTAATCTAAGTTTATGCATTCCGTAGTCATTTTTGTTTTCGTCCTGTATCTCTGTTCTATGCTTCGTTCCGCACTATGCTTTGATCTATGCTGTGCTTTGGATTTATATCTATGCTCTGCTGGCTTTGTTTATCTCTGAGTTTGGGTATTCCCTGGTGGCTCTACCCAGAGGTTAATACGTGAGGATAAGATCCGGTCTTTGTCATCGGTGAGTCCAAAGCGGATAATCTCCCTTTCTATGGATTTGATTTGATTGGTATTGGTCTGGCTCTACTCAGCCTCAGCCCTAGGATGCCCGACGGGGTTACCTCCGGCTTAGATCTCTGTATCTCTGTTTAACTGCAGTGTTGCTTTGTCTTGGGACCCCGGAACCCAGGAACCGAGACCCGCTTGTACCTTTGGCCTGGACAGCGGTGTTCTCCTCTGCTCTGCTCTGCTCTCTTTTGGAGAGAACATGGTTAACGTAGTAGCCAACTAGTTCAGTATTCTATGTTTTGATTCCATTATCATGTTTTACTTCTATGCACGATTTGCTTAGCATACTAAGATGAAACTCTGTATTTAATCTTCTGTCCCTATTTCATTCGCTTTGATACTATGCGTGTTTCTTTCCTGTTACTTATATTTGCTGGATCGTTGTATTCATTAGTGTTGTCTGTGGTGTTGCAGGCACAGATACCTTGCCCAGCTCCCCGGCGGTCGAGGAGGCTGCAGGGGCGAGTGTAGAGGCACCCTCAGGTTTGGCAGAGTGGGCCTGATCATCTCTGCCGAGTGCGTTCATGCATACTTCCAGTGGCTTTTCGTCTTGGGCTTTTGAGTTTTGGTTTCAGGGGATTTGTATTTGGACTTTGGACTTTGGACTTTGGACTTGTATTCTGTATATTTTGTGTATATTGATTTTGGTGTGTATTCGGTTTTATATCAGTGTATTTGTCTTTGTCGCTTCCGTATTTGTTTCTGCTTTGGCTTCCGCTATTTTCTTTGTTGCTTGCTATGATATCTACAGCTTCCGCGTTCGTCTGTTTCGCACGTGTTAGATCCCTTGTGTGCGTGCATCTGGACTGGGTTTGGGTGCACGTGCACGGGAGTACGTGTGTCACCGGTTTAGCTTTTCGCTAACCCCCGAATTCTGGGCTCGGGTCGTGACATTTACTGAAGCAGGTTCAGTTTGTTTTCTGCAATTTCATACTTAGGGGCTATAAAAACACATACAAATTGATAGATTTTCAAGAATAATAAAGTACCAACATGCATTAAACTAGAATTTGCTTATACTTGCCTTGAATTATGCTTTTCAAGCTCTTAATCCTTTCTTTGGCTCAATTTGCGTATTTTGGACCTAAGTGCCATGCATGCTAAAAGTGGAGAAAAATATGAGTGCATGCATAAAATAAGAGTCCCCTTGGCTCTAGTAACCGAAGAGATCGAACAATAAAAAGAGAACTTACCTTAATAGGAGCTAGACAGCAGTTTGAGAAGGAAGAACCCACTGACTGCAAGTCCAATAAGGAAAGAAAGTAGGAAAGAGCTATATTGTTGGGGTGGGTGCTTAAATTCCCACATGCATGACCACTCTTCGATGAAGAAGAAGAAAAAAAGAAGAAAGGAAGAAAAGCTCCAGCAGCAAGGAAGCAACGGTGATCGAATAAAATGGGTTATGAAACCCTTGACTCTATATATATAGTGTGGAGTTTAAAAGAAAGTCCTTTGAGTTTGTCTTATTTTTAATATAAGTCAAATGAAGGTCCAACTAAATCGAGGAGCTGCACTCGAGGCCCTCGTTCAACAACTGGCAGCTACGGCAGGGATAGATCCAACGATCTGCTTCAATATTTCTAGAGGGACCAATTTTGCTGGTGATGATACAGTTATTAGAGAGCATGATGCGACCCCTTGGTTAGTGTATTATTCTCTTGAAATTTTAACATAATAACTTGTTTAAATTTATAAATACTGAAAATGTAGGATTTTCAACACCTGCGATTAGAGATACGGCCCTCATAACTAGTTAAAATGGGAAACGGCCCTCGAAACCGCCTACTGGGGGGGTCAGAAAAGGGAAACGGCCCCGGAAAAATAAAAAACTAGAACGAGCACTTCGCTTGAAGGTAAAGTAACTTGTAGGAACCGACGGTCTGCAAATTGGACTCCCGGTTAGAAAATTGGAAGCAAAAACCTACAATTTCCAAGACTTAGGCTTGAAAATTGCCCGTCGAGGGGTAAAAAACAAGAAACGGCCCTGGAAAATAAAAAACTGGCATGAGCTCTTCGCTTGAGGGTAGAGTAACTTGTAGGAACTAATGATCTGCAAATAGGACTCCCGGTTAGAGAATTAGAAGCAAAAACCTACAATTTCCAAGACTTAGACTTGAAAACCACCCACCGGGGGTCAAAAACTGGAAACGGCCCTAGGAAAATAAAAATTGGCACAAGCTCTTCGCTTAAGGGTAAAGTAACTTGTAGGAACCGATGGTCCGCAAATAGGACTCCCAGTTAGAGAATTAGAAGCAAAAACCTACGATTTTTAAGACTTAGGCTCGAAAACTGCCCATCGGGCGGTCAAAAATGGGAAACGGCCCCAGATATCAAAAACCGGCATGAGCTCTTTGCTCGAAGATAGAATAACATGTAGGAATTGACGGTCCGTAAATAGGACTCTCGGTTAGAGAATTGGAAGTGAAAACCTAGTATTTTCCAATCTTAGGCTCGAAAACCGCCTGTCAGGGGTCCAAAATGGGAAATGGCCCCCAAAAATAGAAAACCTATACGAGCACATCATTCTAGGGTAGAGTAACTTGTTGGAACTGACGGTTTGCAAATAGGACTCCTGGTTAGAGAATTAGAATGGAAAAGTTACGATTTTCCAATACTTAGGTTCGAAAACTGCCCGCGGGGGGTCCAAAATGGGAAACGGCCCCTGAAAAAATTGAAAACTTGTTTGAGCACTTCGCTATAGGGTAGAGTAACTTGTGGGAACTGACAGTTCGTAAATAAGACTACTGGTTAAAGAATTAGAAGCGAAAACCTAAGATTTTTCAATACTTAGGCTTGAAAACTACCCGTCGGGGGTCCAAAATGGGAAATGGCCACCGAAAAAATTGAAAACTTTTACAAGCAGATCGATGTAGGGTAGAGTAACTTGTTGGAACTGACGGTTCGTGAATAGAACTCCCAGTTAGAGAATTAGATTCGAAGACCTAGGATTTTCCAATACTTAGGTTCGAAAACCACCCGTGGGGGGTCCAGAATAGGAAATGGCCCCTGAAAAAATAAAAAACTTGTATAAGCACTTCACTCTGGGGTAGAGTAGCTTGTAGGAACTAATGGTTCGTGAATAGGACTACCAGTTAAAGAATAAGAAGCTAAAACCTAAGATTTTCCAATACTTAGGCTTGAAAACCGCTCGTTGGGGGTCCAAAACGGGAAACGGCCCTAAAAAAAATTAAAAACCTATACGTGCACATCGCTATAGGGTAGAGTAACTTGTTAAAACTGAGAATTCATGAATAGGACTCCCAGTTAGAAAATTAGAAGTGAAAACCTAGAATTTTCCAATACTTAGGTTCGAAAACCACCCACGAGGGGTCCAAAATGGGAAATGGCCCCTGAAAAAATTGAACACTTGTACGAGCACTTCACTCTAGGGTAGAGTAACTTGTAGGAACTAACGGTTCATGAATAGGACTCTCGTTTAGAGAATTAGAAGCGAAAACCTAGAATTTTCCAATACTTAGGCTCAAAACCGCCCGTCAGAGGTCTAAAACCGGAAATGGCCCCTGAAAAAATTGAAAACTTGCATGATCATATCGCTTTAGGGTAGAGTAACTTGTTGGAACTGACGGTTCGTGAATAGGACTCCCAGTTAGAGAATTAGATGCAAAATAGTCCGTCGAAATAACTTAGAAAAAGATTCTATATATACACATGTTTATCTTAGATTTGTAATTTAATTTATTGACAAGATTCTAATGTTGTTCTTGTCATTGCAAATTGATGGACACTTTGGGGTTGATTGTGGACTTGATGGGATGTTTTGTTATCTTCTTTGTTTATTTGTAATTATATATTGGACATTTGTATGGGACTGTATCATTGATATATTGTAATATTTTTTATATGAGATGGATGATTTGATGAAAAATAGTGATGGCAACTAGTTTATTTAGCAATTTTTGTATATATGCATTTGTTATGTTGGAGCCAGGTACATGAATAGTTTTATGTTTGATACAAATGTATGAATAGGTTTATAGGAAAAATATATAGGAAAAATAAAAATTATAGATTTAATACAGAAGGACTTTTGCCGATGAAAATGAGGAATTACTGTAGTTTTAAAATGTCGGTAAGAATTATTGTAATTTTTAAAAATTATATAATATTTACCGGCGTCTTGCAACGTCTATAAAAACTCAATTCAAGGTTTTTTAAAAAATAATGAGTTTGCCGATGTTTTTTTTCGTTGGTAAAATGAAAAGGAAATTTTTGAAATGAATTTAATGACATTAATTTACTAACATTTAAAAACATTAGTAAAAACCAATGATTTTACTGATTTTTTTTGTTAGTAAAAGTTTAAGAAAATATTTGCCACAGTTCATTTTACATCGGTAAAATCAAATTCAATATTTTAAAAATGGACAAATACTTTGTCGACGTTTTTATAGCGTCGGCAAAAATGAAACAAAAAATTATTAATAAAATAAAATCAACTTGCCGACGTATTTTCGGCATCGGTAAAAGTAAATTCAAAACCAATAAATGATTTAACAACGTAAATTAAACATCGGTAAAAATTAATTCAAAATATTTAATAGATTTGTTGAATTATTTAGCAATGTTAATATTGTCGGCAATGTTAATTTTTTTCATCGGTGAAGATTTTGTTTTGGCCGACGGAATGCTTTTTCGTCAGTAAAAGTTTTCATTGACGAAATTCTACCGACGATCGGCCAATGAAATTATTTTCATCAATAATTATTATTACTGACGTTTTGTTGTGATATAGTAATGAAAATTTTCGTAGCTAAATATGCAAGATGTTGTAGTGCTTATAAGAAAAAGAGTAGAGATACCAAACAAGCCCTTAGTATCAACTAGTTTAAGCACATCAAACAATTTTAAATTATTCATTTATATATAATATAATGATATTGATGTTTGAAGTTTTTAATAAAAAAATTCTCTTTGAGTCATTTTATACCAAAAAGGACCCCAAAGACATATTTCCATTATATTGGTCACCCAGGTCCTTTTTTGTTTAAAATTTTAAATTCTAACTTAGGCGGGGATATCGCTGCTCAGCCACGTATATGAGCGAGGATATCCCTGCTCATTTATTATTTTTCTTCTTCCTCTTCCTTTTCCTTCCTCCTCTGCCTGTTTTTTTTTTTTTTTTTGTTCTTCTTCTTCTTCATCATTCTTCCCCAAACTTTAACTCAAGCTTAAATATAAACCTAGTGACTCAATCCCAATTTACTGCACTCACTTATCAAACCCAAAACTGTTAAATTCATTAAACCTGTTAAACCCTAACTTAAAGCCTCATGACTAGAGCAGTCTACTGGCCCGGTAACTTGGTGAGCCTGTCACGTGGCCCAAAATGCTTAAGCTCAAGTTACAAGTAGTAAACTATATAGTTCATTATATATCAAACTCACAATTTATTTATAAGCGATGTGAGATGTGGTGTTACCCATGATGTGGGATCGAAGCATTATACACTAGTGTCTCCTATGGATTTTCCTACATTGATTTACAAACTTGCGAACCCTAGCACTATTCTGATCTTGCCTCAAGGGCTTTCCCAGTGGAATTGGAGGCCTTGCATTTCCGACTAGTGCTAGTCTTTGATACTAATTAACATGACTCAAGTAGCCCACTGGCCCAGTAACTTGGTGAGCCTATTACATAGCCGAAAATGCTTAAGCTCAAGTTACTAGTAATAACCTACATAGTTCATTATATACGAGACTCATATTTTATTTATCAACGATGTGGGATAGGGTGTTACAATCTACAAGTTTCCCCCTCCCTCAACCAACCAACATGATTCTTTTTTTGTCTCATTTTCCTCTTCCCCTTCCCCTTAAACCCACGTGAACGTATCATCTTCATCTATCTTTATTCTCTCCTCTTCTTTCTCATTTCTCCAACCTTGAAAGTTCTAGATCTTTCCATCCTCTTCGAAGAGATGGCATCCTCCTCCTCTCTTCTCCACCGAAGGTATCTAGGAATGGTGTTTGTAATTGGTAATCATCTTTTATTTTTTAAATCTTTGGGGTCTATCTTCGGAGTTGGAGGAAAATGGAGGATTTGGAAGAGGAAAAGGAAAGAATGAGCAAAGATATCCCTACTTGTGTACATGGGTGAACAAGGATATCCCCACTCATTTTAAATAACCAAAACCCAGCGAGCATCGTTTAGAAGCAAAACAAGTGAAGGAAGCAGGAAGAGGAGGAAAAAAAATTAAGCAGGGATATTGCCACTCGTGTATGTGGGTAAGCGGGGATATCTCCTTCAAACTCAAATTCTAAAAACTTAAATAAAAGAGGACCCTTAGGACCACTATGGTGGAATCATGTCTTTGGGGTCCTTTTAATGTAGAGTGGCTCTAAGGGGATTTTTCTGGTAAAATCTTCTTAATGTTATATATGCGGTCCAATTTACATCATAAACTCATCCATCTAACTTGGAAAAAAAATTACTAGTACACAATTATTCTATTCTAAAAGAAGAAAATATTGATGGACCGAGTTCATTCCGAGTCTCATAAGATGTAACAATTTTTTTCTTAGAGTTGTGCTATACCATTAGTCATTTAGTTTAAGAAGAATAATAGCCACATGTCGAAAGGCATGAGGAGCTTTTCTGTAAGCCCCTTTCTTTTCTCAAATCAAAGTAAAAATGCTTTTTTCCAATTTTTTCCTATCAAAAGTTTCTATTCCATGGGAGATGAACCTTCACTTCTCACTCCAACAAGTTTTATGAAGAGAAAGAAGAAAAATGATCAGTAAGCATAAGGAAATGATCTTCTAAGTTGTAAGATAGAGAGAAGGGAGCCAAGAGCTCCACCTCTAGACCTCATTGATAGAAAGCGCTGGTCCAAATGGTTGTTTGAACTAAGAACGCGTCAAGATAGGTGTCCGAACTGAGAACGTGTTAGAATGTGAGATAGGCCTTGCGAACTCACTCTGAATGCTCTACGATCTACTAGAAGATCAACTAAGTGTTCCCATCTCCCTTATATAGAGCAATCTTTAAAAGTCACGTATCCGAACTCTATCTCTCCTTTAATCCCATATCTCCTGACCAGTGCTAGAATTCCACCAAATCGGAAGTGTGAACCTGATCCAAACTCTACAATCGAGAGTTAGATTCTTATCTGACTCTACTAGATCAAGACTTATTAGGAGTTTGTAAGGATTTTTATATATTGGCTAATTCATGAGTTGGACAAAACTCTAAGTCCATTAAGTTGTATTTTATATTTCTTTTAGTATGAATTGTGGTATGAGTTACTGGATGCACTAAAGTGAAGAAATAGAAAAATAGTGAAAAATTAAAGTGTTTTGAATGTCAAGGGTTTAGTCAGTTTGCTAATGAATGTGCTAACAAGAAAAGCTTCCCAAGAAAAAGGCATGCAAGACTTGGGATGATGATTCTTCTAAAAAAGAGAAAGAGGAGGAAAAAAAGCTTGGCAATTGCTTGGCTTTAATGGCTAGGTTTTCTTTTTCTGATGATGATCCGATGAAGAAAATAATGATGATGATGAGATAAATTCTAAGAAAAATTGGGGAGCAGCTTATAATTATGCATGCAATGATTATGTGAAACTAACAAAGATGAATCACAGGATTCTAATCAAGCTAAACGAATAAGAAGAAACAATTGTTTCACTCAAGGTAGAAATAGAAAATCAAATTCAAAAGCTAATCTTTTGCATGGTTAGAAAAACTCCACAGCTGACAAGTTAGCTACTGACGGTCTTCACTATGTGTTGTTGAAAAACATTTGAAATAAGAGATTGAGATCTTGAAGAAAAAGTTGCAGCTAGTAAATGCTGAAAAGGATGATTTGATGGCAAATTAAAGATTGCGTTGCCTAAGCTAGATTCTGATAAGGCTTACCTCCACATGATGAACACTAATTAAAAAATTCTTGAAGAAATATGGTGTAATCAGAAAAGGCCTAATGATACACACGATCTTGGTTATGATCATGGTACTTCTACTTCGAAGATGAAAGGTAAAAATTATTTTGTTAAAAGTTTTGCTTTAAATTCAATGGCACCGATTACTCCACATGTTGCACGCACATATAATGTTGAAAGTAGTTCAAAAAAGAAGAATGTGTCATGCTTTGCATATACATCCACTTGTTATCATTGTAGAATCAAAGGACACATTAGTCCCCATTACAATAGGCTAGAGGTTTACCTAAGAACAAGTAATAGTGAAACTTTTCTACTGCAATTTTGATCAAAAAGTCTTGATTGCCCATAGAATTTGCTCACACTATGCTGAAGGCTCAAGTGTGAGTGCTTATATGCAAAAAGTAATGATTAAGAAGATCAAGTTCCCACCCGCAGTGCTACTATAGAGATTCAATTAAGGGGGAGTTACAATTGAGGGGGAGCTACTACTGGATCCTGATTGATAGATATATTGCATGTTGACATCATCATTTTTGTCAATTATGGATAAAAGGGGTAAAATAAGAAATTCAAAGGGAGATATGAAGAGTTGAAGATTCAGAGCTACTAAAGATACATGGTATTCAATTGGTAATTGGTACTATGCTGATGGTACATATTTATTATTATTATTATTTTCCTACTCATGTTCTTTTGGCTTTACTTTTGGATAAATTAAGTGTATATGGAATTTTGTCCATAAATTGTCAAAGGGGGAGATTGTAAGAATTTTTATATGTTGGCTAATTCATGGGTTGGATAAAACTCTGAGTCCATTAAATTGCTTTTTTATATTTCATTTAGTATGGACTGTGGTATGCGTCACCAGATGAACTGAAATAAAGAGATTGAAGAAGGGAAAAGAAATTGAAGTGTTTTTCTAAGGATTATATTAATTAAAAAGGTCATATCTTACAAATCAAGTGTCGGATATAAGCAAGCGACTTACTGTTGGAAAGTTCATTTCGAGTAGATTTTTGTAGAAAACAAGATTAAGTCAATCGGAGCTAAACAAACAAAGTTATGGCATTGAGAATTTTGCATAAATTTGTGCTAAAATTCAAAAAAAGAACCCAGACAGAACTGATACCCGATCAAGTGAATTAGTTCCCAATTGATCAGATTAGGTACCCAATCAATTGGATGACAAAAATTTCTCCAGCGATTTTATTGGATTTTGTTTCCTTTTTGAAGTGGGAGTTTTCGGTTTGAGCCAATTAATGTTATACAATGAATGATATCATGAGGCACAAAATTGGGCTTATTTAAAAGGGTTCTCTCTCAACCCTAAGAAATCAATCTCCTTATTTTGAGTAGAGATTACTCATTAGATATTTTCTTCTTCTTTAAATCATCCATTGGAAAGAAAGGTGTTGTAACTTTGTTTTAGAGATTTTAATCTTCTACATCTCTTTGTAAAAGATCATCTAAAAAGTCAAGCAGAACAACTAGAAGGCGTCTAGTTGATTTGAATTTGTTGCAGTAAGCAGTAGGCAATCGTGACAGCACGTATATGGGTAGAAAGAACCACAATCTTTAGGTTGCACGAGAGCCGGATAATGTTGTGAGTATATGCTCTTGTAGTATGAGATTCATAGTGCTTGATTATTAGTCTTGTCAGTACTCATGGTTTTTTCCCAATTAGGGTTTCCATGTAAAAATCGTGTCTTCTTATAGTATTGCTTGTTTGCTTTATTTTATTTTCAATGCATATTGTTTGTTTGCTTATAATCTAGAAAATTACATATTGGAGAGCACCCCCAAAACTTTCAGAGTTTATCCATGGCACACCGTGGGTTCGATTTGATGTGGCCCCATGACAATTGGCCACACAATTTCCAAGGATCCTCACTACTGTAAAAGTGACATAAAATGAGAGTTATTATTATTATTTTTTGTCATGGTGGAAAGGATATTTTTAGTGAAAAATTAGCTTTTACACCAAACTTGAGATCTTTAGGGCATGTTTGAATGAATGAGGAGTAAAATAAAATGAAATTGATTTTGTATGAGGAGTAAAGTGGGTTGAAGTTAAGGTAGATTACTTCACACTATTTGGACACTTGATGTAAAATAAAATATAAAAATATTTTAGAGTAGAATTGACTTTTACTTAAGGAAACTGAAGTATTTAGAGTTGAAGTGAAAAGAAATATGCATGGGTTAACAACAACACTTCATATATTTGGGCGAGACTGATCCAAACAGGGTAGAGTTAAAATTTTAAGCTGTTAGGGCCCATTCAACTTCACTTCACTCTATTTTTTGCTCAGGCCTTTAGGAAACTAGTTTTGGATGGTTGGACATGGGAACTCTAAGTCCTTTTTATGGGAGAAAAAACAATCGGATAGCTGATGTGTTTCCAAGGAAGAATGTGGTGTTGTCGGAAACTCCACCTCTATTGACTAGGAGTATGGAAAGATTAGTCACTTGAGTTAGATGCCGATTCGAAACTTTAAATCAAGAGTTTATTCTCAATCCAAACTCTCTGTCTTGTAATCTCTTTTCTTTTAACTTTTATTGAAAGTCTTTGTTACCTATAAAAAATTCAAACTTATCTTTCAGGGTCATGTATTAAGACTTTTAAGTGAAAGATGATTCTTATTATCTCCTAACTTCTTAATTAATTACGGGCCCCATTGCTACAATCTACAAGATTGGTAACAATTTTTTGTGTTATTTGACTTGCCCATGATTAATTTACTCCTCTTATCAAGATTATCACCTTGAATTACCACAAGTCAAGAGAAATAAAAGAAATAATGAATTCTAAAACAATTTAACTTAAGGGCCATAGATCAAATGGAGTCGATGCCTTGATATTTTATGCACTCCTAGGTCTAATTGGGATCTTACAATTTACTCTTTTCCATGATTGGCAGGACTCTACATAGGCCAAACAAAACAAATCACTCCATCTTATGTAATGAAGATTCTCAAATTCTAAATAAAATTACATATCATTGTGTGGGATTTTACTAAATGCTGATTTTTTTTTCATCCCCCTTTTAGGGGGTGGGGACTACTATCATGCCCCAAACCCGAGAATTGGGGATTAGCATGGATTCCGAGGTGCGACACAGGTAATCCCGTAATAATCCGTGTTGTGTCAAAACACGCCTGAACTACTACAAAGGAGATTCCACAGGTACGTGTGAGGAAGACTCATATACATGTAACAATTATTTACTTAATTAAGTGGAAACCTGGAGAATTCATATATAATTCATCATAGGCATTAACAAAGCCACAATCATTCATTCATTAATATAAACCAAGTTCATTAGTTAAACTATCCACATGCACACAATACTAAGTAACATAAACATGTCCATCATTATGAAAGTCATGTCCCTCAAATAGGAACTCTAAAATACCATAATATGACCACAACCATGCATGATAATGTTCTAAACAAACCCTTAAACATGAATCCTATGACGCACTACGTAGGATGATTAGTAGAAGACATTATCCTCTTGCCACTCGTCTATACCTCGAGGTACCATTGAAGTTCCCTCCGAGGTAACGTTGATTGCCGGATCGGCATTGGGTTCCGTACCTGTAACACCAAGGATAGCACTATTAACATAGTGGCTAAGCAACTATAAGAGTGCATAGGACTATCATGATGTATCAATCGAATTAGAAAACAAATTGATTAAAAGAGAGCAATAATCGGAAGCTAGGCATATTGTGTATTAGAATAAGTATGAATAAAGATTCATATATATAGAAAGATAATCACATACTAATTGTAACGACCCAGTCCCAAAAGTACATTTGAATGAAAGAATATAAGTAATAATCTGTTCTAAACTATCGAGGCGCGCTTGGTAGCTCAACTGGTTAAGATCCCGGCTGTGCCTCAGGTGAGATCAGGGTTCGAGTCTATGCAAGGACAAAATCCCCGCTGCGTACTCCGAGGGTAAGACAGCGTCCTCTGCCCGCTCTGTATGATCAGTTAGGTGGAACAATACTTTCTCAAAAATAAGGAGGCGCCTTTTGGGGACAAAACCGTGAGGACTTCCATAAAAACTATAAGCGTACTCGAGTCAGAGCAATTTCAGGATGGGTGACCTCCTAGGAAGTCCAAAGCGGACAATACCTCGATGGTGCGGAGCGGATTGTTACAGATGGTATCAGAGCAAGGGATGGCTCTCCTCTGAGTGGTGGGAGAGGACCGCTCGAATCCTGCCTCCTTCTCGAATCCTACCTTCCACAAATAGGGGGGAACGAAGGAAGAGGAACGAAGTCCCACATCATTGATGAGGCCGTCTTCGGTCCGACATTGTTCGAGATATGTGGATATGGGGACATATCCAGCGGAAGCTGGTGGGCCTGTAACGATCTAGTCCCAAAAGTACATTTGAATGAAAGAATATAAATAATAATCTGTTCTAAACTATCGAGGCGCGCTTGGTAGCTCAACTGGTTAAGATCCCGGCTGTGCCTCGGGTGAGATCAGGGTTCGAGTCTATGCAAGGACAAAATCCCCGCTACGTACTCTGAGGGTAAGACAACATCCTCTGCCCGCTCTGTATGATCTGTAATTATCCTCGGTACTTACTCAATCTAAATGCATCCATATTGTTAAGAAACCATGCCCTCAACATATGTAACTCAATTAAGTATGCATGAATTGATTATCAGATATGAATGAATAAATGAATGAATGTAATCTCAAGACCAAACTCCTAGTACGTATGATATGACAAGTATAACCAAGATGCATAAAAGATATGAATTTGAGTCGGTCTTGATACGTTAAGTCTGCACCACTTAACTACGCCCTTATTAGGTTCGACGGGACCAGTTTGGGTATGATACGATATGTCGCTGCTGCAGTAGTCCTTGGAGGAGTTGTCGGCGCTTCTTAATAAGCTAGGCTGATCCCCATTACTTACGTATGTCACGCCCCGATCCCGGGAATTGGGGTTAGGATGGCCCCACGGGGTGTACATACGTAATCCCGTAGTAATCTGTGCATGTAAACATATACACACACAAATCACTACAAAGGAGATTACACAGGAACATGTAGAGAAGTTCTCCGACACATAATTTACATTCAATAGTAAGCGGAAGCCTATGTAATACATCTAGAATGATCACACGCATTAACAACAGAATCATAAACATCCATAAATAAGTCTGTACTTAACTATTTCTCCATTTACAGGATAACCATTAGTTAAGCATGAACAAAATCTTAAAGTGTAAACAGGTCTATCCAAACTTAAACACTCAGCAAGTGTCTCGTTGTCGCTCTTCATATGACAACGTCATCTGCATTACACTCATTTAGTCCCCGAGGTTTAGTACCTGTAACACCAAGGATAGCACTGTTAACACGACGGTTAAGCAAGCATATGGAGATACATAAGACTATCATGCCGTATCAAATGAAGTAAGAATATATATTAATTAAAGAAGGCAAAAATCGTACAACGACCCAGTCCCAAAAATACATTTGAATGAAAGAATATAAGTAATAATCTGTTCTAAACTATCGAGGCGCGCTTGGGTGGCTCACTGGTTAAGACTCCCAATGTCCTCTGACCAGGGTTCGAGTCTCACCAAGGACAAAATCCCCGCTACGTACTCTAAGGGTAAGACAGCGTCCTCTGCCCTCTCTGTATGATCAGTTAGGTGGAACAATACCTTTTCAAAAATGAGGAAGCGCCTTTTGGGGACAAAACCGTGAGGACATCCATAAAAACTATAAAGTTAAGCGTGCTCGAGTCAAAGCAATTTCAGGATAGGTGACCTCCTGGGAAGTCCAAAGCGGACAATACCTCGATGGTGCGGAGCGGATTGTTACACTAATTGGCATCCATATGGCTATCTTTTCTCTAACGAGAGCATATGATATAGTGGAAAATCACTAGCGGTTGGGCCAAGATGATCTAGCTACCTTAAAAGCATCGACCAACTCTTCATACAACTACTGCAGCAGGTAACATACATAATACCCTCATTCGGTCCCGTCAAACCTCTAATGGGTACAAGCTAAGTTGTGCCAACTCAAAGGTCTCAAGTCCAATTAGAATTCACACTTCTATACTTCTTATACGTAATGATCAATCCATTCTTATACAAAAACATATAACAGTCTTGAGATCATGTTCAATCATAAAATCAAAATTAACAATGTAACTGTTATTCAAACAATGCATACTTAAATGAACTATTAAAGCTTGAACCTTTTTCAACTCTAGTTTCCCTATCTTGGCTCACGGGCTTTTGCTCAATAAAAGCTCCATCTCCAATCTTGCCTTAAGGTTTACCTGAAGAATGGGTACATGATTAAATCATATTGAGGGCAAGGTTTACTTAGATAATATGAATGCATTTGGATTAAGTGGTTAACAAGGATATTTACTAGCCAACCTTATGCTAGATAATCCGCGTTTCCTTAGTCATTTAATATGGTGTATTCATAAAACGTCCAGTATTAATGTATTACCAAGTCTTAATATTACAATGTATAGGTAATAGACACCACTTCTTATGCCAACACCAATGATATAACTTTAGAAATGAGCTAAAAAAATTAAGAGGAAATGAGTGTCAACTCTACACTCTTCCTTCTTAGTATTTAATTACCATTGGGCTAATTAATTATGGCAAAGGTACCACTTCTAAGGTTCTACATGGTCCTTGAATGTACTTAAAATCCTAAGGGCAAGATTGGTTTTTAATTAGAAGTTGCAAGTGATTTAAAATAATTTTTCAAAATTTGGCTAGCCGTGCTCGAGCACTATTCTAGAAAAGCTCCGACTAATGAATTTTCATCGGGCGTGCTTGTAAACAACCCAAATCCACTCAAGCGGGTGTTATCTCTGTCTTCGGACAAAGACTACTGATGCATTTTTTGTCAAAAAATTACATTGGAGCTCGTGCACATGTTCACGCCCACTCGAGCACTTTTGCCCGAATTGCATATTAGAACTCTGCTGCAAGCACTCTTCTTCTTCAATTCGTCACCTGCATGAAACTTCTGTTCCCCTAACCATTTGAGGTCCATTCTACACTTCATTGACATCAATGAGACCATTATACATTCTTAATTCCACCCATTATCACATAAATAATTCACATTTCCAAAATCGAAGTTAAAAGAGCTGTAACTTGGCATTAATGGAGATCCCATCAAGAGTCAACAAATGAACCATGCATGTAGTAATATGCACTTATACTTGCCTCTAACATCAGTGCTTAGTTCAGTCAAGCTTCTCCTTAGTTTGATGGTGAAAAGACCTCAATAGAAGATGATCTACCCACATGCAAAATGAGAAATGGGTGTAGGGTGAATGCATGTTACATATTTAAGTCCCCTTGACTCTATTGAACTCAAGGGACTAAAAATTGTTATTGTTTTTTACCTTAGGGAGCTATAGATTGAAAAAAGAGATGGAAGAAGTGATGGAATGGTGAGCTCCAAAGGTAGGAGATGGGTAAAGAAATGATGAAGAAGAAGATGAATACATTGGTTCCTACATGCACAGTCTCAAGACCCAATTTCCAGCTCTAGCTTGAAGAAGAGAAGAGATGAAGAGTGAGAGAAAAGGTGAAGACAGAGTTCCAGCAGCTGTTCTTGAGAGGAGATTGAGGGGTCAATGGGTTTGACTAATTTTAAATCACAGCTTTGCTGGGATTTGCATGCAAGTCCAGTTGGCACCTAGAAATCCCAGTTTGAGTCAATTGGACTAGAATGGGCCAAGATGGATCCGAATTGAGCTGGGCTTAATGAGAAAGATAGCCCATAAGATGTAATATACTTATGCAACTATATGATGCCTTAATAGTACAAAACCATGTCATTCTAAATTATATAAAATGGTCCTTTGCTACCTAAGTAAGGTTCAAACCCAACCCTACTACTTATCCATGACCCAAATCCAAATGGATTTAAGTTGAATTAGCCTAATTATATTTTAATTAAGGTAAACAAGATTAATTACAGTAAATTATGATTAGCTCAGATTTGGACTTGACAACTACCTTCAATCAATCCAATTCATAACATATGTTACCATCTAATGAAATTGGCAATAGCCCAAATTTTACACTATTCTAGATATTGTTCATCACTTTTGGATTTGATCTCAAAGAAATTATATATGCTACATAGTTTTTAAAATTTAAGGACTTAAAATTAAAGGTTCAAATTATTTGATTGAGTTGATATCTCATATTTACCTCATCTACATATAAACCTTTCCATCAATTGACCTACAATGATTCTCAGGCATCTAAGTAGGGCCCACTGAGAGGTGCTTTATTGTTAAAAAATGCCCCAGCATTTATAGTAGATATAGCGTTATTAATGTGAAGATAGTTCGCACACATAAAGACAATGTAATCTAGCCTCTAGGTCAATGCCAATTATGGAGCAGTGCACATAATCAATCAAGCTTAAAGGTGTGCAAAAAATCAACTTCATCAAATCATTCTAACCGCTTAGTCTATGGTTCTTCGGTTCTTCAATTTAATGATTTTAAAAGGTATCATTGTTTGAAGTTCAATACAAAAAACACATCTAACAAGCGCAAGTGACGAGTTAAGTTGTTCATAGGTGGGCTAGATGGCTGCTAGGTGGCCCCAGAAATAAGGTGGACTACATGGTTCGTACACTTGACCAAGTTGTCACTTGAATATTTATGTGTACATATACATTATAGAAATGGCTTTAAGGTGAGTTCGGCTCGGCTGGATAGAAACCCTTTTTAGACTTTTTGACTTTTCAAAAGTCTAAAAGTCCAAATAAGTAAGTTTGTTTATTCCTATTTTGAAAGGGCTTCATGGAAGTAGAAGTTCAAAAACAACTTTTTTGTGAAGCTAGAGAGGAACAACTTCATTATGGGAAGGCACATTTTAGGTTTTGTAGGAAGCAACTCCGCACGGTGACTAAGTGATGGATGGAAATGATCATATTTTTTCAAGTTTTTTTCTTTTCTAATTGAGGATTTAACCGGAAAAATCCTCTAACATCTCTTAAGGCCCCAAAAAGGCCCAAGAAGATATTAATGCCCACAGTGGTCCCAAAGGACTGATACGGTCTATTTTCTTTTCCATTTCCCCTGAGAGAGGATATAGCTGTTCCTCAAAATATAACAAAACCATGAGGCCCCTCTTTTCCCCGTTTTTCATCGTCTTCTTCACTTCATCTTCTCCATCGATCGTGGGTGCTGGTCCCAGGTGCTCTCCAACGGTTTCTTTTCCTCCAACCACATGCATATCTTGGGTTATTGTCTTTTTCATGGGTTGAACTACAAGGTCGAGGGGATTGTGCTTTAGTCAGAATCCTAGCGGTCCCAACGGTGCCACCATGGTGAATCAGGTGCATATCTTGCATGGATTTCATTTTTACTTCGGTCTTTCTATTTAGTATGGGTTCTTTTAGGTTTTTCTTCCTCCTTGTAAAGGTTTTGATTTTAAGTTTTTATCTGCATATGATTTTTAGGTTTTTATCTCTTTTTCATAGAATGTAAAGAATATTAGAATTTTGTGGCCCAAGTTATCTGCATTATGAAACTTAGCAACAGGATAAATGTATTTGGGACTAGATAAAGAATGAATGTTCGATTGTGATTATGAAACTTAGCAACAGTCATAACATATACGATTTCTCAGTTAAAAGTGATTTGTGGTTTCGCATAATCTAGATCTTTGGTTAGAGAAAGCAACCCTTTACTAAAATCTCATTGACAATATCAAAGGAAATGGTTTGTTTTCATAGTTGAAGGATTTTATGATGGAGTTAACAGCAATCAATATAGAACTTCTGAAAGCACTAATTAGCACTGAAGCTTCATCTTTTGTCTGATAACTCTTTTTGCTAAAAAAGATTAAATGAAAGGAAGTAGAGAATACTTGTACTAACTGCTTAATCATGGTCATCATTTAAAAATATAGTTTTTATATATAATTTTGTTGGATTGAGGCTTTTTGAATAAATGTAGATGCACTAAAGGAATAAGCCTTGCCAGCTTAGTTGTTCTTTAAGAGTCTAAAACCTAATGTCACTTTTTTAAAATTTTTGGTGTTACAATATTTTTCTTAGCCATAGTGATAGATAATTGCCGAGCACTTTGTCTGTGACTTGGTTGAATGTGCAGTTGACATGCATATGTGAAGAATACCACAAAACCTAATGTAATTGAAATCATATGTCACTAGCAAAAGATGCATATATGATACTTAAAGTGGTCAGTGTTACAACATGTTCAAGAAATATAGTGACTATAAAAAAAATGAAAATAGAGTCTTCTTTAATGAGAGGAGTTTCTTTCATAATCCATAAAATACATGCCTAACAAATTGTTATTTACACTTGGGCTTGGCTAGGACAGATGAGAAGTCATGTTTAGTGACATTGTACAACTCAATTCACCCAATGAGGGATTTCAAATTCTTGTCAGTCAATGTCCTCATGGATTAATCTAACCATTATCAAATCAAGTTCTTTGTAACAGTGATCTATTTTGTTTATTGGAAAACATGTCAATCCTTCCATTCAATTTCAAGTTTCATACTGAATTTTCGCAGGTCAACTGTCACTTCTTTTCATAATCCATCATTTGGGCAATTTTTACAAAACCCATTAATTAATCATCTAAAAGAAGCCCGATTTTCAAAATCTAAGGTCAATGGCAGTCCTAACCAGTCTAAGCTAGTTGTAGTCTTTTGGGAGAGACCCACCTATGTCAGTTTTTAATCTAGTTCATCATAGCTTGAATAAGAAAGTATCCATAGACACTCGTAACTCAAGAAAAGATTAAAAAAACAAAAAAAAAAGGAGGGAAGATATTCAAGTGCATAAGTTGACTAGGAGTACCAAACATGGCACAATAATACATCCTTCCACAATGCCTAATAGATCTGTTACAAGTAATGATATTATAAATAAATTAAAGAAAATCAGTAAGGAACCCACAAGGAGGAGTCCTAAGGTTTGAAAGTCTGAGATAACCTGAATTGCAATTAGTATGATTTCTAACGAAAGGAACCCATGCCCATGGCACTTTTCTAAGTGTTTCATGAATCTTATAAAGCTAATGTTGTTTTTCTTTGGAAAATGTCAAAGTTGTACTGGTTATTAATTAATCATTATATTACTTAATTTAGAACAAGGTTTAATATTCCCCTATTTTGATGTGTAGTCTAGTGTGGGCACATGAATATATACTTGCTAAGATAGGGGTTGTGGTTGCCAGCTTTATGTGAGGGATGTGAAAGCTACTTGCCTTCTGGGTTGGGTTGGAACTGTAGAGCTTTTTACAGGGGTTTGGGGCTTGGAAGCTCTTTAGGGCCTTATTAATGTCATTCACATGAGCCTAAAGATAAGAGATAACATCATTGTTAAATACTATATTATTCACTGGCATTGGCACTATGATTTTAAATATAATGAAAAGAAACAAAATTAAAGCATTACATGTCACACCTCCACAGATTCGATCCCGCAAAATCCAATGGGCAATCATACCTCTTCTTGCAATATATTTTAGAAAAATGATAAAGAAAATTGAAAATAGCTATCTTCCCCTTCTGGTCCCCAATTACTATTAATCATCTACCCTTTTTCCAATATTGATAGCATGACTTCACTAACAATGTTTTGAGGGATGAAGCATATAAAATTACACAAAAGGAAAATGAAAATAAATCAATTGAGTCTTCGTTACCACTATGAGTGGCCTATTGGATATGAAGAGTGGCCTTTATGGCATGGTGGAATGCACCTCAATACAAATCAAATGAACTTACATGTTAGGGTTATTTAAACATTATTTGACACTTTTATCTTCTTATCTATAAATGCCATGTTCTTTATGAAGAATCCCAAAATCCTATCAACCTATATGTCTTGTTGGGAACTCTGTAATTCTAAGAATTGTAGCTCTAATTGTTTTTTGTGGAGTCTTTTGGCAAATGATGTTTGGATCATACAGTTGCTAGAAAAAAGACTAAAGGACATTGAAAATATCCTCTTGTATGGCTAAGGAAACCACATCTCCAAAACAATTTATAATGGATTGGTATGCCTCTATTAATGTTTCTTTTATTTATTGATTAGACTTAGATATGTTTTTCATTATCTTATTGCTAAACATCAACCAACTCAATTCTTCCAATGTTGAAAGGTACCTGACCAGTATAGATACATCCCCACTAAAAAAAAAAAAGAAGTGGCAACTTAATGCAAATTAAATGAAGTATGTCCAAGAGACCGGACTACATCATTTCTCGAAGATAGACAAAATGATAATTGACCGTGCCTCGATATCTACCTTGATTGAGAGATGGCGTCCTGAAACAAAATACTTTTCATTTTCCTTGTGGTGAAGCCACGGTGACCCTAGAAGATGTTGCATATATATATATATATATATATATATATAGCCTTCCCATCAATGGCTCACTTGTTGTTGGATGGACACAACCCAAGAATAAGGCAGTGGAAATATGTGAAAAGTTGCTTAGGAAGAGGCCTTGTCCGGAAGTTGATAAACAAGGTTTATATATTAAATTTAAGTGGCTTGATGACAACTTCACCTCATTTGAAAGTAAGCCTAGGGGTCAAAAGACAAAGAAACTCCCCAAAAAGGAGGAAATCTGTTACACAAGGGCCTTTTTCTTTCATTTGGTTGTTGGCCAAATTTTCAACAACTACTCTTGATCGAGAAAGGTAGCTTACCTCCTTGAACTTTTCATTGAATTCATGCCATTTGCTTAGGGCCCTGTATGTCTTGCTAATTTGTACAGAATGTTGGGCAAAGCATGTAGGTAAAAAGTGAGGACGATGTGGTAAAGGGAGGAGAAAAACAGGAGGGTTCCCTTAAAAAGTAAATGAAAACAAAAAGAAAACCTTCTTTAGACAAGTTCAAAACCATAACTGGTCTTCTATAACTTCTTCAGGTTAATGGTAGTGAAATATTATTATGTCTTCATTATCAATTCTTTAAGCAAAATTGATGTGTACTTCTACCTTTCTTATTTGCATAGATTTGGGCTTACTAACGGATGTCTATCGCATGGTATCCACAATATATGAATAATTGGAAAAAGGACATTCATTTCCCTTTATTCAAGACATGGGAATCAAGACTAAGTGAGCCCAGTCCTTTAACCAAGGTAAAGGAAGTCCGTCATCAGTTGAATCATATGGCCGCTGATGGGGTAAATTAATTTAGTTGTTTGTTTCGATACCTTATAATATTACTTCTTATTCAATAATTTTTAATCCTTTTTGTATTTGCATGTAGTTTGTCTTGATGCCTTATGCTAAGTACAAGAAGGTTTTCTTAAAACATGTCCGAATCGTTGATCGCATGCTCTTTGCATCAAATGCAGTGCTGATTCACTATTGGATTCTGGAAAGGCAAAATGCTAGCAAGGTGATGAAACAATTTGGCCTAACCCAATTAGTCCCCCCACCATTTCACATGCCATTGTTAAGGGTAAGAAAAGTGGAAAGAATATCCCATGATTATTCTTAAATCCATGACAAGGTTAAACCATTTTGGTTAGAAAGGCAAAACTTTTTGATAAAGGGGAAGAAAGATTCGTCAAAGGTGCATACAAAAGAGTATGACATGTGGTTTGAGTTAAACACCTACATGTAAATAGGCTAAGTTGGAAAAGGAAAGGCACCTTGAGATGAAGTTTTTTTCGAGGACAAATTAAAGGCACAGGCAAAGGCCAATCATGATAAGACTTGTTGCCCATTAAAAAATGTATAATATTTGCTTAAAATTATTTTGAATTAAAGTGTTCATTATGCAATATTACTAGCATTGCCCTACAAAATTTTTAGGTCAGAGAACTGTTGGATGCCATGGAGAGATCCACAGATCGGACAGATTCAATATATACAAGCTTTGAAAAGTTTAAGGCCTTAATGTGGAAGAAGATTAAGACATTTAGAACTGAAATGATAATGTCTTTTGAGAACTTTTCTATGGAGAACTCGAGCAACTCTCAATCAGATTCAGATGATATGGAGGTGATTTACTTTCTATTTTGATAATTACATTAAAAAGAGCTGCATGCTATAACAGTTTCAATTTGATATGCAAGAGAGGACAGCAATGAGAACGAAGAAAGCAATTCCAAAGTTCAAAAGTCCATGTAAAAAGATTGAGAGCAAGTTGGAGTTAATTTCTAAATTCCCTTCATATCCATTATCTCTTAGTGCACAATCTATCAAGTCCATCCCACCTCCAATTCACTATGTCTTATCAACTCCTCCACCTTTCAATTTTGGGTAGCCACTGGTGATAGAAATCATAGCTCCTCTACATGAAGTACCGTCTTAAGTACCAATTATAGAGAACACGTCCACTCCCACAGATGATGGTCTTTCACAGGTGCCAAGTTTAGAGATCGTTGTGAGTCCCTTACATGAAGTATCTTGTCAACCACATAGTTTGGAAATCATATCCACCCCCTCACATAAAGGACCTTCTTTCCCAGTTGTGATTTCTACTCTTATGAGTCCAATAAATTTTTTAATTAAGAGGATCAAACAACTTCCCCAAATCTGAAAGAGACCGATTAAATTCGAAGACTATTCACATTCGTTTGTCCAGTAGGGATATAAATTGACTAAGCAAGATAAGTTTTTTATTAATGGATCTAAATTGTTGTACAAAATGAGGTTAGATAATGTGCTATTTGAAGTGATCATTTTACATAGAAAGATGTGATTATGAATCTTCATTCCCATATATTCAATTATTTGCCTATAACAGAAAGGATGAACTGGATGTATACTGCACATTAGTGTCCATTGATGTCTTGTGTAAAGCCTTAGAGGATGGAACATGGTTGTGCACCAATATAATGTACTACTGGTTTGAAGTTTTGGGTGATGCCTGCAGCGATGCTTATTTATTTGATCTCAGCATTTTGGTAAGGCACAATAAATTATGGCTTATCAGTAATGTACTTTTCATTATTATTAAGTACCATGCATCACACTTCTGACCGATGTTTGTATCAAATATGCAAAGTTGGTGGCTTCATAAGGAGACTTGGCATCACGTTGGGCAAAACATTTTTAGTGTCAATGGTGAAAATGTTTGGTTGCCGAAAACCTATAGAACACTAATTTCTTACTACATTATATCAATCACTTCACATTACTCGTAGGTTACATAGATGAGAAAAGATCGGAGTATTACATTAGCTCAAGCAGCAATCATTATTCCCTAACCAATACTAAGAAATTTGTAAGTATATCATGCTAATTATGAACCTTTAAAATTATTAACCACTGAATCACATTGATTGTTTGTTTTGTCTTGTTAGGTTGATTAGTTGAATAATAAGTTTAGCAAGTTTAGCTAGGTAGACCCATACTTGTGGAGTTTTATTACGAAAATTAACACCCACACCAAGATAATGGCAATGATTGTGGAGTTTTTACGTTAGCATTTGCAGAACATTGTATCTTCCACCAGCCAATCAAATTCACTCAAGCTGATATGCCATATTACAGAAGTCAAATTGCGGTTGACATCTTTAAAAAGAGTTAGGGAAAGAATGCTTACCGATTGGATCTAAAAAAATTGTTGGAAGAGATATAACAATATTAAAAATTATGATCATGTTTTCCAAGCAGTCATTTTTTAATATTTTCTATGACATTGTAACCCTTTTTGGACTTGTTCGTAAGTTCCAAGTGCAGAACTGCGATATAGTAATAACAACTGGTGAGACCAAGTCAATCTTCAGGGAGCAATGTGTTTAAGATTCCTTTTTTAACTTGTACTACCCTAAATAAAAATCTAAAACTAACCTAATTTAAAAACTAACAAATACAGCCATTCCTACTTTGTAAAAATAAAAATTAAACAATTACAATCCAAATAACTAAAATTTCCTAAATTACAAAACCTAAATCTAAAAATTCCTATAAAAAATACTAAAGTTGCTACAAAAGAAAACACACAATAGAACTTCTAATAAAAGAAAAACTAAATTTAGAAACTTACTAAAATAAAACTAAACAAAGTTAAAAACAAAAGTTAGAAACTTTCCTAAACTAAAGGTTAAATTAAGTTAAGAATCTACAACTTCTAAAACAAAAGACTTACAAATCCAATTCAAATTAAAAATGTTCTAAATTAGAAAGTTAGTTGATCTAAAAATAAAATTTGGAAATTAGCCTAGGTTAAGCAACTACTAAAACCAAACAATGTATATGAATGTAAATAATGCAAATTCTAAATTTTAAGAATGCATCTAAAACAAGAATTAAATATGAATGAAAATCTGAAATTTAAATTTCATAATGTAAACAAGATGCAAAAATCATGAAGATTCAATTTTCCAAAATAAAAGTGCAGAAATTTAAAATAAAAGTGTAGAAAATTAAATAAAATGTGCAGGAATTAAATGTAAAAGTGCAGGAAGTCAAAAGCGGTAAAATAGGAAGTCAAAGGCTGTAAACAACTAAAGTCAAATGCATTAAAACAGGAAGTCAAAGGTGGTATATTCACTCAAAATTCTCTCTTAATATAGGCCAAACAATTTCTTAAAATATGCTCTTTTATTTGAGTCATCAATCCAAATAAGAAAAACACAAATCAAGTAATCATTCATCTATAAGAATAAGAAGAATATCAAGATAAATATTATTGAACTAGTATGAGAATCCTTTACACAATATGAAATAAAATTAAAACAAAATATTAAAAATACTAGGATGAAAAAGAATTCCTCCTTCTAGTTGATCTTCAACGTTGGTAATGTAACTTTAGGGCTAAACCTCCTTCATGACTTAAGATGTAGAGAACAAGAAAGGGAGAGGTGGAGTGTAGAAATTCTAGAGGTGGGAGGTAGGTAATTCTTCCATGAAGAATGTGGGAGAGGGTTCTATATTTATAATTTTTTTCTTTTACTCCTTTTTAAAGAAGATCTCATATGTGGCTTTCCTTCTTTAGGTAAGTCCTCTTCTTGGCCAACAAGTTTTTCAAGTTTGAGATAAGATAAGATTACTTCTCTTGCTGGAATTCTAAATGTATTCATCTTTCTGAACTAACACTTGCCAAAAGATAGGGCCTACATTTGATGAGACAATCTCAATCCTGCCTAAAAATATATAGTAAACTTCCCGAAGTTATATATTTGTCATTTTAACTCTGATTGGTACAATCTTAGATCCTACAGATATCTACTCAAAAAGAGCTTTCCAACGGTAGGTAGATTGTCCAAATTCAACACTCGGTTTGAGAGTTATGACCATTTTAATGTTTGATGTCCAAAGAAAAATAGGATTGACTTTCTACTTTTGAATTTTCCTTCTTTGACTTTTCTTTCCTTGAATTCTGTTCACCTTGGCTTTCTTTTCTTACATTAATTTTAAATTTTTACAACAATTGGAGAGTGGAACCCCTTTCTTGAACATTCCACAAGAGTGTCCCCACACATGTGAATATGTGTGTGTGACCATGAAGCCAACTTTGCAATTTTTTTTCTTCAATTCTTCTCTCATTTCTTTTGAAAATTATTTCTTTGCCTCAATTCTTTGAAAATAGGAGCCATATCATCAATTTCATATAAAACAAATGTGAATTCATGTGAAAAGATAATTTTAACCCTAAGATCACAAATGCATGACTGTGGGCCCATCTCTCATGAAATGATAATGAAAATGCACACCATTTTATATGATTTTATATGAATGAACTAATGATGATGAAAATTGAATTTATTTCATGAGAATATAAATTTTCACAAAACTTTCTAAAAATAAACTTTCCAAAAATGGGAGGTTTCATGAATGTATGCAAAAAGCGTGATTTTGAATCAAATTATGCAGAAAAACACTACAATGAATTTAAAATGCTTGAAACCACTAGATCACACTAAATGAGGCTATTTCAAGTCAACAAGTCCTTAAAATGGTCCAAAATGTATATAAAAATATGCATTTTTAAAGACTCATCATGACTGCTGAAGAGATATAACAATTTGAATACTAACTTTGAATGTGCATGTACATATTTCATATCATTTTGAATATGAAATAACGATTTTAATGTGTTTGTATATGTGTTGGAATGTGTATGTGCTTGAAAGTGAATGTGCAATAAAATCTGTTTACAGTGAATGTACAGGGCACTGCAGAGGAGGTTAATGTGTATGTGTTGGATGACAAAAAATGTGATGGAAGTGATTGTTGAGATGAATGTGGAGGTGTATGTGTTTGTGGTGAATTTGCAGGTGAATGTGGATGTGAATGTGTTGGAAGTGTAGGTGAATATGGGTGTGAATGTGTTGGAAGTGTTACTGTGTTTGTTGGATTTTTTTTTTACAGGTTTCTGTGTTGGAAGTTGTTTACAGGACAATGTGAAGTTAGAAAGGGATATTCTTTCGAAACTCTGAATAATATTTGATGTAATGAGCAGGGATATCCCCTCTTATGATAGGGTTTAGTCACCAGTTAAGAAGGGATATCGTTGCCTGTTTTGTATGAATTTCATTGTCCTAGGCAGAGATACCCCCTCTCATGTTAGGGTTACAGTTACAGTTAAAAAGAGATATCGCTACCCTATCTGTATGAACTTCAATGCACTAAGCAGGCATATCCCCTCTCATGTCAGGGTTACAGTTACAATTAAAAGGGGATATCACTACTCGAACTGTATGAACTTCAACGCACTGGGTAGGGATATCCCCTCTCATAATAAGGTTATAGTTACAGTTAAAAGGGGATATTACTGCCCAATCTATTTGAACTACAATGCACTGGGTAGGGATATCCCCTCTCATGTCAGGTTACAGTTATAGTTATGAGGGGATAACGCTGCTGACCTGCATGAACTTCAATATCGTGGGCAGAGAACTTTAATGTCCTGAGCAGGGATATCCCCTCTCATATCAGGGTTACAATTACTGATAAGAGGGGATATCGCTACCCAATCTGTATGAAATTCAATGTACTCGGCAGAGAAGTTCAACGTCCTGGGCAAGGATATCCCCTCTCATGTCGGGGTTACAGTTATAGATAAGAGGGGATATCGCTACCCGATCTATATGAACTTCAATGTACTGGGCAGGGATATCCCCATTTCAGTGTTACTAATAAGAGGGGATATCGCCTCCCAAACTGTGTTATTTATATATATCTTAAAAAGTACAAAATTTAGTCAAGAGGTTATTTATGTTTCAATTTAAGGAAACTCACAGAATAGAGTTATATATCCATATTAAAAAACAGTCTTCACATAATCACAACAGGCATTATATATCATATTAATCATTATGCAACCATTCTTTTTACATTAAATTCAACTTTCCATTACACCAATAGATCCATCATATTTACATCATTTTCTTACACTGAAAATTCCATAGCACAATGCTATAATAAAAAAATATGATCATATGTACATATCAAAAAATGTTGTTGTCCTTATTACAGAAATATATATATATATATATATATATACCAATGGTGCTGTTGAGCTTAACATATCATGGGTTAACTGGTGAATTACGGCATCTTTGATGATTATGACCCCTTTGTTTACAAACTGAGCAAGTAAGTTGTCTACGTTGCCGAGTCTTGTCTTCAGTTCGGATTTTATTTTTCTTAGGACGACTGGGTTGCTTAGTAGCTTGAAGGGGTAATACCTTTTGATTTGAACTACGCTCCCATTGTCTTCTATCACGAGTAGAATGCAAAATCTCATTATATGTCATTTGATATGAAGATGTAAAGAACCAATGCTCATAAAAATCATATGGATTTAAGTTTCTTAATTTCACTGCCGCCAATGCATGTGAACATGGGATTCCAAGTATTTTCCACTTTCGACATGTGCATTTCCTCTAATCCAAATGCACCACATCAATGAACTCTGGAGTTTGAACCTGAAATTCAATAAAACCAGCAACACGAACATGTAACCGACGAGATTCTTCTGCCTCATAGATTAGAATTTTTTCCACCCATGGAGTTAGGCGAGTCTTAATCAGTTGAGATTCAATTTGGCGCTTTTGGTAGAATTCCATGAGCTTTGTGCATATCTCCTCTACTTGTATTGTTATGAAGAGTATTTTAGTGTCCTTTAGAAGACTGTCTGTGCACTCCGCAGCATTGCTTGTAAGCATATCATAGCATCGTCCTTCAATGAACACATTTGCCTAATGTTTTTTTCCAATTCCGTTAATATAATTGTATGCAGCTTCATCTATAGGCTGAATATCATTCATGTATGCCTCGTACTCACATGGGCTATAAGAATTTGGAGCCAACTAAAATCTTCTAACAATAGCATTATCTTTAAAGTTCCCTTTAACATTTTCTGCAATGTGATAGCAACAGAAATAGTGTTGCTCACTGGGAATAACGCTGGCTAAGGCAGGTACAAGCTCTTTCTGCCAGTCGGATACAATGGTCAAATTCAATAGCTCACTTAGGGTTATAAATAAATTTGCGAGAAATCACTGCCAACTATCACGCCGCTTAGATTCCGTAAAGGCAAAGGCAATGAGAAATAGCTTATGATTTGCATCATGAGTTACAGCCACAAATAAAACTCCTGGGTACTTGCCCCTAAGGTGTGCCCCATCAACTGCAATCATTGGCCTCAATGAAGAAAGAAAAGAACGGATGCATGGTCCTAAAACCCAAAAGAATCTTTGGAATTTGTCACCATTTGTCATTTTAATATTTGTTACTGTCCTTGGATTCATCGTCATCAACTTAATGCAATAGAGGGGGAGAATTTGGAAGGACTTTTCGTATGATCCTCTAATGATACAAAGGGCTATATCTTTTGCTTTATGAGCCTTTCTGTAGGAAACACGACAACCAAACTCTTTTTTATACTTATTAATGATTTCCTTTGGAGTCAACTTATTGTTAAATCAAATTCTATCCAAGATAAATTCTACAATAAGTTCTAAAGATGCTTGTCAATGTACCATCTCCATTATAAGCTTTTAGCAAGAGTGGATTGGATGGTAAGTATGCATTTGAAATTGTGGCCCAGATTACACAATGGAAGTATGAATATGCCAAAGACAATTTTTATCACTACAGCGCGTTGTAACTTTGTTATGATTGGTCTTCAAGTGCTTCAACGTGAAATTGTTGTATATAGCAAACTTTGCTAATGTTTTGTAGAACATGTCATGATCAGAAAACTTTTGCCTTAACCACATCTCACATGCAAAGTTTTGATATAGCTCTATAATGTAATCTTGAGAAACCATGGTGTCTTTTAATGTAACATCCGACGCGACTAATAAAGTCTCAATGGTATTTACTGGGCTAGGTAGTTTTGTAATTAGGCACTTAATAAATGTTAGCTTTTTATCTATTGGTACATCATATACTACTTTGAATTTTTCCTTTTCAATAACACAATCGACCGCTTTTAATTATTCAAGTGCAACAAAAGTAGGTGCTTCCGAGAAATGGATATCATTGTCTTCTTGAATATTTTCAGTGGGAATTTCTAGCACAGGTATATCATTGTCTCCTTGAAGATTTACAGTGGGAATTTCCAGCACAAGTTCGGGATGTATAACTTCTTTTTTTATTGTGGTCATCACTTTTGTATTTGCATCCACCATGACTCGCCTCTCTCCGCATCTTGCATCCACCATGACTCACCTTATCAATATCCATTTGCTGAAGCCTTCAATATGAAAAAAAATACATGAGTTAGAAATTATACTTGATGAATATTGATCCTTTTTTAGCATTATAAAAATATTAAGGAGAACATACCGAAATTGGAATTAAGGATTACTCTTTGCTTTCTTCATTGCACTTTTGGTAACATATAAATTCAACTCATTCATAATTCTTGATGCTCTAAACGTTGCATTGACATTCATATCTTTTTCTATAGTAATATATAAGCATGTAATTCCACTATAAAAGAAGTATTGTAAAGTTGACTTCTCAAGGTCCTCCTTCAACTTAAAAACTTCAAGCGCAACATTAAGCAAAGAGGTATATGACATGTTAGTGGATAGATATTTGATTTTTTATTTTCTACCTTTGTAAGATGGACGTATACTATCATAATCAATCTCTCCATAGTAATGGAATAGAGTCAAAACCTCATCACCTGATATCCTATTAGTACATGAAATAAAAGGAGTTGAATTGTATTAGTAATTTTGTAAATGTAAACAGGGGCACAACTTGTAATGGCAATAGGTACTTTAAACTATTTCATCAAGTGCTTCTCATAAAAAGAAATGGAAATATCTCTTCGTAAATCACATATTCTTGTTCTAATCTATAAAAAGGAGACTACATTAATATGAGAATAAAATAACTAATTTATCGTGGAAGGTGTTATAGATAAGAAAAACATGAGATAGTAGCAATGCCAAACCCAAGAAATTCTCTTTGGGGGCTCTATGTAAATATATATATATATATTGAGGGAAGGGGCAAATAAAAAAAATGCATATTAATTCTCAAAATCTATATAGATTTTTTTATAATTTTTAAACATTCTATGGGGACTTTAGCCTTAAATCCATTTACTTGGGTATGCCTTACCATAATAACAAATGAGCATGACAATGCACATGTTTAAGGGGATACGTGAGAGACTCTTGAGTGATAGATGATTTCAGCATCTAAAAAAAATCAGTTGTAATTGTTACTATGTGTTTAATGTTACTTGATGAGATGAGGAAAACAGATAACTATATCACTGAGCACCACGTAGTTGAACATAAAAGTTTAAGATATACCAAGATAATCCTAACAAGAGATATTGGATGAGTAAAATAAAACAAGAACTAAGCCTTTTCAATTTAGAATTTAATGGTACAGGAGGTTTATAGGTGTCTTGTCATTTTTTACACTATTTAGTCTTATTGATAGATAAGAAGTGATTGTTTCAAACGGAGGTATTAAAATGGACTCAAAAGAAATGAGGATTATTCAAGAGCCCATGTAAATTTTTACATTGCCAACACATAGAGTTACATATCTCATTAAACATCCACAAAATCACACAAAACATCTCAAAGGAAACGAAAAAAAAAAGGGCATTCCACACTTTTAGTGTAGAAGTTTTGCTAAGTAGATCTATTTAACCAACTAGAAGTGTAGTCATGTGTCTACAACGCTTCTCAAGCAACTTAAAATAATCACATGCAAGATATTATATTTTAGGGTTATGTGTCTACAAACCTCTTTCAATAAAGTCCACCTTCCCCTTCAATTGAGTCCGCTTACCCCTTTAATGGAATCCACGTTCTTATTTAATGAAGTATAAGAGACAAAATGGCTAACAAGGTAAAATTGAAAAACAAGGAGTTGCACATAGAAACCTCGCCCAGAAGAAAAAACCTAGAGAAGTGGGGAAAGAGAAACCAAGTTTATCTATATAAAGAAAATGATGAACGGCAATATCCTCGTTCATCTTATATTATGAGCGGCGATATCCCCACTCGTGAAAAGTAACAGAAAAATAAACCACAAAGGGTCCTAGGGACCATTCAAGGCAATTCAAGTCTGCTTGGGCCTTTTTGGTCTTTAACAAATGTTAAGGGATTTTTTCGGTTAAATCCTTTCTCTAATTTTTACCTTATTTCGCTCCATTCCCGTATAACCCTTTGTCCATGCCCCGCTTTCCAAAGTCGTTAGTCTCAATTGCTCACAGAATCAAAGTTAATTTCATTTTCTACAATTTCTGTATAAAATGCATATGACACGTGGGCAAGACGCAATATACAGTTAAAGGAATCTTTTATCAATCTTCTCTATCTTTTCCCAATTGTCTCTCAACCACTCCTCTACATTATCTGAAGATCTTTTTTTCTAGTATTAAACCAGAGAAAAGAAACAATTAGGCAGAGCTGTATGAAAGCATTTTCTTTATTTGAAAGTTTTTTTTTTTTTTGAAAGGTCTGTATGAAATCATTTTTTTAATGTAATTAGGCTATTTCAATTCTGTTTTTGTTCATCCTCTACCAAAAAAAATCTGTTTTGTTCATCTTCAATATTTTCATGTTACTGTTTGTTCCAATTTAGATGCAATATACATCGGATGCTATGTACATGTTTTGATTTGCACACCATGTGCTTGAATAAAAAACTAATGGCAAAGAAAAGCCAAAGAAGGCCTGACCTGTCAACCTAATTCAGATTTAATCAATAGTTTTGTGTTTGGATTTGACCATTTTTAGGTTTTATTAAGAAGGTTAAATATAAATTTATTATCTGTCATGGTCAGCTCAATGAGAACCACAAGAAACCTCCCATAAGTGTAAGTTGGATGTAGGGGAATGCATACGTGGGAAAAAATATGAAATGGGCGTAAACAAAACGAACGACGACAGGAAGAAAATTGGTCCCTATATTTTCTCACTGCATACACTATCAATGATAGAGTAAAAATGGGAGAACATTGGTTGAAAAGTCTTGGGTCCCGACAACCAAAGAGGGTTCCAAGAAAAGAGAAACTGAAAAGGGTTCTTGAATTGCATGGATTAAAAGCATAGTCATATGCATTTTATTTTATAATTTAAATTGCAAATTGGCATTCTCCATAGATAGTCTATCTAGAACTCACGTTGATGGGATAGTTTTTTTTAGAACTCACGTTGATGGATAAAATTTAGAGACAGTTTAGGATAACATTAATGCTAGGATGGATGAGTGACTACAAATTTGTAATCATCGAATGGAAATAATAGTGGCTAGAAGAAATGATGGGTTGAACCATATTTACTAATACTCACATGCCTACACACAATATGTTCAGACCCTAGGCTATCATCAATATATCATATGTCATAAGCCAAGGTGATGAAGAGTAACAGAAGTTGGAAGTGGGGTTGAGTACTAAGAAGAAAGAAAACCAAGATATATGAAAATTAAGGCTGGAAATGAGAAACAACTGTTATATAGAAGGGAAGAGAAGCACAAAATTTGAGTAAATGATCCTATCTACCCATGCCAGACTCTTTTTCCAGATAAGAAAATTTTCCTTGAAGTGGCTGTTAGGTTAATGTCTTGTATTCCGATTTAGCCGGATGAATCTACTAGGTTAACCAGGGACGGATTTAAGGTCAAGGGTATTTTGGTAATTGTATGGGGCTTTCTTGGTGGGCAAGAAAGCGGAGACTATATATGTGTATAGTCTGTAATCCTAGATCTTACACATTGAAGAGAGGTGAGAGCTCTCTTGCCCAAGGTGTTCCCACACCATATAGGATAGACGATGTGAGAGAACAAGTGTCTCTATATGCTTTACTTGTGATAGTGAAGATGATCGTCTCTGTGCCCGTTGATGTAGCCCTATTTGGGTGAACCACGTAAATCTCTGTGTCTCTTCTTGTGTGTGGTTGATTGATTGTTGATCTTGTGATTGATGTATGTGTTAGATTTTGTGGACTCAATCCATCAGTTGATGTAATAAATTGATTAATTTCTTTATTTATCAATAAAATCATGCTTTGCTTTCATGAGATGAATGTTATTTTACTCCTTCATGCACATATGACCAATACGTATGACATAATGGTTCATGAGTTGAACCGGGTCCCATTAGTATATTAGATGTGATATATGTGCATGGATGAGATCCACACGCAGGAGATATATGTCACAAATCTTATACTTAAAATAGCTTCACAACCAGTAATGAGATTGGGCATCTCATTTGATAAGGTTGCAGCACTTTGATCACTATGAGATAGTGTGATTTGTCTCGATCATCAGAATGTAAGATTCTGGATCACGGTGCTGGTACATTGGATGTATTGAAGGACCATGAGATGCACCTTATGGAATTCCATCTCAATAATAAGGTATGCTCTCATAATTCCCTAGCAATAGGCTCTCAATCCTGAGACATTGACGAACTCAAGTTTCTATCTATTCATTTGCTTTGAGTCACCAATGAGTGAGGCCGACTATAGGTTAACACCTCGGTGTCTTGGGTATGTGGTAGTAGAACTGTAGGAACGTTGAATGATCAAGATGGAATCTATCTCTATTATCCCCTTGTGCCAATTAATGGATTTGTCATTAGTAAGTGCGCACCCATCTCAATTAAGAGTTAATTGGATGGTACTGATGATTACTGTGATTAATTGGGGCTCAAGGATAATAAGATGTGGAACTTAGATTGGAAGAGACGGATTTATTCCAATTGATCCACGGATATTGATAGAGGGGCCTACTTGTGGTAATTGGGAAGTTTAGGGTCTTCATTGTAATTTATTCCTAAGACTGGAGTGCAATTGCATTTATATAGTGGTGTTATTTGCAATTAACTGTGGGCCCGGATTGCACATGAGATGTGGGGTCGCGGTGTTCCAGTTGGAGCCAGCTTTCTAAGGAATCCCTAGTGGTCCCCACGCTAGCCCAAGTTATTGGAAAATACTAATCCGACTCGAACTCTAGAAAGAAAGGATAAGAAAGGAGAAAGTTGCTAATTGCTTTAGAAGTAAGACTTCTATTTTAATTAGACAAGGGAGAGATTTGGAAGTCTATAAAATATCCTTAGACGTCCAAAAGAGTCCCGCTCACGCCAAAACCCTTTCGTGCAAGAGTTGCGCGAGTTACTCTCCTCTCCTTTCTTCTAGTTCCTTGGAGTCTCGAGTTGGGATTTTCTCCTGAAGATTCCACCGTTCTTCTTGAGAAAAGAAATCCAATTCGGGGGTCATAGCGTGGAAGGCTAAGAGGTCTTGAAGAAGTCCATTAGAGCACTGCGGGTCTCCAAAGGTATGATCTACTTCTTCCATGTCGTAGATTATTTTGGATGTTTAGTGCTGGTATAATTTTTACTGTACATGGTCACGAGATCGAGGGTAACGCATCCTGGATTGGGTTTTGGTCTTATGGATAGTTGATCCCTGTGTTAAGTGGGTCAAAAGTTTTGAAAATCTATCCACGAGACCCACCTACTTCCAACAGTATGTGCACAACGGGTGATGTCAAAATCACAATAAGTGGTATTAGAGCCGAGGTGGTGTTCCTCGGGTTTCTGAGCGAGGTGGAGATCGCTCGGTGGCTTGGAGGTTGTGCGCATGAAGATCGACTGATTAAATCCTTGTCGCAGGGTTCAGATCTTTGTTTTCAAAAAAGGGAAGAAGAAGAGATTAGTTTCATGATCTCTATTGGGTCACCATCGGAAAAGAAGAAGACGAGATTGGGTTCGAGATTGGGTTCTCCGGTCTGGCTGGGATCGGAGGAAAAAGGATTCACATGTTTTCAGATCTCTCGAAGTCAATTGCTGCAGTTGTGATTTGATTAAAGGGCCACACAAATCGGATAGGAGAAGACCAGAAATTAGATCTCTGTTTGGGCCACCGGTGAAGAAGAACAGAAGGCTTTGTTTTTTATTGAGTTTGGATTGGATCTGTTGCAACAAAAACAGAGAAGAATCAGAGAACATCTGATTGGGCCACTGGAAGAAAAAGCACGAGTGGGTTCTGTCATTGGTGCTTTGGGTTTCCTGATCTTGATGAAATCGAAAGTTAAGTTAGAAGAGGGCTGCCATCTGCATAGATTGGAAAAGCCCCATTGCAAGCCATGCTCAGAGAAGAAGGGCTACTATCTACTACCACTGCAATTGTCGTTGCCGTCTGCTGCCACTGCCGGTCATCGTGCGCTACCACAGCACTGTCGCTGACTTTCATCGTTCTACCGTACGCTGTTGCCAGTTCCATCGTCGTCGCCATCGCCGAACAGAGCTATCTCCATCATCGTCATTTCGGCCGTCGCCGTTACTGCTTCACCTTCGCTGGACCTTTTCTATTACAAAACAGGGATAAGAGAAGAAGAACAGAGGTTGAAGACGACCCAGGTTCCGGGTTTTGAGTTTCGGGTTGGGTCAGTTTGACCTAACCCACGCAGAATCAACCCAGCAGCGAAGCCCAGGCAGCGCAGGCTACAGGTTCGGGTCTAGGTCGGGTTAGCCCTGACCCAGTTACAGCAGCAGAGCAGACAAGTCACAGAGCAGTTTCGATTCGGGTCGGGTGGACCTAAACCTGTTAGTGCAACAAGCCCAGCAGCAGTGGTTTAGGGCCAGTTCGGGTCGGGTCTGACCTGACCCGTGTTCGCAGAGTCCAGCCCAGTGTAGTAAAGCAGGTCGTTTCAGTTCGGGGTCGGGTCGGGTCGCAATCTAACTTGACCTGTTGCAGCAAAGCCCAGCGAGAAAAGCTTAGTTCGGTCTCGAGTTAGGTGAACCCGATCCGGTCCGCTTTAGAAGCCCAGCAGATTAACAGCAGCAACGTCAACAATGACGTCAGCACGGTCAACAGGCAGGCTTGACTAAATTCAACAGCTAAAATTGTTTTTGTGATATTTTGATCGCCCGATGTCCAATTGGAGATCTGTTTGCGCCTACAGACTCATTTCGAGCAAATCTACGCAGTGGAAGAGGGTGATTAGCCATTAGCAGTCAACGAGGAGTTTGACCAGATCGGAGCGTAGAAACTTGTTTCTGCGATATCGGAGCCATCCAGACTCGAATTTCAGATCCATTTCTTCCAGCGTGCTCGTGGTGACGAGATCTACAACTTGGTGCAGAAGTCTTGAAAAAAAAAAGATCTGAACAGATATGGGTTCAAACCAGAATCGGGTCGACTCGACCTGGTTGTTGTTACAAAACCAATAATAAAAGTCGCTGGCCTAGTTGCAAAGGGTTTGCTTATTTAAACGAAGTTATTCGTTTGGGGTTCAAATGCTTTCCGGATCGCATGTGATGTTATTCATCTTGCCATAGTTAAGCTAAAGAAAAAGCAGCAAGGACAAGCTGATGCATCAGCAGTTGTCAAACATGTGTTTGATTGATCAGAGGCTAGGTCAAATGGATTTTTTTGACCGCTTGGAGGCAGAGGTTGTTCTGCAATTGTGAAATCATCTGGACTTGTATTCCCGATCTGTTTTGCTTGCATGCTTTTGGTAGTTTGATCTTCATAGTGATGTTGAAGATAAGGCAGGATGGTGAGTGATTCAGATATCGATATCACTTAGATTCGTCAATGGATTCAAGCTTTAAGTTCGAGATGGAATTTGATGAGAAGATGAACTTTACTCAAAGTTCATGTGCTAGTTCAACATGTCAAAAATGTTGAAGGAAGAAGTCTACATCGTCAGGTGCAGTGACGTACCATTCAGCAAGGTACGTAAAGACATTGACGGTTTTATTTCCGGTGGTTCGAGTTGTGTGGAATTCAAGCTAAAGTGGAGATTGTTGGGTTTACGTCTTGTATTCCGGTTTAGCCGGATGAGTCCACTGGGTTAACCAGGGATAGGTTTAAGGTTAAGGGTATTTTGATAATTGTACCGAAGCTTTCTTGGTAACCAAGAAAGCAGAAACTATATATGTGTACAGTCTGTAACCTTAGATCTAGCGCGTTGAAGAGAGGTAAAAACTCTCTTGCCTATGGTGTTCCCACACCATGTAGCAGAGATAATGTGAGAGAACGAGTGTCTCTGTATACTTTGCTTGTAATAGTGAAGATGATCGTTTCTGTGCCTATGGATGTAGCCTGTTTGGGTAAACCATATAAATCTCTGTATCTCTTATTATGTGTGGTTGATTGATTATTAATCTTGTGATTGATGTATGTGCACAATGAGTAATGTCAAAATCACAATAGTGGCAGAATTAGCAAATATGCATTCCGATTTGTATTAATTTTTGTTTTTATCTGATCCATGCTATAAAAAAATGCATTAATTTTCTCATAGATTATTGTGCCCTCACTACAACATTCAGACTGACTCTCAAGTACAGAGAGTTGTCACCATTGGAGAAATTAGTTAGCTTGTGGTACACATGCACTTATATTGAATATTTTTATTTCCTTTTCTGTTGGTTCTCTTGGGGATTATGAGTTTTGTGCAGAGTGCTTATCAAGGTTTTTTTTTTTTTGTACTATAATTGTTGTGTAAAGTGGTAATCCAGTGGATGGAGTGGTTCTATTCTTGGATTAAGTACAACCATTAGGCATAGTTCGAGTTCTGGCGTGAAGAAAGGTGGTACAATTTGGTGACGGAGGGGAGAGATGGGTCAAGTGCAATGACTCAATTTCTTGCTATGAAATGCAATTTCGAATTAAGTTTAAAATGCAACTGTCTCTTATGAGTTGATAAGGTTGATCGTGGGTGTTCGGGTGTGGTTGTTAATATCATTGATGATTAACATGGGTGATTCTTTTTTAATTTTTGCAATGGTATTGATTGTCTTGTTTGCTTCGCTGTGTAACAATTTACAATTTCGGTACGTGTTCTATATCACTCATAATGCTGATGGGGTAGTTAGATGTGGTCTAAATTTGGGTATGGGTTAATTTATGTCAGGCATTATTGTGGAAATTTTTTTGCTAGGGATTTTTGTGGTTTTGAATTCATTTTCCCTTTCAGTTTGTCTCTACAATGGAAAATGACACTTTCTTCTGATTTAACGATTAATAATTTATTAGTGAATTTATTAGTTGAGCTAACAAAACAGCCCTTTTTTTCAAAAAGTTACTATAAAGAAATAGCTTTCTCAAAGTTAATTTTAGAAAAGTACATCTGACTTTAAACAAGCCTATCCAAACACACCTTAATTGTCACGCCCCACCCCCACACTCATGCATGATATTATCTACTTTGGCCTATGGGCCTCACGGTTTTACTTTTAGTGGGCCTTAACCCATCAAAAGGCTTCATGCAAAATAAGGGTGCAAGCTTTATATATAAACCCATTCACTTTCCTCTCTATAATCGATGTGGGACTCGAAGATATTACAATCCACCTCCCTTAGGAAGGCATGTCTCTGTGCAGTAGCCTACCAGTCCATGTAGCCTGCCAGCCCTCTTGACCTGCCTACATAAGAACCCGCCCACTTGCACCAGGCTACAGCAGGGACCTACACTCGAACTAGTCGAGAGTAGGCTTTGATACCGTTTGTCACACCCCCACCCCCACACACATGCATAATATTGTTCACTTTGGCCTATGGGCCTCAGGTTTTGCTTCTGGTGGGCCTCAACCCATCAAAAGGCCTCATGCAAAGTAAAGTGCAAGCTCCATATATAAACTCATTCACTTTCCCCTCTATAGTCGATGTGGGACTCAAGGATGTTACATTAATCCTATGAAAAGTGTTCTTACACACCTATCCTGAGAACTTTTTATGAGGCTCACTTATGAGTTCCATTTATGGATGGAACCAAATGGATGAAAAGATCTATGTGGGACTATCTTAAATATCAAGTTTGACCCTAATTATACGTGCCTAACCTCTTCATTTGTGACTCACAAATCTAGTTCATTAGAATTGGTGCACAGTTGAACTAATGGTCTAATAAATTCGAATTTAACCGAAACTTGGGGCATGTGACTATTACGGGGTCCTTGTGTTTTGCAAGATTTTAATTGGGTGATAGATGGGCTCTCTCAAAAAAAATTGTAAAAACTAATTCTTATAGGATTATTTCCTTTATAGAAAATGGTCCGTATCCACAATTCTGCTACTAATGTAGGTGCATGCTTGGCTGCAGGGGGAATAAAAGGTACTTCTCATTAATAGGTTCCCTCCAAAAAATCAGGTTCATCACTTCGTCTTAGCCCCCTAGGTGAACCAAGTTGGAAGAAAATAGAAGACTCGCACTAGCTCAAAACCCTATATATTTGATCATTATGGGAAGAAATTGGTCAGGTTAAATAATAATCTTGTGTCAAGGTTCGACTACAGAGCCAATGAACTGGGCATGGGTCCAACCTAAAGACCTTGTAGATACCAAGATAAATTATTCGACCAAGGTCTAAATTATTTGACATGTGCCGGTCCCCATTATCCTGCAGTGTGAGTTGTGTCTTGTTTCCTCACATGTGTGGGCTCCCATTATCCTGTATGTGTGAGTTGTGTCTTATCTGCTTACATGTGTGGGTCTCCATTACCCCACATATGTGAGTTATGTGTGTCCTCACATGTGCGCGGATCAAATTACCTTGTATGTGTAAGTTGAGTGAGTATTGCATTGTATTACATTCAGGTCGAGCCCCTAGTTGGGTTACCAAAAACAGAAAATTTCTAAGTATTGCCAATGTGTTGCCTCCGTGTTGAGGGCTCAAGAACACAAATACCACGATAAATGACCTGGATTGAAATGTGACGACCACTACTAGTACTACTAATAATACATCTTGCTTGTGGTCGAGTTTTACAACTAAGGTCTGTACAAATAGACGGCCCATCTTACCTTTTTAATCAAGGGCAACGGTCAGATAATACCTTTCTCTCGGAAGATTTGTGGACAGTTACATTTGCCTTTGAATTGAATCAGAGTATATCACATGGTCAACTGTTGAAAACGACTAGAAATTTTTTTTATAATAATGGTCAACTGTTGAAAAAGACTAGAAAAAAAATTTTTTTATAATAATTGAATCCAACGGTAAGTATTACTCTGATCAGAGAGATGGTCAAGCAAAGCTTTTTAACGCCATGCTTGAACAGACTTTTGAGATCCATTTCAGAATGACCAGACCTAATAATCAAAGCCCATGAACAAGAAGACAGTAAAGATTGTCAATTAGGCATATGGTGGACACAAACAAAGACCCGCTGAAATTTACCAGACCTGATACAAGACCATTTCCAAACATGTTCGACTGTTGATCGGACTCTCAATTTGATTGTCCATTGGCCCCATATGAGGGTCCTCATCTGATTTTTACGGATCAGTTCATTTTGGTAGTTGCTTAAATGGGCCATTGTTTCTCTGCCTCATTGTTCATCCCAGGCGGAATTGCATACAATGCTTTTTGAATCCTTTTGATAGTTAGGGTGAGGCAGGGACCCGACTAGTCGGACAATGTAAAATCTTCCAAGAGGTGGCAGGGCATAACTTAATAGTACCAAAAGCTGGTCTTCTAAGGGAGGGAAAGAAATTTAATAGGAGCCCTGTTTCCTTAGGTGGCAAATCCATTAGCATTGTGTTAGTAGAAACTGGAATACAAGCAATGTTATGGTTCCGCATATTGGGCTCACAGATAGTTACTTGTCAGCACTGACATATATGATCTTAATCAAATGAGAATTTACAATCAGCTGCGAATGAATTTTGGATTTGTCTATTAAAATAATAAAATTGCATCCATTTGAACTATTTAAATTTGCACATAAAACTGGCCTGAAATGCTAACCATTTGGTTCCAACACGTTTTTTTTTTTTCCTTTAACAACGAGGAACCTGCTTACTCTCCTACAGTTGATCATTGCTAAAACTCTATTTACATAACATCAGTTATTAACCTAGTGATATCAGGTAAGGTTTCAAATGATTTCAAAGCAGGGACCTCTAGCTTATTGCTGGGCTTTCTAATCACTGAAACAATTTTACTGTGGCTAAGAACATGGTTTGTAAGAGACTAGCAACAATAAATAGAAAATTTGGGGCAATCTGCAGATCTTTTAAACTCAAAAGTTATGAACTTGAATCTAAGACCTGCACAAAAATCATATGTACCTCCACAATCGGATGGGCTGAAATTGAGTCTTAAAAAGTCAATTCCCATTAAAAAGCCCACACACGTATGTACATGTATTAAATTTGGGATCTGTTTCGGAGTTTGTCATGTGTATCATGAGAAATATCGAACAAGATAAAAAATCGTTATGGATCTGCATTTTTCTTCAATCCTACAATTCAACACAAACGTGTTGGGTTTACTATGACTTTATACCTATGTCCAAGCTTTTAACTAAATTAAATTGGATTGTTAGGTTGAGGGCTTCATCTTCTCATACAGACACCTCTCTCTCTCTCTCTAAGAGAGGATTGCTTCCTTTTCTGAGTTGAGAGGGAGAGTAGGGACCATCCATTTATTGGTTTTTTAGTGGGCTTTCCTAAATGTTAAGGGAACGTTAATGAGGGTTTTAGAACAGTCACGATAAAGTTTAAGGTCCCAACCGGATTTCTAGTATGAAGTCTAATTAAAAAAAGCAAAAAATAAAAAAGACTTAAAGCAAAACAATCACCACAAAGAAGACACCGAGATTTTTATGTGGAAAACCCAAACATCGGAGAAACGATATGACCAATCACTTCAATTCAATGTAAACCAAGCACTAAAAAATTGAACAGTTATGAGATATACTCACAACCCTTCCGTAGTTGACCACAACCTAAGAACTGTAGTCCTTTTTACTGACGACTACGTCATTTACTATTCTCTATACTTGACATAACCTGTAATGCCCCGATCCCGGGAATTTGGGGATTCGAGTGGGCCCCCAGGGCGTGGATACGTAATCCCATAGAAGTCCGTACCCTGAAGAATTAGGCACGAATTCCTACAAGAGAGATTCCACAGGAATGTGTGAGGTAAGCCATCACACGTAGGGATATAACTCATCATAAGCGAATGCCTGTGAAATACTCAGTAATAATCAAGAGCAAGTTAAATAACATATCCTTTTCATACATAGATAGGTGTATACCAATGTGCTGAAGTCTTTTAATTACATTCCATGTAATCCAACTGCTATTTAAAGGTTAGGTACAAAAAGGTCCAATGTGCACTTTCCCCAATGGACAACCAAAATGTGATTGTAACTCCTCCAGAATTGACGCACTACGTAGAATGACTAATAAAAGACATCGCCATCCTTCCATGCATCTATACCCCGAGGTACCGTTGGGGTACCCTTCGGAGTGCGTCAACAACCGGGTTGGAATTGGGTTCCGTACCTACAATACCAAGGGTAACACTGTTAACACGATGGTCAAGCAAGTACTGAGGCATATGAAACAAGTATAACATAATATATCAAGGGAACTTAACAATATACACTGATTTAAAGGGAGCAATCAAAGATTACTAGACATATGGAGCATGAATGACAATGGATGAGGAATTACAATTAAAACATCATGCATACTGAATGGCAACCACAATGCTCTATTCTCCCAAAAGGAAGCATACATATGAGTTGCTAGGGGATCAAGCTAGCTTCCCGAGGAGCGTCGACAACTCCTCTGTAAACTACTGCAATAGTGACATACATATACCCAAAAGGCACAAGCTAAGTGGTGCCGACTCGGATTCAATCAACTAGTCATAACATACATAAGGAATAGTTACTCGTGAAGGCAGACGAATAATTAAGCAAAACATATGCATATGGGCTACAAAGGCCCAAACCTCGGCTACACCCTTGGCTAGCAAGCACACACTCAGTAGAAGCTCTGGCTTGTCAGATACGCACTCATTAGAAGCTCAGGTCTGAATTGCCTCTGGTTTTGCTCAAGGAACTGAATCCGATAACAAATCATGTCGAAGGTAATCTAGCATAGCAATATGAATGCATTCGAACTAAATATCCCAGAATCATTATTCCCCTTATATTATGTAACTCACGATCCCCACGGACATTCAACACGATGTACTCATAAAACATCCAGTGTCGTTGTGTTACCACATCTTGGTATCACCTCATATGCAGATTGGACACCCCTTCTTATGCCAACATCCATGACTTTTCATTGAGGAAATCATTCGGAATTCGTTTATCCTCTTAACGTATCCCTATCGTATCATTACAATTGGGCCCGTATAGGGGTAAGAAGGTGCCAATACTAAGGCCCTATAAGGTCAATGAAGAATTCGTAACATCCTAAATTCACTGGTTCATACGGCTTAGCCGTATATAAGATTACGGCTTAGCCGAGTGGTTCAATTTTCCTCAAATAGTTCCGGCGCATTTACGGCTTAGCCATGCTAGGCCTACGACTAGGTTACAGTTGGGTTACGGCTTAGCTGTAAGGCATTTCACGGTGCAGCCGTGTGTAAGCCATAGAAGAAATGGGTCTTTTGAGCTCTCGAGAAAGCTAGCCGTAGGAAGGCTTATAGCTTGGGGACGGGTTGGACACGGCGTAGCCGTAGCTCATTTTACGGTGCAACCATGAGTGAGCCGCGGTACAAAAACCTAATTTGTTGCTCTCGGGACTTTGAGCCGTAAATACTCATGGCTTAGCCATGGCTTCGCCGTAAGCTTCAGAAATCTGAAGTTAGTTCTGCTGCTCCGTTCAGTTCAAAATCAATCCAAAACTTAACTTATGAAAAGTGTCTGTGCCTTAATTAAAGTGTCCCTAAAGGTATTCGACAATCACAGACCCTCCTATTCTGTTTTGATCATCCTAAGTCAACCCATGCCCCACTTGCATACCATTAAACGGTGGAAAATGACTGAAATTTTGGAGCATGTAGGGAGCTAACTCAATAATCAATAATTTAATCATACATGCATCGCATATGACTCAAATACTTGCCTTTTACCAGCATTAACCAGCGTTAACCCTTCCCTTAACTCTTTCTTGCTATATGCTCAGGGAACTTCCAAATCAAAGTGGCTCTCTTTAGTTAAAGGAGATGGATTCCAGTGGGACGTCGTACAAGCCTGAAGGCGAAGGTATGTGGAGCCGAATCCTCCTTCATGCAAGGCTTCAAGGGTTGAGATGGAGAGGAGGAAGAGCAGAGATGGCGACTTCCAACATTCCAGAGTGAAAAGTGAGGAGAAACGTTGGTTTCTCCCTCTTTAAATCAAAGTTTCTATAGTATTGCATGCAAGCCCAATTATTCTCGGGAAATTATGATTTAGGTCAAATGGGCCTCTAATGACCTAGGATGAGTTGGATCAAGTCAAACCCAATATGAAAAATGATCTACACGAAAAATTACACGATGGGCAATGGGTTGAGGTGTCCATAGGGTGCAAGAATAATTACAATAAGGCCCTTAACCACTTAGACAGGTTCGAACCCGACCCATCTACCTGACCTCAACCCGAACCCAGTAGTTTTAAATTAAATTAGCCTCAGTAAGGTTTACTTAGTATAAACAAGATTAATTAACGGAGATTAAGGTTAGTGGGATCCGGGTCCTTACATAACCCGCCTTAATGCGGCAAGACGAACGATCTTCTATGAGAGTAGAAACAAAGAACTCTCTAGAAGTTTTCAAATTCAACACAACTCTTCAATGGATGCTCTAGAGAGAAAGAGGAACTCCAATAGGTATTCTAGGTTTAAAACAAGGAGATGGCATAACTAGGATTCTCAAAACAATCCTTTTTATAACTCAAGATTCATAGTTGAAAGGTAGGGCTATAATAGAATGCAAACAGATAATTTCAGTTGAAAAAGGAAAGTGATTTGTGCAAAGTCAACTAAATTTTCATCGTTACTCGCTCAAGCGGGCGAACAGTTCGCTTGAGCGTGCAAGTGTTCTGTCTGCTTGATTTCTTCAGTTCAGTTCAAGCGGACTAACCCTTGCTTGAGTGGGTAATCATTCTGTCTCAGCTTCTTTTTCTTTAGAAATTTTCTTCTTTTTTTTGAATTTATTCACTTTAGCGCATCCGGTGACACATGCTACAATCCAAAGAAAAATATAAAATTAGGACCCAAGTTTTGTCCACAACACATGAATTAGTCAACACTCATAATCTTAACAATCAATATAACACCGTTTCTATGGAAATGCCGAGGATTATGAATCACTTTTCTATGCTTGTGATGACATCATTATGAAAGAAACGATGATAAAAGTATAACTAATGTTACGATACTAAAGAAAACCATTTTGTATGAATGGGGTCATAATTGGTTTTTTGGAAAAAAAAAAAGAGAAGTAAATTTTGTAGAACCACTTTTTTTGCAATGTTTATCAAACAAACCCTAAGATTATAAAACCTATAGATCGTTATCTGTCATGTAATTAGCCTTGTGGATTGATCACGAGCTAGGACCTAGACTATTGATCAGAATTTCCAAAATCCGTGGTTTCTAGCCACAGCTTATACAACACATTTCTCGTTCAGCATAGATACACTTTTTTATCATTCACAGGAGTGGCTGGTTATGGATTTTGATTTATGCCATTGGTATAATGGTTTCATGTCTCATTTCTGATATAACTGTAACAAAAAGAAAATGAAATAGACTATCCAAAGTGACTATTAAATAATCTCCTGCTCTTAATGTAAATTGAATCGACGGAAAGTAAAAAATGAATACACCTAGGCATCGCTCTAACTATTAATTGAATAACTAATTAAATTAAAGTTTCATCTTCATCTCCCCCTTAAATTCTTCATCATTCACCTCTTTAATAATATCCTCGTGGAGATGGTTTCACCATTAATTTCTATCTATTTATGCAAACATACATGCCCTTAAATTAGACGTGTTTGTGTAATGTTGTGATTTCATGTTTTGTGGAAATTAATTCACATTTATGACAATAAAAATGCTGTTCTGACCCACTCCACACCTCAATCGTAAGGTTTTTTGGTCAATATTTTTCTTGTCTTTTTTATGGAAAAAATGCCAAATTGAAATGTGAAAAATTTGCATGCATGAAAAATTAAAGCATTTCTCAATGCAATATCGCAAAACCTCATGTAACACTAGCCTGGCTTAAACCTATGCCTTTACACATGCATTGATAGGAATTTAGATTAATAAATCAATGCCATGCTCAGGGGACTTCCATTTGAAATGAAAGTTGCAAGCAGAAGCTTGAGATTCTGCATCAGCTCCAAAGTCGAAGAGAAAGGAGGACGAATACAAAGGGAACTAGCATATACTTTTGCTGTAGAAGCCAACCACCACCGCGTGATCATGATTAAAAGGAGGTACATGTGCCAACCAACTTCTCAAGGGTTAGGACTTGTGTGCGTAGGGCCCTCACTTTTAATGTTTTCGATCTTTCAACTCAATGTCACAATAAGGTCCTGCTCCAAACATCTTGCGGGTGTACCATAAAACATTGTCATTTCTCATTAAAAAAATTTTGGGTAGCTCTTTGAGAAGTGCTGTCACATCTTGATCGGCTTCTCATTCTTTTTTTGTTGGCTTGATGTCTAACGGATTTTTGTTGGATCAATATCCCTTGCCCTGGGTGCATGGGCCAATCATGGATCAGGTTTTGGGTTTAAAGCCGATATTTTAGATTGAAAATTTCTCCACCTGTGTAAGTAGGGTCACATCTTAACTACGTAAATCATCTGTATGATTTCCTTTCTGATGTTTACTCGCCTGGTTTGTTGATTACATTTTCACACGTAGTAGTTCTAAAAGTAGTTGATATAGTTTATAAATTTATGCATATATACAGGGTGATTTTCCTATGTGATCCTTTGTGGGGCCCACGTAGGCCCCATCAAGGGTTAAAATCAGCAGAGATGGAAAGATTCAAGTGGCATTACCCCAAATATTAAGTTTGACCCCAATCATATTTTCCTATGCTCTTTGTTCGTGGGCCATAAGTCTAGTCCATTCAAATGGGTGTCTAGTTGACGCAAAGGTCCAGTCCATTTAGATATATACTAAACTTGAGACATGTGACTATTAAGAGGGTCTCTGTTCATTATAAAGTTGGGATTAGGTGATAGATCGGCTCCACCCCTAGTTCCCATAGAAAAAAACATAATTAGCTAAAAGTTCCTCCCATGATACAAATCAAAGGCGCAATCCACTCACAATTCCATTGAGGCCTCTAGTCCCTAGAGCATGGACATATTCTTGGTAGAGGTCCCTAAAGTGACCAGCTCATATTTTTTATGATTGATTTGCCCTTATCAACTACTTTTGTCTATGTAATTCAAAACTTTGAAAATCCATAATTTTGTTCATGATATCTATTTTTGAAAAAAAATGATATATTTGAGACCTACTCATCGAGACCTTTCAAACAATACCAAAGTTACTTATGAAATTTCGTATTAAAAAAAAAACCTCTACAAAATTCATATAAATTCTCTACAAACTCAGAAAAATTCTCTCCAAACTCAAAAAATTATCTGCAAAACTCATAAAATTATCTGCAAAACTCATAAATTCTCTATGAACTCAGAAAAATTCTTTGCATACTCATATAAATTATGTAAAAAAATAATCTTCTTTAAAACTTATAGAAATTATCTGCAAACTTATATCAATTCTCAGCAAACTTATAAAAATTCTCTACAAACTCACATAAACTCTGATCAGTGGACCAGATCTACACCATTGATTAATGTTGGCCACCTACATCTCCTCCTTGCATCTGTTCCTGATCGAGAAACCTAATTCAGAACCCAGACCCATTTTTCTTCTGCCCTTCTTCCTTCTGTTTCTTTCCTTTCTTTCTTTCTTCTTTTTGGTTCCACTGCATTCCCTCCTCTGCAATTGAGTCTACCCATCATCATGCTTCTCCCCTGTTACCTCATCTCCATCATGCTGTCCCTGCTCACGGCACACCATCAGCCATCAACCTGTCAACTAGACCCATGCATCCACTGTCACTCGACCCATCTTCCTCCTTCTCTTCCTCTCTTGCTTCTGCATTACCCAGCCGAATAGCTCACCTTCTTTTTCTTCCTCCTCCTCTTTTGTTTCTCACCATCCCTGCAACTAACTCATCTTCTTTTCCTTTCTTTCTATTTCTTTCCTTTCCTCCCAGACAAAGTGTCACGCCCCACCCTTTACACATGCATGATATTGTCCGCTTTAGCCCATGGGCCTCACGGTTTTGTTTCTGGTGGGCCTCAATCCACCAAAAGGCCTCATGCAAAGTAAGGGTGCAAGCTCTCTATATAAACCCATTCACTTTCCTTTCTATAGTCGATGTGGGACTCCAGGATGTTACAATTCACCCCCCTTAGGGCTGCACGTCCCTGTGCAGTAGCCTGCCAGTTCTTGTAGCCTGCCAGCCCTCTTGGCCCGTCCACATATGAACCCGCCCACTTGCACTAGGCCACGGCAGGGACCCACACTCGAACTAGTCGAGAGTCGGCTCTGATACCATTTGTCACGCCCCACCCTTTACACATGCATGATATTGTCCGCTTTGGCCCATGGGCCTCACGGTTTTGTTTCTGGTGGGCCTCAATCCACCAAAAGGCCTCATGCAAAGTAAGGGTGCAAGCTCTCTATATAAACCCATTCACTTTCCTCTCTATAGTCGATGTGGGACTCCAGGATGTTACACAAAGCACTCCTCCTTCTGTATATAATCGAACCCAATTTAGTCATTCTTCTTTTTTTTCCTCTGATTCATCTTCTTCTTCTGGTTTCTTATTTTCCTTCTTGCCAAATAGAACCTAGACTTCTCTTCCTTTTCTTCTTTTTCTTCCTTCCTTCACTTTCTCTACAATTGAGAAGAACCCATCTTTATCTTTTCCTTCTTCATTATTGCTTCTCTTTTCTCTGTTTCCTTTTCTGTGTTTTCTACACACAAAAACCGTCGTCACTGCCCTCCTAACGTCGGAGCACCGCCCTTCATCATCGTTGGGGCCGCCACTGCCCGCCGTTGCACCATTCGCAGTACGTGAGAAGAAGGGCTATTGCTGCCCTTTTTCCGGTTGCAAACAAGAATCGAAGAGGGAGAGGAGGGGCAAGCCATGAGTCAAATCTACTAGCAGGTCATTTTGGAGTTTTAAGTACTTAAATTTAAAAAAAGATCTCTGTCTTTATGATAAAAGATAGTGGACTATTCCTCGTAATATGAAATGTTAAAGGATTTGGTGCCGAAAAGCCCCAAAAAATATTGTGGACAGTTGTCACCAAAATATTTTTCATATATCTTTCCTATATTCCTCACACAATAGTGATGGAAATTTTCTTTTTTAAATTTAGCAAGGTCAAAAAGGTGTTATAAGGTGTGATGGTTTTATCTTCTTGCACAACAATATTTTTTAAAAAAGAAAATGTCCCTCACCCTATACAAATTTACTATGTATATGTCCCTCACACTATGGTGAGGGATACTTTCTTTTTTGAAAAGTATTGATGTGTAAGAAGGCAAAACTATTACACCTCATGACATCTTTTTAGCTTTGTTAGATCTAAAAATAAAATTATCCCTCACCTTATGGCGAGAAATGGATGCATAATAGTATTTCCCTATATATATATATATATATATATTAATTAGGCACGACCATCATATGTTGCTGCCACACAATAGCCCATCAAATACTAGAAGGTCAAGTGTTAGCGACTGGACGAAATGCCGTTGTCACATTGCAAGCAGCAACTAATTTTAATTTCAGCCACTTCTTTCATATCTCTCACTCATATGACGAACAATGATTATCACAGTTATCTTTTTCCTAAATTCGAATGCTTAGATGAGCCAGCCTCTCCTAGGGAACGATAGTTATCGGTTTGATATGTGTGAAAAACTCCAAAGGCCTATTTGCCTGCTTTGTGATTGAAATTGTATTGATGGTTGATCTATTATGGCTCAAACGTTTCATACAGTTCAATTGTATCGACCGTTGGATTTTCAAGCGAAACTATAAAGCCCACCGAAGACCACTAATATTGGATGAGAGGATTAATCCTTCATAAAGATTAGGAATATGCAAGGGCCCAAAAATCACTCTGATAAAATCGTTCAAGAAGCAAAAGATCGAATGGTGGTGGTTGTGTGCAAAAGGATGGATTGACCGCAGGTGGGCCCGATAAACCACTACCATGCCTGACAACAGGTGGGCCCAAACTAGCTTTCAGGTGTGATGAATTTGTAAGTGATCTCACATGCCTATAGTGGTCCACCAACGCCCTTTTGAGAAACTTCCAAAATGCGCTTGATGGACAATAGCCAAACTCTGCTTTATGCTATACAACTTTTGAAAGAAGCTCAAACCAAATAATTCCAACATTAATATTTCAAACAAGGTTAAAAAAAATATAACAAGGATAGCCCAATTGGTCTAGAACCATGATTTGTTCTCAAAAGTTGCAGATTCAAACTGTGCTATCATTTTGGGGCCACAGGAGATTTACTCGTCTTCCTCAGTGCCTGAAACTCTCAATTATTATTTTTTCTTTGGTAAAGAGAATTCATTATAAGAAGAGGGGGAAAAAAAAAGAGAAGAAGAAAAACAACAATGAAAAAAACCAACAGATACAAAGCGGGAAATAGGACAAATGCTCACAAGACATCAAATAGCCCACGACACAAGAGGGCTTGTCATTTCCATTTTAGCTATATTATGTACTATACCGTCAAGATTTGTAATAAATCTAAAGTCAATGAACTTAAAATAATTAGCTAAATCTTTCATGTCGAAAATCAACGTTTCTAGCCTGGACTCGCCCACACCATCCCACACCATGAATAGCTTTAACAACTTTTACAGAACATAAAAAAATTACTTTGGAGAAGCTCTTCTACTCACAATTAAATTTTCAATAAGGATAATGCATTTTCGAATCATTGACTTGGTTGGGAACTTAGGAATGTCGTGGTGGTTAAGGTTATCAAGTTTTATCTTGTATTCTCATTTGGCCGGATCGGTCGTCTTGGTTGATCAGAATCGATGTTCAAAGTTCAAGGTATTTTAGTCATTATGTTTGGATTTTCTTGTTAACTAAGAAAGCGATAACTATATATATTAATATATTGTAATCTAAAACTCAGGGGATTGAGATGGGATCATGATAGATGAGCTCTATCTTTCGTGGACGTAAGCAATATTGCTGAATCATGTAAATTGCTGTATTCATATGTGTAATTGATTGATAGTATGATTGTGTGTGTTCATCGTGATTGATCTGTCGGTCGTGGGTCTATTCTACTATATAGCTTTTCTCAACAAGTGGTATTAAAGCAAGGTGAAGATCGCTAAGGGTTTTACGATTGATGGATTGGCTCTGTGAGGGAAGAAGAGGATTAACCATTTGCTTGGATCCATCTTCGTGTTAAAGATCAAGGCTGCATGCATGTTGGAATTGGATGCTACAGAAATCAGGTCGGACCGCAGAGAAGGGCCATCGGTTCCTCTGTTACCTTCACCTCAAAAGGAGTTTGGTGGCCTGAGAAGATTGGAGGTGAGCCCTGTCACGACCCGAGCCTAAGAATCACAGGCTTAGGGTTAACTCCGAGGCATGACACGTGTACTCCCGTGCAATTCACACTCGGATCAGAGTCTAAATGGAATTTTACAAAAGATATTCACATAATTATAAATGATAATCACATACTTACACGTGTGAGGTGCTTTAGACGGACATTAGTCCAAGCATTTAATATGGATAAGCCTGTCAATATCACCCATAATTTTTCACTTTCATTAAACAAGCTTCAAGTATCATTCCATCCATGAAACAGTCCAAATCTTAATGTCATTATATTAATTCTACACATCACCTGTATAACCTAAATGTGATATGCACATGTATGCAACTATGCCAAGAATAAACGTTCTATGAAGAGAAAGTAGTACAATGAAGTATAAGGAAACAAAAAAATGCGTAACAAGATTAAGTTATGTAAATAACAATCTGCATGGATGCAAATATATGTATATGCTACAAGTCCGAAAATACCTAAAATACTCATCCCTAAGACAATGTGTGTCGTTCTCGGCATATGAATTAGTCAGTAACTTTCTACTGTCTATTCATTACAGCTAAAGGAACCACTACGGTCTCATTCTTTGACTCATGGGTCTACACTAGATCGAGTTCGGGATTTGGGCCTGTAAAACCATTAGACAACTATAAATAAGACTATTCAGTAGAGTATCAGTATAATTAAGGTAATACGCATTGTATATAAAAGAGTCAATGACAAGTGATCAATAGAGGTCAATTCAGTACACTATGCATGTTGTGCGTTTGAAATAAGCATCTTATAAGGATCAAAAAGTGAAATACTTACTATTTGGTTACTACATTTGCCATATCCTCCCTCTAAAGATTTTTACGTTAAGAACACCATTGATTGGGTTAGGGTACGAATGAGTCGTTTCATATATGGAGTCTAAAAGTTCCAAACCACACTGTAACGACATTGTTCGTTACTATACCAAAGTCAACCCCGCCGGGTATTATAAGATTGAGGCTGAGTAGAGCCAAACTATTTCCATTCATAAAATTGAATTCGAGTAAATCATGCAAATCATTCATTGAGAATAATACCAAACTGTATACATTCAATTCATTCGTTCAATTTGTTTATACTCAATTCAATGTCAACGCCAATATAAAACATATATCAAGAGATAATTCGAATAGAATCAATTTAGACATGATCATTGTAATTCAGAATAATTATTGAAATAATAGAAGGCAATAACAGTAATGCAATATGCTATGCAATTCAATTTAATGGAATCAAGATAATTTGCAAACTAACCCTAATATAATCATTCATTGTTTCTAACCATGTATGATAATGTAGTTTTAAGTTATCCGATACACGGTTGTCTTTCTTTTGATGTCACATTGTGTTAGGAATGTATATCGAAGTCCCTTAAACTAACACCCATATGTCGATGCTTAACAAATGAACAACATTACATGAATAAGTCTCAACTCTCAAGACTTTTCATGGTATTTAATTTTTCCATTGGGCTAGTTAATAGGGTAAAGGGACCCAAAAGCTAAGGCCTTAAAAGGTCTTGTAATAGTACCTACTTAACCCTGATTTTCAATGGCTTACGGCTTAGTCATGGGTGACCTACGGCTTAGCCGTGAGCAGCTTACGGCTTAACTGTAAAATGCACTACGGTTTAGCCCTAGTTACTCAGATTTTTCCTCCGCATCCACGGTTTAACAGTATTTTGTCCTATGGCTTAACTGTAATTAATCTACGGCTTAGCCACGGTTTAACCGTAGAACAATGTGTCAAATTCAATTTTTTTGATTTTGAGCGATAAAATACTTACGGTTAAACCGTAAGCTTCGGAATTCCTGAATTCACTACAGATTTCTCTGCTCTAAACTATCAATTTTCCAGTTCAAATTCATGCATCATCATTATTAAAGAAAGCTCATCATAGAATAGAAGTTTAACAAAAATGAAGATAAAGGAGTTGATATTTCACATTAAAACTTTGATAAATTTATATGGCTCATAACATACCAACATACATTCAACCAAAATTAGCTTATACTTGCCTTATTTTCAAATTCAAATCACTAATCCTCATCTTGACTCAGTTTAAGAAGGAACACCCGATTTTTTATCCTAAAATGACAAGAACGTCAGAAATGATTAAAAAGTTGAGTTCATACTTGAGACTAAGAGTCTCTTAATTTCATTAATTGTAAGGTCCCAACCCGACTTAATTATAATTTGTGTTAATTAAACTTGCCTTTCTTATTAATACATGTATTTTGGTCTTAATTCATCCTGCTCTTAGTTTTAATGGGTTTCAATTGGATAAGTAGTTAGGGTTTGGACTTTACCTAGGTAGTTAAGGACCTTTTTGTAATTTGTTCTTGCATTATGTTGATACCTCATTAGTTACATCTTGTGTAGGTCATCTTTCATATTGGGCTCGACTTGATTCGGACTCATCTTGGCCCAATTAAGGCCAAGTGACCTAAACTGTAAATATTCCAAAAAACTTAGACTTGCATGTAATTGCAGGAAATCCCATTTAAAAAGGGAGCCCAACGTCATTTTTTTCCATCTCTTCTTCTTCTTCGTTTGCTGGAGCTACTTCTTCTCTTCTCCCTTCTTCATCTTCACCTCAATTCAGAGTTGTAAACAAGAATCAAAGCCTTGCATGCAATAGTAATAGCATCCATCCATCCTCTTCTTCTTCCTTTGGGCGTCTTTTTCTTAGAAATCACAATCTTCTTTAAGCTACAGTCCTTAAGGTGAAGACTTTACCTCTATTTCATTTCTTTGGTCTTGATAGAGTCAAGAAGACTCAAGTACACAACATGCATGCATTCTACACTACTTTCACTGTTTGCATGTCTTCCATATAGAGAACCCACCTTCCATTGAGAATTTTCTCTAATCACACACCAAGGAGGAGTTGAGTAGGGTTAAGCACTGTGTTAAGGCAAGTATTGGAGTATATATGGTACTACATGTATGTTTATTTGTTGGCTCTTGGATTGATTATTCCAAATCTTAAGCTACAGCTCTTTCCTCTTTGATTTAAACATGTATATGTGTTAATTGAATGAATTAGAGAGTGAGTAGGTAATGTGGGTGTTGTGTGAGCCTTGAACAACCCTTAGTGACATTTTGAAAGTCATAGGAAGCTCCTTTAACCTTCACACCTCAAATCTCTGTATTGAACTCAAGTTTCAAAATCAGCTTCAGAATTCTTGAAGCTTATGGTAAAGCTACGGCTAAGCCAAAAATGTGTACGGCTCAAAGTCCCGAGAGCACTAAAACCTATTCTTGTACTACGACTAACCCACGGCTGCACCATGGAATGAACTACGGCTAAGCCATACCCATCCCGTGACTAAGCCGTAAGCCATTTTACGGGGAGCTTTCCCGAGAGCCTGAAATTCTAATTTCCTTCTACGGCTTACCCACGGCTACACCGCGGAATGCATTACGGTAAATCGTGCCAAACCGAAACCCTAGCCGTAGGCTTAGCACGATTAAGCCGTAAGCCAACATACGGTTCAACCGTAAATGCGTATGAAATTAGGAAGAAAACCTAAGCCACTTGGCTAAGCTGTAACATGTATACGGCTAAGCCGTAAGAACACTTTGAACTGAGGATGTTAGGGTTTCCAATGAGCTTATAGGGCGTTAGATATAGTACCTTGTTCCTAACTAAATTAGCCTAATAGTGATTAAATGATAAGGGGGACGATTGTAGAGCTGTCACTTATTCCCTTGATTTTCCGGACAAATTCCCAATGTCACGTCAAGAGTGTTGGCATAAAAAGAAGTGTTTTTTATATTCACAATGTAATACCAAGTTATGGTAATACAACGACACTGGACGTTTTATGAATACATCATGTTGAATGACCTCGGGATTACGGATTATCTAGCATATGATTGGCTAGTAAGTTCCCTTTATACATTTGATTCAAATGCATTCATATTATTAAGAAACCTTGCCCTCAACATAACTTAGTCATGTGCCCACTCTTCTGGCAAACCTTGAGATAAAACAGACTTGAGCTTCTACTAAGTGTATATCTGTTAGGTTTGAGCTTCTACTGAGTGCGTGCCTGTTAGTCAAAATAGGTGCAACCAAGTTTGAGAGGGTTCGAGCTCTCTTAACTCATACAATTATGCATTGTTAATTATCAGTTACCTTGTTAACTTTGATTTTCATGATTGAATATGATTTCAAGACCGATATTTCCTTATATATGATATGATAAGTATGACTAAAAGTTATGAAAGATATGAATTCACGTCGGTCTTGATATGTTAAGTTGGCACCAGTTAGCTTGTGCCCTTATTAGGTTCAACAGGACCAGTTTGAGTATCTTTATGTCGTTATTGTAATAGTCTACAGAGGAGTTGTCGGCGCTCTTCGGGAAGCTACTCTGATCCCCTAGTGACCCATATGTATATACGCTCCATCTTAGTGATATGCTCTTTCTTGGGAGAATATAGCCTCGTAGTTGCCAATTTAGCATGTATGATATCCTATTTATGATTCATTACACATGTTTACTCATGTACAACCTGTTTATGCTATTGCTTTCTTACAATTAATATGTACTTTAATTCATTTGATAAAGAAATAGGTGCTTGAGATCAAGAAGGAAATAAAGAAGAAGAAGGATGAGATAAAGAAGGAAAGAAAGAAGAAGAAGGATGAGATAAAGAAATAGTTGCTTGAGATCATGCATGCAGAACCCATCTTGCTCATAGTGACAAAAGGAAAGAAGAACGGTGAAAAAGGAGGCTTGTTGCTACAGTTGAAGAGGAAAGGAGCTCAAATAACTGGCTGACCTCTTTTATACAGAAAAACTTCTAAAGTTTATAAGAAAACCTATCTACTTTATTATGCTTTTAATATAAGTCAAATGAGGGTCCAACTAAATCAAACGAAGTTAAATGCATCCGAGTTAAGTACAAAAGTTTATGGGCTCAACAAGGCAATCATAATGGTATCAATATAATGCATGTATGACGTAAAACCATAAAATCTAATATTACGAAAAAAGGCTTTTATCTACCTTGGTAAGGTCAAACTAGACCCAACTACTTATCCATGACTTGAACTTGTCCCACTGAACTCCACAAGACTAAAATAAACTTAATTAAGATAAAACCACATTAATTAGCTAGTAATCCCAATTATTTACTCGATAATCAACCCAAGTTGTGTTGGAGTATTACAATCTCTGTGTTCGCCACATATCAAGAACTTGCTTGATAGGAGAAGAAGAGAAGGTTGTTCTCGATTTTTGCAGATCAGAAGAAGAGGGTTAGGATAGTGGACGGTTCGGATTGAGGAGGGGCTTTGGGTTCTGGTTATAGAGAAAATTAGATCTTGGTCGATTTGGTTGGAGAGAAATCAAAGGTTAAAATAGGGCTTCCTCATGCCTTGGGTGCTCTGTTGTGAAGCGTTGTTGCTGCTGCATACACTTATTGTGGTTGAAGGAGAAGAAGGGGCGGAGGTGTTCTCAGGTTGCTAAAATCATCACTTGGGAGGGAAAAACAGATAAGGGATAGTTCCCTAGTTCGTCACCCTTGCGCGCTGCCTCTATTGCCAATATTACCGCCACTGGACTATTTGCTGTTGCTAAAGAAGGGTTCGCAGCTCACCATCACCGGTGCCCCATTGATTAAAGGAAGAAGGGGAGGGGCCTGGGCATTTCTGGCTTTGGTTGTAGACTAGAATTGGAAAAAGGAAGAGGAAGGGATGCCTAGGGCCTGGCAAGCTAGGCTAGGTTCAGGTTTAGGTTGGGTTGAACCTAACCCGGTTGCAGCAAAGCCCAGCAGTGCAGGTTTGTTCTAGGTCAGGGTGACCTGACCTAGTTCTGCAAAGCCTAACCCACCAAAGGCAAGTGCTGACATCAGCACCACGTCAACAAATCCAGTCAAAGCTGTTTGACTAGAGTCGATAGTAGAAACTTCTTATGACGATATTTTAATCGTTCGATGTCTGATTGGAGATCCATTTGTGCCTAAGGACTCGTTCTGAGAAGATCTATGCGTGTATGAAATAAGATGGGTAGTTCAATAGTCAACAAGTAGGTTTGACTGGTCGGAGTGCAGAAAATTGTTCTTATGATATCGGAGATATCTGAAGTTGGATTTTAGATCCATTTCTTCGAACGTGCTAGCAGTGATGAGATCTAAGAGATAGATAGAAGATACTGGTAGTTTAATAAGCAAAAAATTGTGGGACTCAAGAAATCGACTAATTCACATGATAGTAATGGATTCAAGCATCACGGTCCCGATTGAAGTGTTTAATGGAGAAATAACTTCAGGGATTGGTAGGAAAAAGTCATAGACTCCATGAGTTAACAATAATTGAAAAATGTTACTTGATGACATGATCGGGAGGTAGCTCAGAGACTTTATGGAAAGCTTAGATCTGTGTCGAAGGGATCGGGAAGCTTGGATAGAAAAGCAAAGAATTAGAATCGCAAGAAAGCTTGCATTTGGATGACGAGGACTCACTTTCGATTGCTACAAGTATGAGTCAAATTGGTGATTCATGGTATTTTGATTCTAATTCTTAGTATCATGTGTTCTAGTAGAAATTGGTTGAAGCATATAAATCTCATGTTGATGGATTTGTTCTTATGGGATAGAAGGCAAATTAATAAACATTTGAGATTAGAGTGGTAACAATCTAACTGTATGATGAGATTGTTCAAACCCTAATGGATGTGATGAATGTTTCGAGTTTGTAAACAAATTGAATTTCTTTGGTTACCTTAGATTCAAAGGGTTTTATGTGTATTGCAGCAGGTAGAGTTACAAAGGTGAAAAATGGAACATTGGTTATTATGAAGGGTGAGATGGTAAGAAATCTCTACAGGTAGATAGGGGATGCTTTTTCAGGTGGAGCAGTTAAGGAGACATCAAATAACAGAAGAGGAACTATATGGTTCAAGTGGAGTTAGATGTGACAAAATCATCAGAAGATGGATTGATGGGTCATTGCTGATATAATTTAGTGGAAATCTAGAAAGACTTGAACGGAGTTGATTTCCTTGGAAAAGATAGTCTTGTTCAAGTTGGAGTAAGCCAGTTTAGCATCGGCTCATACCTAACAGGACAGTTGCAGGTTTGGCGGAAAGAACACTGGAATAGAGACAAAAGGAAGGATTCACAAAGTACCAGTGGGATTCGAATTTAGGAAAGTCTTCAGTTTCACCTTAACGGATGAAAGGTGGGTTCATTGTGTTGCAAGAATACATGCAGAGATAACAACAAATGGAGAGCACTTTGGATGCTTAAGACGAGGGTGCTTAGGTCGAAAGAAGCAACTGTGAGAAGTCTTAAGTCGGTTTGGACTTGATCGACATCCAACAATGGTGAGATTATCAGTGCATCCGTGATAACACTGCAAGAGCCACGCTTGGTTGTAGCATGTGCTAAGGTGTATCTTTCAACAAGGTACAGGAAGTGCTGGTTCAATATGTTATGTGTTAAAGAAATAAGATTACGCTATTGATGTGTGACGTACTATTTCAGGAAGGTACGTGAATACATTACCGAGTATCTCAAGGTGACTCTAGGGATTTACCGATTCCAAGCTAAGTTGGAGATTATTAGGTTTTGTCTTGTATTTCGGTTTAGCCGGATCGGTCGTTTGGGTTAGTCAGAACTGATGTTCAGGGTTAAGGGCATTTTAGTCATAATGTATGAATTTTCTTGTTAGCTAAGAAAATGTAAACTATATATATTGATGTATTGTAATTCCAGATCCCAGGAGATTTAGATGGGATCATGATAGATGAGTTTTTTTTCTTCGTAGATGTTGGTAATATTGCTGAACCACGTAAAATGCTGTATTTATGTGTGTGATTACTTAATCGTATAATTGTATGTGTTCATTCTGATTGATTAGTTGATTGCGGGTTTATTTTGCTGCGCCGCTTTTCCAAAGAAAGGCTCTAACTCTCATCTCACCTACTTGGGATTGATCCTTGGTGGGTGCCCTTACCTTTCCCCTTTTAGCCACTTAGCCAAGTCAACAAAATAATAATAATAATAATAAATAAATAAATAAAAATCATTAACTTGGTTAAGATGATTTGTAAAGATTAAACTTTTACTTTCATAGGCCTCCTTATCTTTCTTCATAACTGGTATAGGAATAGTTGTGCCTCATAGGCTAGACGGCACCATTCTTACGTGCATACAATTATTACTTGAATATAAACCTCATATTTATATAGCATAAAATTAAAATAGAAATGTTTTCAAAAAAGTGTTCTTTGAGTTTTAGTTGACTCTTCTTCAAGTCGATGAGGTATTTATAAACGGTTTTAAGCTGACTCAAAACAGTGTTGAGCATGACATTGTCAATTCGAGAATGGCCAAAAATCATTAGGGACCAAGTCTTTCACTTCATTTTACAGCTATTCGAATCAACTTGTTTGAGTCTGATCAAGTATGGTTGAGTTTTCAAACCGCATTTCAAAATGTTGTCTAATATAATGTCTAAGATCATAGAAATATTTTGCAGGATTAATTTTTATCAGAGAGAAAAAAAATTAAGGGTGAGATCAATGCATGCAGAGCCATCGCCGGCTTCGTCGCATGATCACTATGGGGCCATGGTGCGGACATTTGGCCTTGGTACAATTTAAAATGTTAAATAGATTTACTTTGTATTTTAAGTTCTTTATTTATTATCTCTTCTTGTATATAATTTGTTGGGAAAAGAGATAGAACAAGAAGAACACACAATCCATACAATAGACACCAGATTTACGTGGTTCACCCGATGTGGGCTACGTCTACGGAGATTCAAACCTGTTCCACTATTGTTTAGATATCACCCACAAGAAGAACAAACCTCTTCTTGTGATTACAAGAGTACACCACTCTCTTAGGGTTCTTCTTTGCAGAAAACCAACTTACAAGAGTATACCACTTTTCTAGGGTTCTTCTCTACAAAAAACCAACTCTCTTTTTCCCACCCCACCCAAAATAAAACAGAAGCCCTAATTTATAAAAAACCCTGAGCTATAACAACCGTCGGATCTGCCCTTATAACAGAGGGTCCAGATTAAACCGACATATTACATGATTACCCCAAATCAGGCTTCACTAACCTATCATAATTTAGAACTTATTCTCATAACAAAGAACTGTGAAGTTTCTGTCAAATTGTAGGCATTGAGTTTTCAGATTTGATATAACACGTTCATCGCGAATGGTATCAATGGGCTGATAAGAGATCGAAAAGAGGGCATGAAATATGAATACCGACGTCAGCTCCCATTCCATACATGGCCCATGCAATGATGCATGTGTTAGAGACTTTAGGCACAACAACAGCAAGGAATGCTTGTATCCCAATAATTTAAGAAGCTACCCCACGACCTTCCTTTGCTTTTAAATGATCCGGATTTGATTTTGCACGTCTCTCTCTCTCTCTCTCTCTCTCTCTCATTATGATGGAAGCTTTCAATTCACCAAAGCTGTGAAACTTTTCAATTCCGATGGGGATATCATAGTCCAATGGATTGGAGGGAAGTTTCAGGACAACCCTGATGTGTGGTCCATTCTAGCCAGTCAAATGTATGATGAACGGTGGATGTAAACGGCATGTGGCAGATTATATGTATTAACTAAGTTCCAATTTGCTTAATGATCTTAACCATTAAATCCGTATCATGCCAAATGAACAGTTTCACTTACTCGTTTTAGATGGGGATTTTTAAGGATCTCTGCTAAGATATAGTTGTGATCATTAACACAAGGTAATATTTTAGCCATTTGCAATCGATGGTGTGCCCATTATATGCATCTAAGCATCCATTACGAGAGCGAGTTGCAATATTGGATTTGGATACAAGACATAAATGATTAGTTTGGGCACCTAATCGGGCTCAATCAATTGTTCTTCGGAGGAAATTTTGACATTGACACCCACATGTAGGAACTCTTTGCATTTTGATTTAACTTTTTGCAACATTGCTTTTTACAATAATAATTTTCTCATGAGCTGACCAATCTTATAAGTAGATCAAATGACTAAAAATGAGTGACGGAGCTTTTTCTATCAAGTGGGTTCGGAGCCGATAATATGCCATGTATCACAAGCTTGGTTAAGCCATGCCCAATGCTCCACTTATAATGAGGTACCAGCATAAAGTTAGTGCGGTACAAGGGTTACCATTCAAGCAAATTGAATAAGAAATTAAAATTTGTATCAAAATTAAGCCTTAATTAATAAAAATAAATGATTTAGTTTAATGAATCCATTTGTGTAATAATCAAAATATAAATTTATGGGAAAAAATTAATTAATAAAAATCCATATATAAAGCTTTAATTAAATGTAAGTATTTATAAATTAATTTGTGCTTCTTCTTGCTTAAATTACGTCTGTATTTACTTAAATGTTTATGTAAGGATGAGATTTTAAGCATATCTTAATTAAATGTTTACTTCAATCTACTTAAAAAAAAATTGACTCTAGGGTTGTTGAAATGCTAAATCAAATCTTAAGACAGGCCCACTTTAGGATCATGTCGACAGTGTAAGGATGATGGATCGTCATAAATGATAGTGGACCCGCACCATATCCATTAGATCTAACTAATCTACCCACCAATGAGAATCATTTTGATAAATTTAAACAAAATGCAATTAAAAAAGGGTGAATGGGTTGGATGTGATAGGTCTCATAAATATAGAGATAAAAGACGGTCGCTTGTGGTAGATCTCATTTAGGTAAAGTTAAGATATGCAAGATATTCATTTAGTCGGTGCCAAATGTCTAACTAGTAATTTTTGCGAACAATAACAAATTGGCTTGAGGAGAAGAGAAAGTTGCCTCTTTTTGACCTTCTAAAAGCAGATAGTTATAATTATAAGAATGATAGCCATTCCGTTGAAATGAATTTAAAGTTATAAATTCATCCTATTTTGACACTCACCTTACTACTATATTTTATTCAGTGCAGATTACATCAAACTGTGACTACTAGATGTCCAAGAGAATTCCTGTAAGCAGGCCTATGTTCTGTAGTAGCAAGTACCTGTTGTCGAGGAGAAATGAGAAGCAGGCGCTCAAGTTCAAACAGATTTGAAGTGATTGATTCAAAAGCATAGTCGGAGAATCCCACCAAGACGTTGGTGATCACAGGCTTTGAGATGTTCAAAAAAACTTTTCTATTTGCATAATTTTCAGTACATTCATCTCCCTCTATATGTTGTTTTACTACAACGGCCGGATACAGGATCAAAGGTGGTGGAATTTCATAGAGGGGGCCCACTCAGGCATCCTTGGAAATCTAGGCTTTGATGGGTGGTCACCTAATTCATCTGTTCAAATTTCAAATCCAGTTTACTGTTTCCATTTGAATTATCTGTAGTAGAGGGTTATTTCGGTCACATTTTGAATTCTCAAAAAGCTGATATCTTTCTGCAAAAAGCTCTGTTCTTTGTACTCCTACTACTTGTGCAAGTGGAAGGGGAAGCGTATGAGATCGCAAACGGCGAAAATCAAATAACAAACATCCAAACAGACCCCTTCTGCTTTCGGAGAAACCCAATCTTCATCTGTTCAATGTCGGACTACTTTGGCATTCTCGTGTCCGATCCATGGCTCCAGAACCAGTTCACTCAAGTGGAACTCCGAAGCTTGAAGACCCATGTAAGAAAAATCCTTCCTTTCTGCTTCTTTCATCGGATTTTCGAAAACCCATGTAAGAAAAATCCTTCATTTCTGCTCCTTTCATCGAATTTTTGAAAACCCATGTGAGAAAAATCCTTCCTTTCTGCTCCTTTCATTGAATTTTCGAAAGCCCATGTGAGAAGAATCCTTCCTTTCTGCTCCTTTCATCGAATTTTTGAAAACCCATGTGAGAAAAATCCTTCCTTTTTCGTTTCTTTCCTCGAATTTCTTTATCTCTGTTTTCCTTATTTCATTGAAATGCATTGAAATGGATCTGTCTGGCAGTTTCTGACGATGAGGAGAGAGCATGGCCGTGTCACTCTCGGAGACCTTCCTTCGAGGATGTCGAAGCTGAAGATAGTTGGAGATAATCTCACTGAGGAAGAGAGGGCTTCTTCTCTGCTCGAGTCGTATCAGAACATGGAGGAGGAGGTCGATTTTGAGCTCTTTCTGCGGGTAATTTTCCATCTCTGATGTTCTTCTTTCTGCAAGATTCCGCCTTTTTGAGATCTTGGATTGCTGTTGTCCTTAATCTCAACTGGGGTTCCTTTTCTTATCGAATCCAACGTGGAATGAATCCATGGGGATGAGGATTACAAGTCTTTCATGCTTTTCATTAAGCCATGAGGATGAAATTGTAAATGGGTTTTGTGCCAATCCTCTAGATTCCGCCTTTTTTTTAGATCCTTAGTAGTCTTTGCAGCTATTTCATCTGGGGTTGTCTGTCAGCTCCAAATCCACCGTGGGGATGAATCCATGGGGATGGGGATTTTTTAAGGCTTTTGTATGTTTGATTAAGCCATGAGGATGGAATTGGAAATGCTCTGTAAAATTCCATAGCGATAGGATTCCATGTTGTGCTAGGGTTCAGGTTAGACTGCACTGTGCAGAGCCTACTCTTTAACTCTGTGTGCGGATGATGCAGGTGTACTTGAAATTGCAAGCATGCGTTAATGCCAGATTGGGTGGGGGTGCGAAGAACTCGTCTGCATTTCTGAAGGCTGCTACCACCACATTGCTTCACACAATCAGTGAGTCCGAGAAGGCGTCCTATGTTGGGCATATCAATAGCTACCTCGGCGAAGATGCTTTCCTGAAGAAATGCCTTCCCATGGATCCTCTGACAAATGATCTCTTTGAGATTGCAAAGGATGGAGTTTTGTTGTGGTAATTTTCTGTTTGTTGTTCTGTGGTGGACTGATGATTCTGGAGGAGACCTTTGTTGCATCTTCCCACGTATTTGATGGAATCATTATTGTGGATGCAGCAAACTTATCAATGTGGCTGTTCCGGGGACAATTGATGAACGGGCTATCAATACCAAGAGAGTACTTAATCCATGGGAAAGGAATGAAAACCATAATCTTTGCCTTAATTCTGCCAAGGCTATTGGATGTACTGTTGTCAACATTGGAACGGAGGACATGATTGAAGGGAGGGTAAGTCTTTGCACTGTTTTCATTATAAATGATGTGTTTGCTAATTGATTTCTTGATATTAGGCCAGATGTTTCTCTTTTTTGAGCTGCAAAATGTGGAAAATGTGACTATTGTAGCCTTTTTTTTTCTTTTTCTGTAAACTAACTAGATAAAAGACCTAGTGTGATTTTAACAGCTTTTGTTTCCATTTATTGCTTATAAGTTTCGGTTGGGTGCTCACATTTCTTAGAATTTTGATGTCAGATATCTGTTAAAAGATTAATTTGATCAAGCATGTTTGATGTTGTGCATCCTGTATTTTTTATTATTATTATTTCTTTTCTTCATTTAATTAGTCATCTTGAGGTCTTCCATTTCCTTGGCTGATATTTGGCTTCAATGTATATGCTCCTGGGGCGATGAGAACAAGTGTTTTCTATGTGCTTATCAGGAAGCTGGAATGAAAGTATGCATTATCATCCTAAAATGTCCAGTTCTTAGTATGTTTGTTTGGGTTCATTAATGAACAAAAAGAATAAAACAGAGTTGTCATTCTACTATGGTTCAGGAGGGATGTATGTTTAACCTTATTTACAACAATAACCATTTCAATACAAGACTGCATCTCTCATTGGACATGAAAGTTTCCTGTGAAATTCTTTCAATTTATTACTTTCCAGCAAGAAACATTTGGAACAAATTTAGATTGTAATACTATCTCAAATATACAAATGCACTGAAGAAGAGAGGTAATTAAGTTTGTAAAGGAATTAGGTTACTTGCATGGTGTAAACCTTTTCAAATAAGTATTACATTATAAAACAATAAATGCCTTATTATGCATGACATATTCGTTGATAATTGTGCTCTAGATTTTGGAATCATAGAGTCGGATCCTAACTATGCCTATGCCTTTATCAGTAGTGGTAAAGCTTGTATGCTATGGCTTGAATTACATCCAAAGCTCTCTCTCTCTCTCTCTCTCTCTCTCTCTCTCTCTCTCTCTCTCTCTCATATGCTCCATGGAAGATGAGGGATGATGGAGTTTATTTTATAGCTAAAAATAGTAAAGCTCATTAGGCTGGCCCCCAATTGAGGGGAGTAGTGATAATGATGGCGATGACAACCACGATGATTAATTGTCACAAATAGGGGCCTAATTGAGACTATGTTCATAATTGTACTTTGAATTAACTTTTTTCATATCTTTGCTTTCTAATTGGTTATCCTTGAGGTCTGTCTGCTGCAATAAATTTTAAAGAGCTCCCTGACATGCTGTTAGAAGGTCAAAATAAGATGACATAGCTTATTTTATGGTCAAATGGTAGAACTGTTTGAGTCGACGCCAGATCATTATTTTATATAATAACTTTTGTTGTATCTTTTCTTTTTTGCCGAGCTGATTAACTTGTCTGCTGCATTAGTCAATTTGATCCATAATAAGTGCAAATCTTCGGGCATTTACAATAGGATGATTTTCCACAGCACCTGTTCCGTAATTTATTATGGCCTGGCCTGTTGGGCCCATTTGGATGCATGCCACATGGGGAAGGAGGGATGAAAGGGTCTATGTACGGCCTACTTGTGTGCATTAGTGGGTGCATCTGATCTCCTAACTATCAAGTTAAGGGCATCAGAGTTGGACAATTGTCAGCCTGTAGTGGAAGTGCATACTCTTTTTTTATGTTTTTTTTTTCCCATTTTCTGTTTTTCTAAATGGTCAGTTCCATGATGAATATGGCTTGGATGAATGTCACATTGGAGTGAATCTTATGGGCAATACTTACTGTGAATTGGGAAGGGGTAGGATTGATCATAGGGGGGCGCAGGTAGGCTCCATATCCCAGTCTGCTATTTACCAAATAGCATCCTACCTACTCTTAGTTATTTTACTTTATTGTAGATGCTAATGCTATCAGTTATTCCTATACTTTTGATGTCTTCCTTTCTTATCTAGTGGTTGAATGGATTTAGGAGTTCCTGTGTAGTTAGCTTTAAAATTTAACATTCAGCTTTTTTTTTTCATATTCCTCTTGATGGTTGAGAATTGTTCTTCTTCTCAAAGTTTCCTGTTCACGTTTGTCGTCTGAGCCTGTTCATCTCACAAATGCCTATTGGAGATGTTTACTCCTGACCAAAAGAAAACATTGACAAACTAACCCAGTTTATTTATTTTGTTTTTTTTAATCTATTTTTAAAATTTTTGTTGCTCAGTAGTTCCTTTATTAGTTTGATAACTGATTACATATTTGGCTTGCATTTTCAGCCTCATCTCGTGCTTGGGTTGATATCTCAAATTATTAAGGTACGTCTCTTAGTCCTTTATGATTCTATTATTTTATAATGTTGCGCTCTTAGGATGCTTTACTTTAAATAACACTTGAACTCTTCGGGTTATATCTCTGTCCAGCCACCATGGTAGACAGTTTTACGTATTGAATGTTGCATGTGTTATTTACCAATATTTTCTGCAGAAGAATAGAGAATAAACATTTTTATTTTTAATTGATTATATGAATCTTAGATACAATTGCTGGCGGATCTCAACTTGAAGAAAACACCTCAGTTGGTGGAGTTGTTTGATGATACCAAGGTCAAAGCTTGTCCTTTCTACCTCTCAATTTCCTTGAACTAGGAGTTTAAACAGTTTTCATAGTAGGATATTTCTCTTTATGCTTTGATATGTGAATTCCGAATACTAACAGGATGTGGAGGAGCTAATGAGCCTACCACCAGAGAAGATCTTACTAAGGTGGATGAACTTTCAACTTAAGAAAGCTGGTTTCAAGAAAGTCATAACAAACTTTTCCTCAGATGTGAAGGTAGGTGGATGTGATTTGGAGCAAAAGATGGTACATCTAAATTTTTGTTCTTCTCCTTTATTTTGTATTTATGAATCTGTGGAATTAGTTCCTCATCAATTTGGAACTGGTAGAATGTGGTAAGTCTATGTAAATCATTTATCAAAATAGTAGCGGCCGCTATATTGGGCATAGCGGCTATATTGAATTTAGCGCCGCAATTTTTGCTATGGCTGCTCCGAGGCTACTACGGGACCACTACGGGCACTACAGGATCACTATAGACCGCTATGGTGTGTGATTGATAGCTATTTCCAAAAATTTTTTGAAATGCATCGTAAGGCTTATTTCTTTACTTCTTTTACATAGTATGACTTATTTCTTTACTTCTTCTCTCCAAAAAACATTTTGATGACCTTTCTTCACCACATAGTTTTTTTTATTAGCCTTTCATTTGTTTCTAAGCAATATGATTACTTGTGAGAAAAAAAAAACATTACTATATTTTCTATTAATACAATGATACAAGGCCTCATGCAATGAGGGGACCGCTGTGGCCCCTTATCTTAGTTACTTTTGTAAGAAAAATACATACCCTATCATTTTCCAATATTATGGATTTTTTTTTACACTTTTTCAAATCGTACCGCTACACCGCTACGTCATGCTTGCTATGTAGCATTTTAGCGGCGCACCGCTACGCTTGCCGCTACCGCTTTTTTCATCTTTGCTGTAAATAGATTGAGTTGTTGCACTAAATGTTGTATTTCTTGTTTGATTGGAATGAGGTTAGAGTGCAAGGTTCAAAACTTAAAGCTGACTTCATGATTCCCTGGTCTAAGATGGCACATCAAGTTTTTTTTAAGCGGGGCTACTCAGTTTGGATTGTGGACGATTTGAAGCCAAACCAACTTTCAATCCGAAGGCCTCAACCCAAACCCTGCCCAACTAACTATACATATGATCTGAACCCAACCCAATCAACATAAATTTTCAAATGCCACACAGGAAGGCAACAACCAAAAAGCCTCCAATTCCTTCAGTCCTAAAAATTATTTCTTTTGATTTTGAAGCTTTAAAGTTGGAGATCTATATCTAGAATTGTATCTCAGTACCTTGGTTCTGTAGATGTTAGTTCTTAAAGCTTTGTGCGTGTACTTATAGCTTTGTATATCTTTAATGCAGACTGTGAAGCTTAACAAAAGGTAAGAATAAAATAATTGTAAAATCTCTAAAATTTGCACAAGAGTCAAATTTGTAAAAGCCACAAAGTTTTCTAGGGTTTCTAGACCATATATAAAACACAAATCAACCAGATGAAGATTAATAGATCAAATACAAAAGTAATGTGATTGATTAGATCTATACTTTTGGAATGAGATGATGTGCATGACTCAATTGATTGCATTAGGCTAATTCGAGTTTCTTTTGTTGAAACACAATCCCCAAATATCATGTATGCTTACATGACATAAACTAGTCACATTTGATATTTATTAATTTATCTATGGGTTTCTTTTTCAATGATCCAAAGCTTATAAACTTTGGAGGAAGTTCTGGTTGATTTAGAAATAGGGTGTATAGGGTACCAATGATTGAGAAATTTGTGTTCTCTTTGATAGTATCTTCTAAAGAATTAGTAGGACTTAGAGAATTAATGTCCTGATATACTGACAAGCTTACACCCAAACTGGACCACCAAAAGAAAACAGACTACAAAAAAGGAGAAGAAGAAGACGAAGAAGAATAAGAAGAAGAAGAAGAAGAAGAATTATGTTGTGATTAGAAGTTGGATTCCAGAGAATATGTTACATGTGTAATTAATTGGTTTCTAAATGTAATGCCAATGTAGTGCCAACCTTTTTTCTCGTAATTTCTTGTCCTTGCAGGATGGAGAGGCATATGCTTGTTTATTGAATGTTCTTGCTCCAGAACATACTAACCCAGCTATGATGTCAGTGAAGGCCCCATTAGAACGGGCTAAACTAATCCTTGAGCATGCTGATAGGATGGGTTGCAAACGATACCTAACGCCAAAGGACATAGTGGAAGGCTCACCAAATCTCAACCTTGCTTTTGTGGCACATATTTTCCAAAATAGGTAAGAATCAAACACAAATCCTTCAAAGGATTACTTGAATTTTTTTCAATGATTGATTAAACCTTATGCTGTTAATCTGCATTGACTGTGATTCATCAACTGACTTGAGTTAAATAGTCTCAGATATAGGAGAATAAGTTAAACTGAAGAAGTAGAGAAATATGGCTGTGCAAAGAGACATCATCTAAATGATCTTATAGTATCAGGATATGTTAAGAGGTCATGACTAAGTCAAGTTGACCCATCCAGGCTCATTTCCAAGTGGCCTATTTGCCTTCTGGTCTGGTGCATGGGGCAATATAAACTGTGAAGCCCACAGTACCTGTTTGCTCAGTCATACTGTAATTAACGTGTATTCATTTGGGCCCCAAAGGGGTTTGCTGCTTGCCTGCTTGCCAAAGCAATCTGCTTGTCCTGTGAGCTAGTGTCATGGTTCAATGAAAATTATGAGGTACACTGATGTAGTGCCCATTCGCCAAGGCAGGCGAGGCACTAGGAAATGAACCAAGGTGTGGGTACCCGATTCAATCACCCAAGCCCTTTGATGCAAGCCCCCGAGAATTTGCATTTTGATTTGGTTGTATTTTTGTGGGGCCCAAATTATATATCTAAGGTGACTGAATATGAACCATCCACTATCCACGTGGGGCCTATGCTTTCTGCCCTGCTGGCCCTGCTCACATGTTTTGTCAGGCTCCTAGGTGGGCGCCTGATGTCATCGCATCAGGTCACTTTAATATGATATGTTGTTTGCTTTCATTGCTTGCAGGAATGGATTATCTTCAGAGACCAAACCAATTTCTTTTCTTGAAACTATGCCAGATGACACACAAATCTCACGAGAGGAGATGGCATTTCGATTATGGATCAATAGTTTTGGAAATTCAACATATATTAATAATGTCTTTGAAGATGTTAGAAATGGGTGAGATAGTAATACTGCCACAATTGCTGCGTGTTTTACAGTGAACTTGCTTGTTTTTAGTTGTTGTCTTATGTTCTGGATCAGTGAAAAATCTGTGCTAGTGCAGGTGGGTCCTTCTAGAGGCTCTTGACAAGATCTCACCTGGAATAGTTAATTGGAAGATTGCTACACGGCCACCAATAAAAATGCCATTCAAAAAAGTGGAAAATTGTAATCAAGTTGTAAAGATTGGGAAACAATTAAAGTTCTCCTTGGTTAATGTTGCTGGGAATGATATTGTGCAAGGAAATAAGAAACTAATACTAGGTATATCTCTTTTAATGGTATGTGAATGTAGGTCTTTCTGTGGACTGGCATGATATTAACTTTTGGCTTTTGTGTTGTAGAAAGAGGACAGAGTTTTTATTTAGTTTTGTGAGTTTTACTCTTTTAGTTAATGATTTGTATCCTACTAATTGAAGAAATGTTGGAATCCAGCTTATTTATGGCAATTGATGCGGTACAACATCCTTCAACTTTTAAAAAATTTGCGATATCATTCCCATGGTAAGGAGATCGTAGATGCAGATATTTTGAATTGGGCTAACAAGACAGTGAGGGATGCTGGAAGACATTCTCACATGGACAGCTTTAAGGTAATATGTCAAAAGTGCCTTGAAAGTTTTGTGATGCAGGTCCTTACAATTTGTCTGTCACTGCATTCTATATCAATCTGCTAGTGTATGACTTACAATGGATAACCAAGGCATTGTAGAGGCATGTTTTATAACTTATTTTCTAGTTGAGCTTTATTTCTTAGCTCATAATGTGAATACTTACTTTCAAATCTGTCAAATCTTGGTTGTTGATAGGCGCTTTTACCCTTGATACTGACTTTCCATTTGGGATAGGTCATTTAAGGCAAAAATTATTCTAGACTTGACCGTTGCAAATTTCTTTCTAATTTGACTGCTGCTCAATTTCTCAGTCAAATGGTGCAAGCATCCTAATATGTATGGAAAAAATTCATATGCCTCCAAGAGGTTTTTTTTTTATGTATCTAGATTTGGAGTTGTTTAGGGTGTAGATGAAGTAGCATGTGTTGTCTTATCATTAAAATTCTCTTGGAGAATAACCTAGAGATATTTGTTGATTTTTCATATTTTTGCCCCTAAATTTATTGTCTATTAGTTTCACTGTATGGGGGGTGATTATTCACTTTTAACATCAGTCTTAATAATATTAGTTTGATGTAGTATTGACCTCATGGCCACATGTGTAGGGCCAAATTAGATTTAGGATTTTATTTAGTAATTATATGTCATTAGATTGCTAATTTTATTTAATGAGTTGTAATTAGGATTTAGTTTCCTAGTTTAATTAGATTTCTTAGGCTTTAAGTTATCTTTTCTTATTTGTATGGTATTGTAGAGAAGAATTTCTCAAAATTGTTTGATTAATGGAATTGAGTTTTATCCTTGAAAGGTGCATCCTCATGTGTTGAAGTTTTCTTGACTATTCAAGGTGTCTTTGGACATGTGCTTCGGCACTCCTACGCAAGCCCTAACCCGAGGGCCTGCATCATAGTTATGGCTGACCAATTTGAAGGGCAACACTACTCTTTCTCCTAATTTTTTTTACTGTTCTTGATCCTCTACTTTGCATCTTATTTTCTTCCCTTCTACAACCCTAAAGTGCAGTCCAACTTAACATGGAAGCGAGCTGCTGATTATGAAGATTAGAGAACAATTGGAAACAAATGGGATGTGATCCCATGTCCCTGTTTATTAATAATTTTGCTATGTTCCTTATAGTAATTACATCAATTTACATTCAATTAGTGAGAGATTAAAGGAAACTAATATTGCAATAGATTTACTAAGCTATCTCGTCTCGATAGTCCAAAGGTCTACCCATTAGATTATACTCCTATGTCTCAGTAGTCCAAGGGTCTATCTTTACACCCTCCCTCTACCTGAGATTGCAAAAAAAGGGTGAGCATCAAGCACTAGGAAAGTAGATGAGAAAATTAGAAAGATGGATGAATTGTAGTGGAGAAATTAGCAGCTTGATTGACAGATTGAACAAAGCAAAGGAGAAGTTTGTCAATGCAAATATGATGTTGAAAAAAGTGACAATCAATGTTAATATGTTTCATTCTATTGTGAAAAGCAGTATTGTATGCAATTTGAATTACACTTTTGTTCTCACAACAAAAGGGTATAGGAGAAAGACATATGCACTCCCATATCCCAAAGTAGCCAATAAAACCATTCTATTTTGAATGGGGTGTGAGTGAGCATGATATTCAGCTTAGGCATATGAGCAAGAAACAAACTTATTGTTTCTTATTATCCTTGAGATAGAGAACAGTCAGGGAAAATGTCGGATCCAATCGAGTCCTTATTAAGTGCCGTCATGGAGGTGATGGCCCATCACATCTTTATGTAGACTTCCATGTTGAGTTCCTTTTTTTCATTTAGGCGATGTAACAGATTTAATTTTTTTTCATTTTTGGCTTAAGTGAAAGGAGTGATACCTTTAGATCTCTCTTATAAAAAAGAGTTGTTAGAGTCAAAAAATTTACTTGATATGATGTTCGCATTTTAAATTTACAGGATAAGAGTCTCTCAGATGGCACCTTCTTTCTCGACTTGCTTAGTGCAGTGGAGCCCAGATCTGTGAACTGGAGCCTTGTCACAAAAGGAGAACGCGGTAATTTCTTTGAACATTACAATTATGAGTTAAAACCCACATAACCATTTTTGTTTCTACATTTCGTCCTATATTGTTTATAATCCATTTTCTAATAGTAGGTTGTTAGTTATAACTCGGTGTAGTTATTCACTATCAGCCAAATATTCCTTAACAATCTCTTCACTCTAGTTGTCTTGCAATGAATTTGGATTGAAGCTTGATGCATAATTGTGATCTCTCTCTCTCTCTCTCTCTCTCACTCTCTCACAAGCATGTGCGCGCACACACACACATGTGTAAGTGTGCAACCATGTGCTCAAAATTTTCAGCCAATGTGTAAAGAGTTTGGTTAGTTGACCTTGTAATCTAGTTTGGTTTCATAACTCAATGAATCTTATTAAAAAGGTAAATACACAGCAAGAAAAGGAAAAGGAGGAATTTTTGTTATAAAAAATTTAATTGTATGAAATGGTTTTGAGATAGAGAAGAGTCACAGTTTCTAGCCAAAACTGTAATCAAATGGTCTTGTAAAACTCTTGGCTCGTTTGTAGCTTGTTTTTGGAGTGATCAAGATCACTAAGTATTGACCTAAGAAGCACGGATATGGATACTGGACACAGATATGACACGACATGAATACGACGATACAGCAAATCCTAAAAAAGTAGGATACGTGCACGGCAAATAATAAATATATATTTTATATATAATCCAAAAGTTAAAGAATAGTTATATTTTTAGCCAAATTAAGCATAATGCTACAATTAATAGGAAAGAAAAACATAACTAATATTGGAAAAGTAAAAAAAGATGAGACTAGCAAAAAAGAAAAAAAAAAGAATTAGAACAAAGGTTAGTAAAAAAAAATTTGTTTGGAAAATTTCATTTTTGGTCTAAAATTGTTCTTGAATTATTTATGAACTTTTAAAACTTAATTTAATACTCTTTTTTTGTTTGTTTTTTATAACATGCTTTGGTGACACTAATGATAAAAAAAAGAAAAAAAAGAAAAAAAGAGGGATTTAAAATTTTAAAATAACCCTACCGTGTCCCCACCATGTCCAAATTTAAAAAATTAAAAAAAATAGCCGACAAGTTTCTTGGTGTGTTAGACACATGTCCGACCGTATCTGACATGGATACAAGGACCCTACGCACATGTCCTTGCTTGCTAGGCATTGACCATCATGGTTGTCAAAATCTTGCAATTCAAAATTCAAATTGTATCGAAAGAAAAATGATTCACATCGCATTGCTGAATCGCATTTGTGAAGGCATTATGCAATTTGATTCGTATCGTGTCGAATAGTGGGATTCCAATGATTCCGTTAAAGGAAGGAAAATCAAGACTGGAGCTCCTATATTTGAGAGTTTTTTGCCCTTTATTATCAGTTGAATTAAATTCCATTAATGGAAGTAACAATAAGATGAAACATCTGTATATATATATATATATTTTTTGGGAGTGAAGGCCTGGTCACTCGTGCGTGTGCTTGCGTGATCAGTCTGGTGCTATGAGGCCGCTTATGGGCGGGGTGACTTGGTGAGTGAGGATGAGGCCACATGGGAGGGGAATTTATGGAGAGGTGACATGTCTAGTGATTTTGCAGCCACATGAGAAGTTAAAAGGGAGAGGGTGAGGTGATGTGTGTTTGGACATGCAGGACTGTTAGTGTGTTGGGAGGGCAAATGGGCCTGCTAAATCATTGGTCCACTACAGCATTTACTCCATCATTATCACAAGTGTCTATAGAACAAGAGATCAAGATTATCTACTTGTTCGTGTTAGAGATTCTCTACTGCTTTTTTACAAATTGTTCCCTCTTTTATTCTTGAATTGACGAAATGGCCCTTCTCTTATTTTCATTGTGCTTAATTGATTGGTGGCTTCAATGAAAAAAAAAAGGTTATCATCCGTAGATGCCCATGTGGTATGGTATTCTTGCCTCAAGCCCTTTTCCAGCGAGAAAGACGATGAAGCCTGACGAACTTCTTTGTTGGCGATGAATAGATGAAGGTGAGAGTTGAAGTCGTGAAGGTGGGTGATATTTTTTCCAAGCTCAAGCTCCAATGGGAAAAATGAAGACAAAGAGCAACGGCCCATTTGTGATTTTTGGTGCACATGTGGTGGTGTTGTTTTTTCTTTTTGTAATTTGTGGAGAGGTGACGTGTCTAATGGCTTTTGCAGCCACGTGAGAAGTTAAAAGGGAGAGGGTGAGGTGATGTGTGTTTGGACACGCAGGACTGTAGGTGTGTTGAGGGACAAGTGGGCCTGCTGAATCATTGGTCCACTATAACAACTGCCCCATCATTTTCTTGAGTGTGTACAGAACTATAGATCTTGGAAGTGGATGTTTATCTACTTGTTTGTGTTGGGGATTCTCTACCATTCTTTTTCAAAATGCGCCTTTTCTTATTCTTGAAATGATGAAATCACCCTTCTCTTATTTTCTTTGTGCTTGATTGATTGGTGAGCTTCAATGAAATAAAAAAGGCATTATCCGTAAATGCACATGTGGTATAGTATTCCGGCCTCAAGCCCTCTTGGAGCAAGAAAGACAATAAAGCCTGACGGACTTCTTTGCTGGCGATAAAGAGATGAAGGTGAGTGTTGAAGCTGTGAAGGTGGGTGACATTTTTTCCAAGCTCAAGCTCCAACAAGAAAAATGAAGATGAAAAGCAACAACCCATCTGCGATTTCTAGGTACACATGTGGTGGTGTTGTTTTTCTTTGTTTAATTTGTGGAGAGGTGACATGTCTAGAGGCTTTTGTGGCCACATGAGAAGTTAAAAGGAATAGGATGAGGTGACATGTGTTAGGACACGCAGGGCTATTGGTGTTTTGGGGGACAAGTGGGCCCTACTCTTGTTATTCTTGAAATGATGAAATGGCCTTACTCTTATTTTATTTTTGCTTGATTAATTGGTGGGCTAAAATGAAAAGAAAAAAAAATATTCGTATATATAGTGTTATTAAAGGCAAAAGGCACATCGAGGCTCCAAAGTATCTTGAGGCTTAGGTGTAAGACGAGGCACGGGCTTCATTGAAGCGAGGCGCACATTGTAGATAAAAAAAAATACATATTTTAGGATAGACACATAATTCAAAATTCAACATAGGCAAGTGTGCATAATGCCATGCTGGGTTTTTTTTACTAATACTACCTTCTAATGGCATCTAAAACAACTATTGCAATTCCAAAGCAAAATATAAGAAATATTAAAAGGAAAAACATGTTTTCATGGAGTTAGTTTATTCTTCCAAATCAAAACATAAATCAACACATAAAACATCAATTGTACATGAAAAATTGTAGGAATACAAAAATGAAATAAGGAATAAAAAACTAGCAGGCAATTGTTAAAGGCATGGGGTAGCCAGCAATTGTAAAAAACAAAAAGAGAAGGAAAAAAATTAAAAAAAATAGAGAGCTAACCCAGCCAAGCAACAAAACAACCTTGTAAAAGAAAGAAAGAAAGATAAAAAAAAACCCAGCCATTGTGCGCCTCACGCCTCAATGAAAGTCACGCCTCATACGCTTCAGCTGCTTCTAGTTGAAGGCATCTCGCCTCCAGGGTGCACCTCACGCCTAGGCGTTTCTTTAACAACATTGCGTAGATGCACGTCTGGTATGGTATTCTAGCCTCAACCCCTTTTCTAGAAAGAAAGATGATGAAGCCTAACGAACTTCTTTGTTGGTGATGAAGAGACAAAGGTGAGTGTTGAAGCCATGAAGATGGGTGACATTTTTTCCAAGCTCAAGCTCCAATGAGAAAAATAAAGACAAAGAACAACAACCCTTCTGCAATTTCCAGGTACGCGTGTGGTTTTGGTTTTTCCTTTTTTCTTTTTAATATCTCGCTTCTTAGCCCACCACCTCTCCTTCCTCTCCTTTTTTTTATTCTTTTGCATCCATCAATAGTGGGCCCCACCAGAGAAAGTTGTTTTGTATTTCAATAATTTCTATGTCCCACCTATATTTCCAATCAAGCATTAGTGGGGCCCAAATTTCCATTTTAATGTGTGAAGATTTTGGATGTGGCCCTCACTGTGAAACTCGTTCTATGGGACCCACTAATGAATGACATCACAACACTTCTTCCTTTTTTGGGTATGGATGTAGATCCATCGATGGGTACCCACATGTTAAATCTTGGGGATTTTGACAGTACAGGATATAGAAGACCATGATTCTGTCAGAATGGTGTTGACCAAAACTATATCCCAAATATGAGTATTGTACATTGGCTCCAATTTCTTTTCCAATTCTACCCTTTTGTGAGATATTGGACAATTTATGCAATATTGCACAAACTGAATGTCAATCTACAAACACGCCATTTTTCCTCTCATATTTCCCTCTATTTCCACCTCGTAAAGTCCTAAACCTCAATTTTCTTCCTACGACTTTTTGCATTCCTACAGTTTTCTCCATTGTTGAAGAATGTTTTCAAGAGGGTTTCTTCACTCCTCTTCCATTTCACTAGAAGAATTTGAAGGTTTCTCTACTACTCTTCTTCCTTTTTTCATTTCCATTTGCTCATTGCCTTGTTATGATAATTTTACCTCGAGGACAAGAGATAGTTCCACAATATCAATACCTTGTGGATTTTTGTGGTCTATGCACCCTTGTCTATTGCACAATTACTTTGCTAGGTCACCTAAAAACGAGATTCCAAAGAGATTCATTGCATTCTTGGGCGCAATTGCTGGGACTTTGATCAATTCATTTCACAGTCAAGACTTTCTTTTATTGCGAAGAACGTGGAATAAAAGTCGAAAGAAACAACTTAGAGCTGCACCAAAATTTGGGAGTCTAAATAATGCGGAACGGGGTAGAGACGTGGGGCGGGCAAGGTAGAAGATGGAGATGGGAAAATTGGGCTCTCACCAAACTCCAATCACAGGAGGCATTAGAAACTTGGGCTCTCACCAAACTCCAGTTGCCGGAGGTGTTAGAGATTTCAAGGAGAACTCGAAGAACGTGGGAAGATCTCAACAATTTTCATCAATCAATCAATACCTATTGAGCCAAAGAGGCTTTACAATGCTTAAATAGATTAGGATAGGTGGGCTGGGCCCAAAGACAAGTCCACCCACGAGGGACCATGGGTTTGCTCTACATCACTAAATTAGTTCTTTTTGTGTGATATTGCGTAATGACTTTACCAGTTTGCTAGAAAACGAAGTTCTAGAGGGCTTCACTACATTCTTAGGCACGACAGTTGGGACGTTGGTCAATTTTTTTCATAACCACGACTTTTTCTTATCAAGAAGCAATTCCCAACAAGGGCGCATAGCCATAGACCATAAAATTCCACATTGTATTGATATTGTGGAACTATCCCTTGTCCTCAAGGTAAAGTTATCACAATTGGGCAGTGATCAAATGGAAAAGAAAAAAGGAGGAAGAGTAGTGGAGAAAAACCTTTAGACTATTTTGGAGAAATGAAAGAGCAGTGGAGAAGCCCTCTTGAAGCCTTTTTTAATGATGGAGAAAGCTGCATGAACAAAGAAAGTCGCAAGTCGCAGGAAAAAATGGAGGTTTAGTACTTTAGGAGGTGGGAACGGAGGGAAATATGAGAGGGAAAACAATGTGTGACGTTCAACTTGTGCGATATTGCACAGAAGGTAGAATTGGAAAAAAAATTATGGTCACATGTACAATACCCACTTTGGGATATAGTTTAGTTGAACACCATTTTTAGAAAATCATGGTCTTTTATATCCTCTACGGTCAAAATCCCAAAATCTTTTACAAGAGCTGGCCCGCTGATGGAGTATTTTTTTCTCTTTTACATTTATTAGTACCCCCATCTTTTTCATTTTGTTTCAATCTTCAGGGGGGGCCATCTTGACACTGGATGTGTAAAGATTTCGGGCATGGCCCTCATTGTGGAATTCCTTGTGTGGGCCCCACGAGTGGATTTCTTTTTTATTACATTTGTTTGTCCACACTCACTCTTCTTTTCTTTTCTTTTTTCAATCATATGGGCCCCATTGGTTCTGGGAAACTTGGTGTGCTTGTTTCTGTCCAAGTTTTTTAATCATCACGTGGGCCCCAGCTATAGAAATTTACAGCTTTTTTATGCCATATGATATCTGCTTTTATGTGTGGGCCCATTTATCTGATTCTGCATCCTACTTGCTTATTCTTAATTTTGATATGACAGATATATTACTCCCTTTTGATATCTTAACCATGTTCATTTGACTCAAATAGTAATATGTTAAGACGCTAATATTTTTCATGTTTTGATGTTAATATAGATGAAAAATAGATAGACTGCTAACTTCTATAATTTTTCCTTTTTTTTTATTTATATTTTTTCATCCATATTAAGAAAAGTAGAAAATATCCTACGATTCATGATTCAATTCGCAATTCAATTCGATTGAACCCCTTGAACGATTCGTGATTTGACAACTATGTTGACTATAATGCCAAGGTATGTAGTCTCGAAATAAACAGGTCCAACAGTCATGATGTGGTTGAAAATATCAGGCAATAAGTGATGCCTCAGTCAATATGAATCGGAAAATTGATTTGGGGAATTTTAGCTAGACAAAAAAATCATGAGACAGTATATAGTTCAGTACCACTATAACAATCAATTGGCTATACATAATGTAAAGAACCCAATTTTGATGAGAAAACAAGCCATACTTTAAGCAGGCTGCCGTTTTATTGGGGATAAGGTGGCAGCCAATGTAAATATGTCCAATATTTGTCAGACTAGAACTACAGTCAGCTGATGTGCTTGCTAAAACTGTTGGTAAAAGTAGTTTTCACGATATTTTTGGCAGGCTGAGCATGATAGATTTCTGCTCTCTTCTTACAAATGAGTGTATAAAATAACAGTTGCTTGTTTCTAATTTTATTTTATTTTCAAAATGAATTTTAGGGTTCATTTGTAATAGTGTTTCAGTAAGGGTTATTCATAATTTAGGACTTTTGCTTTAGTTAATAAAAATTATTGGAATTGGTATTGCTTAGTTCTTACACGACTTCTCTTCTCTGCCCTCCCTTGCCCCTCTTCTCCTCTTTGATCTTATATCCTCTTTTCATTAGGACATGTTTGTGTAAAGGCCCTTCTGTGGAAGTGGCACAGAAAACCAGCCAGTTTTCCAAATGGCTTTTTTTGCATGCATTTGATGCAACCTTCTTTCCGGCGGAAAAGTGTTTAAAAGGTGTCAAAGTTTCTTGACAGTGGGGAGACGTAAATCCAATGTGAGGCTGTGGGAAATAGGTTGCCGCAGCAAAGGAGACGGGGTTTCCTCTTCTGTGGCATGTGCACAAATGCTTCCTTAATCTTCATTCAATTTCTATTACTCATTCGTAACATGCCCTTTTGAGTGTTTTATGCTGAAGGGTTGATAAACGTGTATAAGTGTAAATTTCATTAACTTTAATGACATGTCTTGCACATCAATCAATCCAAAAGTGTTAATCAATCCAACTATGGCGAAGTTTGGGCCAGTGCCTACTTATGGATGGACATGTCATATGAGCACTTTGGGTTTTAGAAGAGTGAGCTCCATGTGGGTCAGATGAAGTGAGCATGGGAAGTTCCATGCAGTCAACAACATACTATACTTTCTGTATTTATATATCTTCTTTTTTCTGTGAATAGTGAGATTCTATTAAAGAGACAAAATAGACTACGTGCTACATACTGCACCATGCAACATAGACCCCAAAGCCTCAATGATAATGCCACCCCCTTGCTCAAAAACCCAACCTATTCTACAAAGCCTAACACCATTTCAAGTTACTTCCAGCTTATTGTCCTCTTCCAGTTGCACAAAAAGTTGTCCTTGTTTTGGAAGAGGTTCCACCAGAAATAGCTTAGATCTCTGCTTGATCTTGGCCAGAAACTCAAATGTATTGAGAGTATCCCAAAGCAAGTTGATTGTTGAGAGTGATTCAACTAATGCAGTGAGGTTGGTTTTGCATGGTGGGCTGACTCCAGTTTCTTGTGAATGAGATTAAGGAGTTTTCCTCTCATATGGATGTAGTGTTTTGTCAAGTGGTAAGGCTGGCCAGCAGTATGGCTGAATGCCGATACATCAGCTAAACAGTGGGTGGATAGTCGCTCTGATTCTCTAGCTAAAGGGGAGGTTGATAGTCGCTCTTTGGATAGCTTCTAATTTGTACTCTTTTAGTGGGGTATGACTGCTCTCTTTTCTCTTTCGGTGTTGCATCTTGTCCCTTGAATAATATATCTTTTATTGCCACTGGCCAAAAAAAAAAAAAAAAACCTCCAAATTTATTCTCAACAAGAGCATTTTAGTGAGTTGCATTATCCTCTCCACAAGATTTGCCATTTATGTGTTAATGTCTTTTTTTAGTAAGTAACAATGGCTTTCATTAAAAAAGAGAGAAAACAAGAAACAACAAAATTGTTGTCTCCTGTCCACCGCTTGCTTTGGCAGAGCGCCCGCAAAATTGTTAGCCAATTCTTCTGTCCACCCCATTTATGTGTTAATGTCTTGGGCATCTTTTCATGGAACATACAATTAATGACACAATTTGAGGCAATGCAGATGAAGAGAAAAAGATGAACGCCAGTTACATTATCACTGTTGCTAGGAAGCTTGGTTGCTCCATATTTTTGTTGCCAGAAGATATAATGGAGGTAATTTGGTTTCTGACCATTCAATGAAGCTCCTCTCTTTCAATTCTTGTGGCTGCCTGAGTTATAGAGGATTTCTGTTGTATCAGGTCAATCAAAAGATGATGCTTACACTGACTGCAAGCATCATGTATTGGTTCTTGAAGAAACCAACTGAAGAAAGGCCTGTAGTGGCTTCAGATAGTGAGAATGGAAACTCATCAGAAACCATTTCCAACTCCTCAGATGACTGCGCTTCTGAAACTTCAACAGAATAGAATGGAAGCAGATAATCTGGTTACCAACATGTAATCATCCACTAAACAGAATTCACCCATCATTTTTGTATATTTTTCTTTACAAAATTTTTGTTGTTATTCTGGTAAAGCATATACACATACATTCATTCAAATGTTTTTTGAACTACCATGGATCAGCACTAATGGTGAGAAATTTGTTTTAGTTAGGATTTTCCTTTGCTCTATTAGAAGAACTGTAGTGGTGATTCCAGGGTAAACTGAATATCCATGTAAATATGGGTTATATCCTTTTCTTGTGAAACAAACAATTGTTGTGTTTGCCCACCATTTCAAGTCCTCTGACTCTATCTTTCAGCGGGTTGTATTTAGTCCAATGCGAGCACTAACAGAAGCAGTGCCTCTCTGTTGCATTCTACCTGAACTTCTCTATAACGATCCGGATCAAGTAGTTCCTGCATGTGAAGGGCCATGTGCAAAAATCCCCACTTGTCAGGGAATTCACCATCCATGCTAGTTCCGTGGAGTGTAGAGACTCTGGGATTTTGGCTTAGAAGAGCTACACTCTCTCCAGTAAGGTCTTTCTGCTTTCTTTCTTTCTTTCTTTCTTTTTCAAAATTCTTCCTCGGTAAAGCTTAGAGACTGGATGGTCACTCATAAACCTGTATTGGCTTGGACTGATACCAAACCTCGATTTAGTTTGTCCTAGCTGTGTCTGATGATATTGCACGTCTGTGACAATTATAACCTGATTTGCAGACCATTTATATATGAAGTAATTACATTTCCTATTTGGGCTTGTTTGTTTCATGTAATATATGCAGTAATTTATTGCCATTAAGGTGGCTCGGTTGGTTTGAGCCTTGGGTTTACTCTCCAATGTCTAAGTTTGACTTTTGTCAGTTGCGTTATCCGGGTACTATGTGTACGGCTATATATGTACCCCTTAAGAAGTAGTTTTTACTCGTCAAAATCAGGTAGCCCCTTGGCCGAAGGCTAAAGGTCCAAAGGTTGGACAGGTCATTAAAAAAAAAAAAACACTAGGATTTTATTTTTGTAATAAAGAACAAAGGTGAGTATCTAAAAATGGCCATCTAATAATCACCTTTTCAATGAAAATTGGATTAAAGAATATGAGTCATCACCCTACTAGTAATTCAATGCCTAGGAAAAGTGAGTGTCCCATCTACCTCACTTTGTATCTTTCACTTCTCGTCTCTTTAATAATCTTTGGATGGAGCTCTCTCTCTCTCTCTCTCCCCCCATTGGATTAGTGGTCACGAGTGATTCTTTAAACTTCAATATCTTGAGTATGTGTGTAATACCATGGTACCAACAAGCTTACGCCAACCAACAATGAGTGCTTTGGCTTTGGATGGAGCTCATTTGACTATGAGTTCCTAAGTATCTTATGCAAACATACCCTAAGTATTATATCCATTCAGAAAAAAGGTTAACCAAATAAAAAGATTTGGGGATTACCCGTCTCAAGTCAGCCTGGCTCAGTCTGAGTTTCGAGGGGGAATTAGGAAATTAGGTCAGGCCCAATCTAGTATGTTTTTGGATTGGAGTTGGGCTTGGGTTTGGCTACATACCGTTGGCCTTGGCCTTGAGTTATGCCAAGAGGCCCAAGACCCCAACTGCTCCCTCATTTGATTTGTCATGATAATAACCAATGACGGCAGCAAAATAAATAAATAAATAACAAAAGAAAAGAAAAGAAAAAAAAGAACATTGGTCATTACATCATTCATTATGTCATCTGATGGCTCAGAAATTGTGGTGTCTATAGATGAAGTTGCCACGCGTTTCCAAGTCCTCTGTCTATTAGTTAAAATGGCCCATTCTGAATACTTTGAACGGATTAGATTCGCACTCCAATGGCATGATTAAATGTAAATGGTTCTCCAAATTTAAGGGCATACCTGAATCTATTGCTAAGGAGACGGAATGGCCGCCCGAGTAGGAATTACAACTCCCTCAGTCTTCTCGTAATGCCAGCAGCTCGATGGTGATAATTAGCTTTGATTGTGTGTTTGTATATGAATATGAGGGAGTTCCCCGGCCTTTTATAGCCATCCTACTATCAATGGACGACTGCAACGTTCATCTTCTCATTATGGACCGTTGCCAACGTTACCTCATGGACATTAAACGTCGGAAAACTAAAAATTGGATTGAATAGTAGTGAAGTGCATTGAGGGAGAGGACCGTTTCATGAGCCGTTATGAAATGGATGGTGGTCATTTGGACCACCACCCCCAGCCACTAACAGTGTCCTCCCCAGTTGGTACGTGGGGACATTTCTTACGAATCAAACAAAAAAGTTGTCAACACAAAGATTTCAGCATGCCATGTTTGGCTTATATGTCGTGGGACGGCCTTGTTTTCCACTTGAAGTTGATTCATACAGGAGAGAATTGAAGGTCTGAAGTACTCTCTGTGTTCAGTGTTAACCTTTTATTTCTATCTACTCTAATCTAATTCAAACATGTCCTTGTTATATCTAGATCTAGGCTAAGCACATCAAGCATATACTATACAAGAAGAAGAACAAGCAATCACACATAGGAGACACAAGGATTTACGTGGTTCGGCCAAATTGTCTACATCCACAGACACGAAGATTTCACTATGAAGAACCTCTCTCAACCCCTTTTATAAGATCTCTCTCTGCGTTTCCCTTCTCCCTGTTACTTTCTTTCTTGGTTACAAAGAACAAACGATCAAAGAGAATATGAAAGAGATTAGCCCTAACTAACTAGGCCCTCCACTCATAAGTCTAATAAGGACCTTTTGAGCCAAACCCAACAATCTCCACCTTGGTGAAAAGATGTTTGACCCTTTGAAGAATTGTTGAAATGTGTTTATAACACATATACCTTGTAGGAACCCCATCCCACGATGACTGCACCCTAATGGAAATGAGGTGTACCTTCACTCTTTAACAAGAGGAGAGATTTAGCAAGTCCAAGCAATGCTTGAACTTCTCTGTAGTAATTGGCTTGGTAAGTATGTCAACTGGATTATTATCTGTGTGAATCTCCTGAATGGAGATCTCATATGTAGTAACCCAATCTCGAATTCTGTGATAGATAACAGCTATATGTTTTGTCTTTACATGATATACCCGATTCTTTGATAGGTATATTGCACTCTGACTGTTACAGTGTAACAAGATTGATTCCTGCTTGATACCCATGTCATTTATCAAACCTCTCAATTAGATAGCTTCCTTAGAAGCCTCTGAAGCTGTCATGTATTCTGCTTCTATAGTGGATAATGCAATTGTAGACTGAAGTACTGATTTCCAACTTATCGGTCTTCTAGCAAACGTGTAAGTATATCCTATAGTGGATCTTCTCTTGTTTAGGTCCCCTATAAAATCAGAATCTGCATATTCAACTACAAACTCTGACCTTATTTTCTTTCAAACAGAATTTCCAAATCTGTGGTGCCCTTCAAGTACCTCAGAATCCACTTTATGGCATTTCAACGCTCTTTTCCTGGATTCGCCTTGTATTTACTTACCACACCTACTGCTTGAGCTATATTTGGTCTTGTACAAACAATGGCATACATTAAACATCCCACCACATTTGTATACGGCATCCTGGACATTTATTCAATTTTCTCATCATCACTAGGACATTGTTTGGCACTTAAACTAAAGTGACTTGTAAGTGGAGTAGACACGGGCTTAACATTTAGCATGTTGAATTTTTTAAGTACCTTTGACATGTACTTTTTCTATGATAACCATAGCTTTCCAGCCTTTTTGTATCTCCTAATTTCCATGCCCGACATTTTTGTGGCTACACCATGGTCTTTCATGTCAAATACTTTTCTCAATTGAGATTTGAGTTCATCCACTTTTGACATGTCATTACATACAATCAGCATACCGTCCACATAAAGTAGTAAAATAATAACAGAATTATCATCTAATATTCTGTAGTAAACACAACAATCATACTCATATTGATGGTAGCTGATCTGCAACATGTAGGAGTTAAAATGCTTGTACCATTGTCTTGGAGATTGTTTCAACCCATACAATGATCTCTTTAATTTACACACATGGTGTTTTCTTCCAACTTCTTTGAACCCTTCAGGTTGCTCCATATAAATTATTTCTTCCAAGTCACCGTGAAGGGAAGTTGTCTTTACATTTAGTTGTTCGAGCTCCATATGGAACTGTGCTATCAATGCCAACAACACCTTGATAGAAGTGTGTTTCATAACTGGGAAAAAGATCTCATCATAATCAATCCCTTCCTTATGTGAGTACCCCTTTGCTACTAAACATGCCTTGAACCTTGGTTCTTCATTTGCTTGCAAAGCTTCCTTTCTCCTAAACATTCATTTGCAGCCAACTATTGTTCTATCTATGGGTTTAGAAACTAACTCCCAGATTGAGTCCTTATGGAGAGATTCCATCTCATCCATCATAGCACCCATCCAACCTTGTCTTTCATTGCTTTCCATAGTTTCTTGAAATGAGGTTAGATCACCACTGCTGGTGATAAGAGCAAAATATACTTCATTCTCATCCAATCCAAACCTTTGAGGTGACGTGATGGTTCTTTTTGCCCTTCCTTGTGCTAGACTTAAAGGTTCCTGCTGAACCTCATGTTGTTCCTCACCTCCAGCTATACCAACTTCAGATGAACTTTGAGCTTGTTCCTTGGTTATATTCTCTGCAAGAGGAATAACTTCTGTAACTACTTTTTAGCACTGTTCCCTTTGACTTCATTGTCATGTTTCCTATTCAGCATAGAAGCTTCATTAAATACAATATCTTTGCTGCAGATCTTTGTCCTATTTTCTGGATCCCATAATTTGTATCACTTTACACCTTTCTCAAAGCCGAGGAATATGTATTTGAGTCACTTAGAGTCTAACTTGGATCACTTATCACTAGGAATGCGTACGTACGTTGGATAACTGAATACCTTAAATGAAGAATAGCCCACATCTTTACTTGTCCACGCTTCTTCTGCAACTTTACAGTTAAAGGGTCTTGATGGTGACCGATTAACCACATAACATGCATGATTAATCGCTTCTGCTAAAAAACTTTTAGACAATCCTGCATGAAGTCTCATACTCTTTGCTCTTTTTAAAAGTGTCTTATTTATTCTTTCTGCAACTCCGTTTTGCTGAGGATTCTTTGGAATAGTGAAGTGCCTTGTGATACCTTCATTTTTGCAAAACTGTAGAAACCTGTTATTTCTGTATTCACCCCCATTATCTGATCTCAGATACTTGACTTTTTTTCCTGTTTAATTGTTTACTTCTGCCTCCCATTCTTAGAACTTGGTGAAGACTTCAGATTTCTCTTTCATAAAGTAAACCCAAACTTTTCTTGAAAAATCATCAATAAATGTCACAAAGTAATATGCTCCACCTTTTGACATAACTAGGGTTGGTCCCCACACATCGGAATGAATGTAATATAGAATACGACTGCTTTTACAACTATTTCCTGCAGTTTCGAAGGATACCTTTTTCTGCTTACCAAAAACACAGTATTTGCAAAAATCAATCTTGTATGTTTTCACACCCTTTAACAGCTATCTTTTTGTGTAGTTCTAATATGCCTTTCTCACTCATATACCTTAGACACATATACCACAACTGAGACTCATCATCACTGGTTTTGTCATTTGTGGAGACAGCTACTCTACTTACAAATGTGTTTCTCATAAGTTTATAAATTTGTTCCCTACTTTTGTACCTTTCATTAATACTAGAACACCTTTAGTTACTTTAAGCAAACCATTATTTGCCATGAATGTGCACCCTTTGAATTCAAGTAAGCTTAAAGAGATTAGGTTTTTCTCTAGTATTGGCACATGTCTCACATCACCCAGGGTTCTCATAACTCCATCTGCCATTTTAATTTTAATGCTATCAATTCCAACGGTCTTATAGGGTGCATCATTACCCATTAGCACACTACCACCATTACATTGCTCATAGGTATTAAACCAATCACGATTAGGGTACATATGATAAGAACAATCAGAATCTAAAATCCAAGCATCAGATAAATAGTTACCTTGTGAAACAGATAGGAATTCCACTTTATTTTCTAAAGTAATGTTGGCAGAGTCACTATTGTCAGCTTTATTCCCAGCTTTGTTTTTCCCATCCTTAGTTGCCTTGTACTCCCGGCACTCTTTCCTCCAGTGCCCTTTCTTTTTGCAAAAAAAGCACTCTGAATTTTTCTTGCTTCGTGATTTTGATTTGGAGTTGTTTCTCCTTGATTTGCCCCTGTCATTGGACCTACCACGTTTACTAGAACCTTCATTTACTAGAAGTCCCTCTGCATGTGAACTAATTTTAGAGGCCTTATTTCTTTCAGCATTGGAGATGATGTCTTGCCTAATATCCTCAAAATTAAGTGTGTCCTTTCCATACAGAAGGGTAATCACAAAATGGTCATATGAGTTAGGAAGAGAGTTCAGCAACAGTAAGGATTTTACTTTATCATCAAATTTTACATTGAGCCTCAACAAGGTATTAATCATTCTGTTAAAAGTATTCATATGCTCCAGCACATTACAACCTTCCTCTATCTTCAACCCATGCAACTGTTTCTTAAGATGCAACTTGTTTGTGAGATTATTTTCCATATAAAGACTCTTGAGCCTCTCCCATAGACCCTTTGCAGTCTCTTCTTTCATGACGTTGTACATGAATTCGTCAGAGAGATAGAATTGAATAGAACTGACTGCCTTTTCATCTATATCTGCCCAATCATCATCTTCTATTTTTTTAGGGTTCTTTTCTTTGCCTAACAAAGCCACCTTAATACCTTGTTGAATCAATATATTTTTCATCTTCTGTTGTCATAAACCAAAGTTTATTCTTCCATCTAAAATTTCAATTTCAAATTTAATACCTCCTACAGTAAAAGTTCCCTTTGTGGCCATTCTAAATCTAAAGATGCTTCAAAAAATTTACCCAAATATCTGCTTGTCAAACTGCCAATCTACTCCGTTCACGTTGTAGATCTCGTCACCATGAGTCCACTGGAAAAAATGAAGCTCAATTTCGAGTCCTGATGACTCCGAAAAATGCAATTGAATTTTGACTGTCAAACTGGTCAAACTGGCTGTTTTGACCTCGCTACTGACGTCACTGATTTTTGCAGACTGCCCTGGGTGGGGTTGCTAGATTGGGTCAGGTTAGAACTGCTTGAAAGTTGAACCTGCAACTAAGACTGTGGGCTAGGCTTTGGGACTAGGTCGGGTCAGAATTGCTTGAAATAGAACTTGAAGCTGATTGGGTTACTTAGTAGGTCGGATCAACCCGACCTGGATTGGACCTTCAACTGCCCCAAGACTGGGTCTTCTCCTTCCTCTTCACGTTTCTTGCAAGTAGAAACGGAGCAGCACTGCTGCCATTCTCCCTTTTTCGGCTGCGGTGGACCGACAACTGGCCGCGGGCGACGATGGACGGTGGGTGGAAGTGACATCGGCGGCAATAGATCCTACAATGGTGCCGGCTGGCGATATCAGCGATGGCAGTGACGATGGTGATTCCAGCAAGCGCAGCGGCAACGACGATGAGATGCAGCGATGCGTACGCGAACTGCCTCTCCTTCGCAGAGGCTAAATATTCGACTACTATAGAAACCGGAAAAAACGATTATCTCCTCTGTTCCACTATTGTAGAAACTGGAAATTCCAATTATTCTGCAACCCACGTGGTTATTGCAGCAACCAATCAGCCTGTGAGGGACAAATCCTTTGTTGCATATATATGATCCTCTCTTGAGATTTGATTAATCAAATCTCCACGATCTCAACGAGTTCTAATACCAATCGTTAGATTTGGATCTAAGCTAAGCACATCAAGAACACACCACACAAGAAGAAGAACTAGCAATTACACACAGGAGACATAAAGATTTAAGTCATTCGGCTAGATTGCCTATGTCCACGGGCACGAAGATTTCACTGTGAAGAAATCTCTCTCAACCCTCCTCACAAGATCTCTCTTTGTGTTCCCCTTTTCCCCATTACTTTCTTTCTTGATTACAAAGAACAAACCATCAAAGCGAATATATAAGAGATTAATTAATTGGGCCCTCCACTCATCGGCCCAATAAGGACCTTTTAAGTCAAACTCAACAGTCCTCACTGCATGTGCAAGAGGATGATAATCAATCAACCCAAGCTCTCCAATTCACTAGTCCTCCGATGCGCCGTTGAGCTTGGAATCCCCCACATCATCCAAAAGCACGGCAGCCCAATTAGCCTTACAAACTTGGCCTAAAAAATTTCAGCAAATTCCATCAATGTGGACCGCTTGTATCGGATAATATGGTACCTGGTGCACATGAAGCTCAGCTCAATTCGATGCGTCGATGACCTGAACATTCGATGCGTCGATGGCCAATTCAGGTATGAGCTCGAACCCGTCGCAAAGTTGTTAGTGAAGGGGAGAGACCAGTCCATGGTTCCTTCCATACTCATGATATCGGATAAGGACTACATGGCCCCATGACACCTTATTAAAGAATGTTTTATGAACTCAGGTGACCAAACATGGGTCCCCCGAGGATGGTAGGGCCGGGATTTATACCCCCCTTGTGCGATAATCATGCAAGATATGCGTTGCGGACATGCACCCGGATCAAGATGCTTAGGCCAATCCCAGCTTGTGTGCACATAGAGCTTGTAGCAAAAGAATTCAAAAGAGCTTAAAGTATAAAGAACAAGGAGATACTTATATAGAGCTAAAAGGTTTTGTACTTTTTCAATGTGAGACTCTTTAAAAACCATAAAGTTCTCTTTGTAAAGAAAGACCATAGAAACTCAATTTTGAAACCCTTAAAACCCAACAAAGGTGGTTGGGAAGAGTTTTGGGGACTACTTGGCCGATGACCTGGCAAAGAATCAGCTGTTCACAGAGGCAATGGTGTTCGACTCGCAAACGTGGACCTCAGAGTTGATCACGGGCTGCAAGGACAAGTTTGATGGAATCAGGTAAGTGCTTGATATTGGGGGCGGCAACGGCACTACACTGAGGGCCATTGCCCAAGCTTTTCCTCACTTGAGGTGCACTGTCTATGACCTTCCCCATGTAATTGCGGATTCGCCAAATTACCCAGAAGTGACACGAGTAGAAGGGGATATATTCAAGTGCATTCCCAGTGCAGATGCCATTTGGTTCAAGGTATGTAATAAGCCTCTGTGGACCACCTTGCTCTTGCTCTTGGAGTCATATGACTTGACTTTTGGCCAAGACAAGCGACTATTTTACGTATGGGCCTTCTTCTGCTTATTCTTATTTTTGGATTCATTTAAAAATCGGTGAGCCTTATCCTGTCCATTGCCACTAGGACATTTGTGGGCTGTATTTGGGACGAAGCCAGTCCCATCCAATTCCCCCATTTCGTTATTGGGGCTCAGTTTAGTCCACATACATAAAATTGGGCCTAAGCCTACAATTGTGCCAAAACCTATACACGAAAATGTTGGGCTGGGCGGGGTCTGTTCTTTGAAATTATAGGCAGCACCCAGATTTTGTTACCAATGGGCGTGGCAATTTGGACCAATTACAGCCCACAGGCCTAGAACAGCAGACCTGTCAACCCATGCGGGGGCGTATGCACTTCTTCCATTAGATTCCCCGTTCAAGCACCTTTAAATTACTTATGATCTGTTATAAAAATTGAAATTGTGGGGCTTTCCGACAGTTTACCCTCCATGATTGGGATGACGAAGAATGCATTAAGATTCTAAAGAGATGCAAAGAAGCAGTAACCGGGAGGGAGGGAAGGTCATTATGGTTGACACTGTTTTGGACTTGGACTCTGATATAGGTCCATTCAGCCACTTGAAATTGTGTTCGGATTTGGAGATAATGCTTACCTTTGGAGGGAAGCAGAGGACTGAGGAGGAATGGAAGAAGCTCATTTTTGATGCAGGATTTGCTGGTTGCAAGATTAAATGCATCTCCGCCATCCAATCCGTTATTGAGGCGTATTCTTCATAGAAGATTTGCCACATAGATTAGTCTTATTACTCTACTGGCTAAATAATGTAATATATCCTATGGCGGGGTTTGGATATGTTCATTAGTCCTTCTCAAAGCTCCTCAGGTGCAATGCCAAATAAGGATGTGTTTAGTTGTGTTTAGATAAAGAAATGTTAGTGCATACAATTTATTTTGTTGGGGTTGAGTGTTCTTGAGACGCATCTAAAATGTGGCAAATGGATATTTTTAATCAGTTATGTTAGCCTACTAATCCCAGGAGTACAGAGCAGCTAACTGTTCTCTGACCTCTGTTATATAAATGTAGGAGCAGCAACTCTCGTCTCTGTTTTGATGCTGTTCATATCATGGTCACCTAGTTAGCTGATGAGGTCTTCTAACCAGGAATAGTTCACTACTGGAACTTACCAGAGAAAATAAAGCTGCTCAAAAGCACTGCACCCAATGTATTAACACTAGTCCATGTCTCAATTCAATTAGAGTTGACCCCGATTGGTCACCAGTAGAACATGTTTTACACGTTCGTCTTCATTTAAACGATGTGTTTTACACATGACCAGTAGAATGACAGTGGCTTGAGCGATGGACTTTTAGCTCAAGGGTTTACTTCATGATAAGCAGGTGAAAGTGCCAATAAAAAGTCGTAAGAGCAGCAGGGAAGACTTATAAATTAGACACGTGTAGAGAAGAAAACTAGATACATCGATCCTGTGAGGCTGTAAAATAAGAGGAGGGTGAAAAAAAATAGATGGATTAGTTTAAACATTGTCCCATAGAAGAATCAATGGAATTCAAAATAACACTACATGGATCCCAATTTATACAGAAGTATGAAAGACCAAATATCTAATTTAAACTAGGCCTTACATATCCTTATTGTAATATCTAAGAAGGACAAGGATCTAAACCTAGTTAGGGCTGTAATAAAAAACCAAAAAACCGTCTAACCGAACTAAACTGATGGTTAATAACTGAGTTTTATGGTTTGGTTAAAGTTATTAAAATAAAAAAACCGTGCTTCATAGTTCACGGTTTTTTTATTTTAAGTCTCAACTCACCGTTATTAACTGAACCGAACCGTAACATACAGTTAATCGAATTGTAACATAAGATTCAATTAATTGTGTGCAGTTAATAGAACCATTACATTCCAAGTTATATTTTTAGATCAATTTCAACCGTTGATCTTTTATCACAAAACTTCCACAACCGTCCGATATTCAAATACTTTCTTAGTATGGTTAACCGTAACCGAATCGTCTAATATGGTTAACCACGGTTTGGTTTTTTAACTGTTTTTTAAGGTATGGTTATGGTTATAACTTTTAAAAACTGAAGACCGTATAATATGGTGTGATTAATTGTTTTTCCAAAACCTACGTTTAACCGAATATTCATACCTCTAATCATAGCTAAACCATGGCTACAATTATCTACACTAACATTCTCCCCCAATTGCATTGTGCTGTTGATAGAAAGACACTTACAAACCCCTTTTGATCTTTGGAAAACAAAGACCAATATTTGGAAGAAGCGATTATCATACTTTCTTGTTGATCACTGTCTATCCGTCGAGTTCATTATTTTTGTACCTTGCTCTTTATGAGTCTATAGGTCTTAATGGCCAACTAGAAGAGTCTATTGTGATTATTCTAAAATCTTTCAAGAGCACAACATGATGAAAATGGTGAGATTGTAAGGCTTGGATAAAAAAGGAAGATGTTTGATTTTATTGAAAGAGGCAAAAGTGACAATAAGATTATTGCAAAATCACAAAGAATTGAAACATAACCGGCTTGATCGCAAAATCACCACCACTAGGCCACAATTTTAATACCATAGTAAAGTTCAAAATAATACTATATTACCATGAATCAATAAAAGGTTATTAATGTGTCCTAAGTTGAGGGAGAAGGGAGAGAAAAATTGAAAACACAACTCAAACTTCTGTTTATTGCGTTCTATGTAAACTAAATTACATCTACCAACATATAGAAAACCGTAAACAACCCTGCTAAGTTAGAATCCTAACCAAATTAGGAAACATAACATAAAATAGGGTAGGAAACATAACATAAAAAAGGAAAACCCTAACAAACCCAAATAGGGAAACCTATCCTGCCTTATATAGCGCCACTAGCCCAATCCCTCCTGTGGATGTGTTAAGTTAGTGATGACTTCAACACTCTACTTCAACACTCTCCCTTAGCGTTGATTCCTAACATCATCAGGCTAGATTTCCATTGAAACCTATGAAAAAACTTCCATGTTCATGGTGTTAGCTCTTGTTGGTCTTCAACACACTGTGGCTGCTTTAAGTAGATCCTCATGTCAACTCTCCCATGCTCAAAAACATCATTGACTTTCATATGCTTGAATTTACACCATTTGCTAGCTGCGATTTCAATAAGCACTTGTATGATGTTGATCTTCGCAACCTGACCAAAGGTTTCGTCAAGATCTAACTCGTATTCATGGTTAGATCCCTTTGCCTCCAACCATGCTGTGTAATCATTAATGGTCCCACTGGACCAACTTTTTTGGTTGTTGACTCACATGTATCTAACTGTCTTCACGTCATCAGGGCATAAAACCATCTCCCATGCCTCACACTAAATCAAGGCAGTAATATAACCACTCCCTGCATGATGGTACTCCTTGATCTCTTGTGTGATAAGCTCTGCATCTATGTGATTCAATCTCAAATAGATCATCCTCCAGTTTCTTTGATTCTTTCTATTTGAAAATATCTAACAAATGATCTTCAAGCCCCTATGTATTTGACTCCCCCTGAAGATCTGAGTCAACCCTTGATTGATCTCCAGCTTTCACTGGTAATTCATATTCCTGGAACACATTTTGTGCATCATCTTCCAGCTCTAAAGGATCACAAGCACCAAATTATCTATATCATAAATTATTTATGTTAGTGCATACTCATAGATTTTGATGGATGTCGTGAAATTTACCTCTGGGTCCCAACCATCATCATTAATGGCTCCCCCACACTCGCTGGCTTCCCCATGCCTTGAGTCATTAGCAGTAGAATTTTCCTCAATGACTGCCATCTTCTCTTTGCAATCCATTGCAATGTGTCCCACATTACCACATTGGTAACACACCTTGTCCAATATGGGTTTTGACTTCATGACAAATTTTATGGCATACAAGTCCCATGCTTCTTTTGGAGTGTCCACATCAATGATATATTCAAGCAAGCCATCATCCACTGAAACCTGGATTGCAAATTATCATGCTTCGAACCCAAGAATTGGGAATTAAGGTGGATCCCAAGGTGCGGCATACGTAACTCGTAGCAATCCATGTCATGTCAATACACGCATGAACTGCTACAAGAGAAATTCCGTAGGTACGTATAAGGAAGATCTATACACACGTAACAATGACTTACATAATTAAGTAGAAACATAGAGAATCCACATATAATCATCATAGGTACTAAGAAAGCCATAATCATTCATTAATATGAACCACATTTATACATAAAATTAATCCTAAGTCCATTAGTTAAACCATCTACATGCACACAATACTAAATAACAAAAATATATCCATCATTATGAAAGTCATGTACCTCAAAGAGGGGCTCCAAAATATTACAGTATGACCACAACTAAGCATGGTAATGTTCTGAACAAATCACATCCATTGAACCCCGTGATGTACTACGTAGGATGATTAGTAGAAGACATCATCCTCATTCCACTTGTCTACACCCTAAGGTACTATTGAGGTTCCCTCCGAAGGTGTGTCGATTGCGGGATTAGCATTGAGTTTTATACCTATAACACCAAGAGTAACACTTTTAACACAATAATTAAGCAAATATAAGAGTGCATAAAACTATTATAATGTATCAATGGAATTAGGAAATATGTTGATTAAAAGAGAGCAATAGTCGGAAGCTAGGCATATTGTGCATGAATAAGGAATCATATATAAAAAGATAATCGCATACTAATTGGCATCCATATGGCTATCTTTTTTCTAGAACGAGAGCATATCATACAGTATGAATCACTAGTAGTTGGGCAAGATCATATAGCTACCCTAAGAGCGTTGACCAATTCTTCATACAACTACTACAGTAGGTAACATAAATAATACCCTCATTTGGTCCCTGTCGAACCTCCTATGGGTATCAGCTAAGTAGTGCCAACTCAAAGGTCTCAAGTCCGATCAGAATTTAGACATCCACACTTATCATACGTAATGAGTGATCCATTCTTATACAAAAACATATGATGGTCTTAAGAACGTGTTCAGTCATAAAATTAGAACTGAATGAAGTGACTGTTATTCAAACAATGCATACTTAAATAAGCTATTGGAGCTCAAACCATTTTCAACTCTAGTTCTCCTATCTTGATTCACAAGCTCGTGCTCAGGAGAAGCTCCATTTCTGATTTTGCCTTCAAGTTCATTGGAAGAATGGGTACATAATTAAATCATGTTGATGGCAATATTTACTTGGACAATATGAATGCATTTAGATTAAGCGGTTAACAAGGATATTTACTAACCATCTCTAGCTAAGATAATCCATGTTTCTTTAGTCATTTAATGCGGTGTATTCATAAAACGTCCGGTGTCAATGTATTACCAAGCCTTGGTGCTATATTGTGTAAGCAATGGACACCTCTTCTTATGCCAACACCCATGATGTGATGTCAGAACTAGCCTGAAAATCAAGAGGAAATGAGTAACAGCTTTACACTTTTCCTTCTTAACTTCTAATTACCGTTGGACTAATTAATTGGGGTAAAAGTACCACTTCTAAGGTCCTACATGGTTTTTGAATATACTTAAAATCCTAAAGCTAAGATTAGTTTTTAATTAGAGGTAGTAAGTGATTTAAAACAGTTTTTCAAGATTTAACCAGACGCGCTTGAGCGCAGCCCCAGGTGCGCTTGTGTGCCTATGGCTATGTTTCAGGAAAGTCTCGACTGATGAGTTTTTCATCTAGTTTCTATACACGCGCTCGTGCACGGCCCCAACCCCCTCGAGCGTGTCTTGTCTCGATCTCTAGACAAAGACTACCAACGCATTTTTCATCAAAAAATTAAATGGGCGCTCGTGCTCGTGCTCACGCCTGCTCGAGTGCACTTTCCTAATTTGTAGTTTAGAATTTCTGCTGCAACACTCTTTTTCTTCATTCCAACACTTACATGAAACCTTTGTTCCCCCAACCATTTAGGATCCATTCTATACTTCATTAATATCAATAACACCACCATATATTCTTAATTCCACTCATTATCACATAAATCATTCACATTTCCAAAATCAAAGATAGGAAAGCTGTAACTTGGCATTAATGGTGATCTCATCCAAAATCAACAAAATGAACCATGCATGTAGTAAATATGCACATATACTTTCCTCTAGTTCAGTATTTAGTCCAAATCAAGATTTTCCTTGTTTGATGGTGGAGAAATCCTCAATAGAAGATGATCTAATACATGCAAAATGAGAAATGGGTGTAGGGTGAATGCATGTTACATAATTAAGTCTCCTTGACTCTATTGGACTTAAAGAAGAGAAGGGATGATGAAGCTCTTACCTTGGGGGGCTGTAGAGAAGAATAGGAAGAAGGAGGAGATGGAATTATGAGATTCCAATGGAGAAGTCAAGTAAGAAGATGAGGTGGAAGAAGATGGAGTTGTTTTCACCCACATGCAATCCCTCCAAGCTTCCAATTTGGTGAGAAGGAGAGTTAGTGAGAAGAAGGAGATGGAGTTCCAGTAACAAGAAGAAGAGGGTGTAGAGATAGAGCAATGAAAGGGGTTTTTAATTCAAATTTTCTGTAATTACAAGCAAGTCCTTTTTGTTTCCTTGATTTTGCAGTTTGAGTCAATTAGTATTCAAGTGGGCCAAAATGAATCCAAATTGGGCTGGACTTAATGAGAAAGATGACCTATAAGATGAAATATATTTATTACAATTATGTGATGCCTTAATGATGCAAAACCATGTAACTTCAAGTTACATGAGATGGTCTTTGGCTACCTAAGTAAAGTTTGAACCCTATCCAACTACCTATCCATGACCCAAACCCAAGTAAATTTGAGTTGGTTTAGACTAAATAAGTATTAATTAAGATAAAATAAGATTAATTATAAATCGAGATCAGCTTGAGTTTGGACCTTACACAAATAGAGGCCTCGCTCCTTTCATGATCCATTATTTCTTTGCATATGCCTCTTTTAGTGGTGTGGTTTCTGCCCTACATGTTATCCCCCATAACACATTGCTCACCAAATAAGACCCCACCTGTTTTTACCATAAATTGTAATTGGACTTGCCATGAAGTACAATCAGAAAAGAGAGAAAAAAAACTTAGTGCAAAATCCATCAGTGCTAATCTAGTTTGATCTTCCCCAATATCTACACCACCATGTACATCTCATGACCATGAGCGTGCAAGATCATATGGGTAAAAAATCTGAGTTTAGATGGCCCCAAAATTATGTGAAAAAGCCTCAGCCTTGATGTCACGACCCGAGCCCAGAAATTGGGGGTTAGTTAAAGCATAACCAGTGACACACATACTCCTGTATACGCATACCTAGAACTTGTCTAAGTGCATGTACACCAGGGATATTCACACGTGCAAACCAGGTGTACGTAGAAACTGTGGGTATCATTGCATGACGAGAGGAAACACAAATAAGAACAATAATTGCAAAAGATGATATTAAATACAAACAAAATGGGAAACAGTTGTTTAAGGGCGAAATACAAAGTATAACCAAAACCTCAAGTACAGAATTAATGCAACCCCATACACACAAAATCAGGAATTGATGCCATGCAAGACTGCTCTCTGTGGGGGGGATTAGATCCACTCCTCTAGCCCTGATTAGGTCTCCCGGGTCTCTCCTAGACTTTAGCAGACCAACAAGGGGTCGGTAGCAGGATTTGGGCCTGCAATATCAAAAACAACTAATGAGTATAATGACTCAACAGAGCATAAGCAGCAATAAGTTAATATACGTTGTGTCTAGTAGATTTGTTAACAGCTAATAGTGCAGAGAGGTCATATTCGTATACTAGGCAAGTCGTGCAGATAAATGAACATGCTATCAGAGTCTTACATCAGATATACTGGTTAGGTGGCTACTACATTTGCCATATTCTCCCTATCGGGAGCAAGCAAGACGAGTACACCATCGACCGGGCCAAGGTACGAATGGGTCTTTGTTTCTCGAGGTTCAAAATCTCAGGACAGGAGCACTTTGCAGAGGCAACAAATAAGCTACGCCAAAGTCAACCCCGTCAGGTCTCCTACGGCTGAGGCTGAATAGAGCCAGATAATATCAATCACGTCATATGATACACATCAAGTCAATGTCGGTCGGTCAAGCAGTGTAGTGTGTATAGCATATCATATCACAATCAGGCAAAACAGTACGTGCATCAATACAAGTACAAGTCAAATTCAGTACTAAGACAAGTCGAACAAGGATAAGAGCATATAAAGCAGTAATCGAAATCAATATGCAATGCAAATCTAGTTATTACTGTGAATTATGGTTGTTTACTAGCCAACCCTAAGCTAGTTATCCAGTGTTTCTAACCGTGCATGATGATGTAGTTTTAAGTTATTCGATACACAGTTGTTTGTATTATGGGTGTTGCAAGATATCGAGAATGTATATTGAAGTCTCTTAAACAAACACCCATAACGAAGTGCTTAACAAGTGGACAACATACATGAATGAGTCACAGCCCTCAAGACCATTCATGTTTTTTGGGGTATTTTGTTAGGCAAGTTATGTCGTTGAGAATTCCATGTAAAGGCCCTATAAGGTCTCATCATTAATCCTATCTTTTCTCCAATTCATTAAAAAACAGAGATACCAAAAGGTAGCATAAAAAGGTCTTCTGGGTGTTAAAGAAGTAAGAGAAGAAGAAGGAGCAAGATTAGGATTCAGTTGGACACTGAATGTCCCGGAGCAAAAGTGCTCCAAGGCCGATCGGTCGAATTTCGGTTCTGGGAGTGTTCGATCGGTCGGACCCTAAGGCTGATTGGTCGGGTAACAGCACTCTGTACTGAACAGAACGACTAAACTGACGTCGTTGCAATCACGAAGACAATATGTGACAAGTTTATACCATTCAAAAGGGGCTGTTCATAACCACACTTGAGAGAAAGAGTAGAAGAAAAAAATCACAATCAACGTGTACCAACATGTGTTCATCCATACTGTGCTTATACTTGCCTTGAACACGCTTTTTCCTTAACTTTGTTGTTCCTTGGTGTCACAACCCGAGCCCAGGGTTTTGGGGTTAGCAAAAGCCAAACCTAATGACACACGTACTCCCGTGCATGCACACGTAGACCGAGTCTAAATGCACACGCACAAGGGAACATTCACACGTGCCAAACATGTACGCGGAAGCTGTAAATATCAGAAACATCAAACTAACAATGCAAGAAGAGGATACCAAGAACGAACTGACATAATTACATATGAAAGTCTTACAAAAAGAACAAAATAATATATACATTAATGACATGTCATGCCAAGTACAAGTCTGAAATCCACAAAACAAGACTCCAATGATGCATGCTAAGAACGCTCTCCCGTGGAGGGATCACATCCACTCCTCTAGGCCTGATGGGGCCCCGGGGGTCTCATCTGGAGTCTGGCCGACCGGCGAGGGTTCGGCAGGGGTATCTGGGCCTGCAACACCAAAAACAACTGTGAATACGACGATTCAGCAAAGTATAAACCATAGCAAGTTAACACACTATGTGTCTAAGAGAATAAGAAACGTCATGTAAATTAAAGAAGGCATTTTCATATACTAGGCTGTCATGCAAGAAGGAATTATGCTAAGTGAATCAATGAATACATGCTGTGTACATACTAGTGGCTACTACATTACCAAATGCTCCCAAAAGAGGGATCTTATAACGTGCAAAGAACACCATTGTCCGGGCCAGGGTACAATGGGTCTCGGTTTCCTGGGGTCCGGTTCCCCAAGACATATCCTTACTGCAGCAAGTCCATATAACTATACCAAATTCACCCCGTCGGGATCCTAAGGCTGAGGCTAAGTAGTGCCTGACCATACAGAGTCAATCATGAAAACCCTGAGTAGATCGTGACGACAGATCATACGTGCATATCTGTGAGTGAACATATCATGCATACTCAAGGTAAGGAATCACAATGTAAATGTAATGTAAAGTAACGGAGTACAAGTAATCATGTCAGAGCGTAGAGGTCAATACTCGAATGCAATATGTTATGTAACAAATTATGCGAAGTCAAATCATCTTTATTTACAAACCAATCCTAATCTAATTATCCGGTGTTTCTAACCGTGCAAGATGATGTAGTTTTAAGTTATTCGACACACCGTTGTCTAGTGTTGCATTGAATCGGCGGTGCACGAAGTCCCTTAAACCAACACCCATGGGGAGGTGCTTAACATCTGGATAATGAACATGAATGATTCGCAGCCCTCGAGATCATTCACGCGTTGTATCACATTCCGTTGGGCAGGTTTAGGTGCTCTACATTCTATCATGAAGGCCATATCGGTCTTTCCCTTACACCTATCCTTGTCCTTCATTATTCTAATGTGGATACGGCTTAGCCGTGTGTGTGCTACAGCTTAGCCATGTGTATTTTACGGCTTAGCCGTGGCTGGGCCGTAGAAGGTCTGTCAATTGATGACTCTCAGTTAAATCCAGAAAATGCACCCTGTATTGATCTACGGCTGGGCCACGGTTGAGCTTCGGCTTAGCCGTAGGGCAATCCACGGCTTAGCCGTGCCCTAGCCGTAGAGGAAAACTGGGTTTTTCTCCTCTCTGGACTTTGAGCCGTAAGTGCCATACGGCTTAGCCGTACGTGCACGAGGTCAATTTTCCTGCAACACATACAGAATCCCTGTAACACCATTCAAATTGAAATTTTCCAATGGAGATAGACAAGTACTAAATCAATAAGTAAGCAAATGGGCTGTAAACACATTTTTCCACATCAATTCATGTAAACTAACCAAATCAAATGCATACCAACATGGGTTCTCACAAGTTATGGTTATACTTGCCTCAATTAGAATGCAATTGCCCAACTGAAGTTCTTGGATCCAAACACAACCTAACACACACAAAACAACATGCATGCATGAAGAATGGAAGGAAAACTAAGACACAGACACACCGAGCAATGAGAAATAAGATAAAGAAGAGATAGAGAAAGGAGAGGAGAGGAATGGAAGGAAATCCACTCACCTCACATGCAAGACCCAACTTCCTCTTGATCGATGGAGGAGAGCAATTCGGAGGAGAGAATTCAAGAGAGAAGAGAGAGCTCCACATGCAGTTGAGGAAGAAAATGAGAGAAGGAACGTGGGTTGATCGATGGATGAGGTATTTATAAGTTAATGGGTTGTCCAAATTGCAAGAGAGTCCAGGTTAAAAGTGTAATTTCAGTTTGAGTCAAATCTGAGTCCAAACGAATCACACGACATCGGTTGCAAATGACGTAGTTACGAAAGTTAACGAGATCAACGAAAGACACGTGTTGACATCAAGATGATGCAAAAATGACCATGTCTTAGAAAAGCTAAAATTACGAAAAAGGGCTTGGTCTACTTAATCCAGGTCAAACTCAACCCAACTACCTATCCATCCATGACCCGTAACGAAAATAAAACATAAGCAAAACACGATTAGCAACGAAAACAAGATTAACTAGTCGCTAAACGAGGTCAAGTTGGGTCGGAGTGTTACACTTGGCCCAATCAATCTCAGAGATGCAAGCCTAACACCATGCATGCCAAGGGTGAACAAAAGAAAAAAGGGTGTATGCAGTGCAATCACAGCCTAAACTTATAATGGAGACCGTGACTCAACTTCTCACCTTAAACAAACTGGGAAGATTGTGAGAGCGTCTCATCCACAATGAAGAGACAAGGAAGAAGAAAGCGAAGACGAGTGCCGTGAACGGGAGAGACTTCGAGTAGAGAAGAGAAAAAACTCTCTTCTTACAGGCGAACCCAAAGAGATGACATAATTTCCCCTTTTCTTCCTCTTGATCGCAAAGAAGAAGAAGAAAAGGAAGAGTCCAAGAGCAGAGAAGAAAAAAGAGTGAGAAAGAGCGGGTGTTGGGAGGGAGAGAGGGATGAAAATAAAAAAGAGAGAGTCGGTGCTTACTTCTTATATAAGATAAGGATGGACAGAATTTATATATAAGTCCACAAGTTGAATAGATTTACAGTTTAAGTCAATTAAAGGTCCAATAGAAACAAACGACAGTGTTCACATACAAGTCAGTTACGGAAGTTGACGAGCTCGACGAAAGACACGTGTTGACACCAAGATGATACATGAATGACGAACTCGTACAAAATAAAAAATTATGAAAAAGGGCTTATGTCTCCTTAAACCAGGTTAAACTCAACTCAACTACCTATCCATGACCCGAAACTAATCTCAAAAGAGTAAACCAACAAGCCTAACACGAATTTGCTATAAATGGGTCCAAAACCAAATTAATTAGTCATTAAACCGGATTACGCTGGCCGGAGTGTTACACTTGAATCTGGTCAAACCTCCTAATTGACCTTTAAAGCAAAGTAGCATGCATGAATGCCTTTTTCTCCCTTCACTTGTCCTTTACTTCTTCAACCAAAGCATGGTGAGAGTCATTCCTCTGTTTCTACAACTTGAGACCAAATCGCCAAACCCAGGTAATGTGGCGTGTGATATCTTGTTCACCGAAGAACCAAAGTCGTCCAATTGCTTTTCCTTTGTTTTGCAACAGAGATTTCCCTATGCTCAGTGACCGAGACCAATACCACTTCTAGTTGATGCCGATCTTCTCCTTTGATCGATGATGACTGAGAGAACTGTAACACTCCGATCCCCTTTGAGCCGGATTAGTGGCTCATTAGTGTGTTTTTCTGTTGTTTTATTCTTTTGGACTTGGTTTTGGGTTTTGGATAGGTAGTTGAGTAACCTTTGACCTGAGATAGGTAGTTCTAAGCCCTTTTTCATAATTTTGCTTTTGCTTTGCTTGCATCATCTTTGCATCATCTTGGTGTCAGCACGTGTATTTTGTTGAGCTTGTTATATTCCATAACTGTGTCAGACCCATTTGGAGTCAATTGGAGAAGTTGGACCCCCGTGTGACTCGATTTGTAAATAACCGAAACTTACCGGACTTTGACTTAAACTCCAAAACCTATTTAAGGAGTCAGCTTACAGATGTCCTCACTCCTGTGAATTTCCTTCAACGTTGCATGCAACAGGCGTTAGAGAGCTCCACGTCTTCAGCCTCGTTTCTTCTCTTCTCTTCTCCTTACTCCTTTTCTCTTGCTCGGTTGATGATTGGATTCCCATTTCGATTGGGTTCTTTCCCCTTTTTCTCTGTCTTTGCTTTGGGTAAGTGGGTTCTCTCCAAAACTCTTTCTTCTTCTTCTTCAATTGCACCTCTCATTCTCTGTTGCTGTGTCTTCATCTCATGCATGTGTTGTTTCTCTGATTTGCTTTGATTTTAGTTGATTTGGAGCTTGTTTCAGTGGATTGACAGAGTTTTGAGGCTTCGAGGCAAGTATAAGTACAGACTTTGATAACACATGTGGGTGTTTTGTTTGATTGCTTTGATTCATTCTTATTCTTTGTATACAAATGTTTTACAGCCAATTTTTGTGAATTTGGAACCTCTGTAACTCGTTTTGTTCAGCTTCTGTACCAAAATTTCAGTTTCTGTAACTATCCCGAATTCGTGTTCTGTATTGTACGGCTAAGCCGTAAGTTTCTACGGCTCACATTCCAGAGACTTGAAATTTCGATTTTGTTCTACGGCTAGGCTACGGCTGAGCCGTAACTTGTCCTACGGCTGAGCCGTAAGCTAGCCGTGACCCAACCGTAACCCAGCCGTGGATTAAATCTCTGATCAGTAGAAACTTTCCAGAGACAGTGTTCCTACGGTGTGGCTACGGCTAAGCCGTGAATTGCTACGGCTAAGCCGTGGATTGGTCTACGGCTAAGCCGTATACTGACTGTAGCCCAGCCGAAAAAGGTATCAGATCTGAGGTGGAAGATGACCAGTTTAGCTGTGTTTTGAATGGAACCAAGGTGAAGCCGTAGTGCATATTACGACGAGCGCGTAAGATGTCTTCGGCTCAACCATAGGTCCCTCATGGCTAAACCGTTAGGCATGGCAATTATGAAATATAACTTAGGATAATGGTGAGACTTGTAGGGCTCAAATACAGGTTAACCACCCGTGTAAACCGGCCCAATGGATTCTTTGGATCGCATGAATAGTCTGTTAGGCTGTGACTTATTCATGTGAGCGTTGATCACTGTTAAGCACCTCCCCATGGGTGTTGGTTTAAGGGACTTCGGTGCACGTGAGGATTTCATTGCAACACTTTGATGGCAACGGTGCATTGAATAACTTAAAACTACATCAACATGCACGGTTAGTGACAGTGAACAACTAGATTAGGATTGGTTTGTAATGAACCTTGACTCCGTATTAATCTGAGATGCATTGCATATTGTTTATAGTTTTGCCCTCTGTTCTGCCAATCTATGTATATGCATTCCGCAGTCATTTTTGCTTTCGTTCTGTATATCTGTTTTATTCTTCGTTCTGCACTAAGCTTTGATCTATGCTGTGCTTTGATGTAATATTTATGCTTTGTTGGCTTTGTCTATCTCTGATTTTGGGTATTCCCTGGAGGCTCTACCCAAAGGTTAATACGTGAGGATAAGATCCGGTCTTTGTCATCGGTGAGTCCAAAGCGGATAATCTCCCTTTCTATGGATTTGATTTGATTGGTATTAGTCTGGCTCTACTCAGCCTCAGCCCTAGGATGCCCGACGGGGTTACCTCTGGCTTAGATCTCTGTATCTCTATATAACTGCAGTGTCGCTTTGTCTTGGGACCCCGGAACCCAGGAAACCGAGACCCACTTGTACCCTTGGCCCGGTCAGTGGTGTTCTCATCTGCTTTGCTCTGCTCTCTTTGAGAGAACATGGTTAACGTAGTAGCCACTTAGTTCAGTAATTCTATGTTTTGATTCCCATATCATGCTTTATTCCTATGCACGATTTGCTTAGCATACTAAGATGAAACTCTGTAAATTCTATTCTGTCATTATTCTATTTGATACTATGAGTGTTTCATCCCTGTTACTTGTATTTGCTGGATCGTTGTATTCATTTGTGTTGTCTGTGGTGTTGCAGGCACAGATCCCTTGCCCAGCTCCCCGGCAGTCGAGGAGGCTGCAGGGCCGAGTGTAGAGGCACCCTCCGGTTTGGTAGAGTGGGCCTGATCACCTCTGCCGAGTGCGTGCATGCATATCAGTGGCCTTCTGTTTTGAGTTTTGGTTTTTGAGATTTTGTATTTTGGCACTTTGGCACTTTGGACTTTGTACTCTGTATATTTGTACATCTTCATTTTGTCGTGTACTCAGACTTGTATTGGTTTTCCAGTTGTAATTATCTTGTCTTTTCCGTTTCGCATTTGTTTTGGCTTCCGCTATTTTCCTTTGTTGCTTGCTATGATATGTACAGCTTCCGCGTACGCTTAGTTCGCACGTGTTAGATCCCTTGTGTGCGTGCATCTGGACTGGGTTTGGATGCACGTGCACGGGAGTACGTGTGTCTCCGGTTTAGCTTTTCGCTAACCCCCGAATTCTGGGCTCGGGTCGTGACATACGTATTGTATAGTATCAGAGCATGCTAGTTATAAGCATGTAGGCATCTAAGATCGTGGTGAGATAACGCTATCAACTATTTGACTCGAAGTCTAATATGTTGACTTTTGGGATCTGACTAACTCAGGGCATTTTATATTTGTGTACTGTGTTTCTTTTCCTTTTGCAGGATGGCATCAGGATCAGGATCTCGGGATGAGAATCAACAGGGCCATAACGGTGATAGTGGATCATTACCCCCACATATCAGTAGTGAGGAGCGTATGATGATGATGATGCAGTCTATGCAGTCATTACAGGCGCAGATGGCGTCCATGGTAGATAGACAGAGTCAGGCTGCCGCGTCAGCATCACCTCGTGTGGACCAGCAAGTGATCTTTCAGCCCAAGGAATTAGATCCAAATACTCTGTTTGACAAGTTCCGTAAGCGAGGGGCGACCGAGTTCCATGGGATAGAGGATGCATTGCAGGCTGAGCAATGGTTGGAGCAGACTGAAGAGCTATTTGATACGATTGTGTGCAGTAACAAACAGAAGGTAGTTCTCACAGCCTCTATGCTTCGGAGTGTAGCCAAGACATGGTGGAGGAGTGTTAAAAGCTCATTCCAGACTATGCCCAGCGCTACAGTTTGGGAGACCTTCAAGCAGCAATTCCGTCGGAAGTTCATGCCTCTCCATATTCAACGAGCCAAGGAAGTGGAATTCTTCAACCTTCAGCAGAGACAGATGTCGGTTGCAGACTATGTGCACAAGTTTACAGAGCTGTCTCACTTTGCAGAGGACATGGTGAACACTGAGCATAAGAAGGTGACTCGCTTCGTCAATGGCTTGAATCCGAGACATAAACGCCACGTGGTTGCTTGCATGTGGCCGGCTACCTTGGATGACGCTATTGACAGGGCTTATGATGCAGAGGCCATATTTGAGGAGGAGCGAACAGAGGCTAAGAGGGCAGCAGGTTCCAGTGGCAGAAGTCAGTTCCAGAAGAAGTTCAAGGGTAAGCAGGGTAGTTCGAGTAGTACTCAGGTGGTTTGTGGTCACTGTGGGAAGGATCACCCAACAGACAGATGTTGGAGGAAGAGTGGAGCCTGTTTCGGTTGTGGCTCCACGAATCACAAGCGGGCCCAATGCCCGAAGTTTCAGTCCTCTCCACAGACGAGATATGCAGGATCTACAGCGCAGGGCAAATCTCAGCCAGCTCGCCCAGCCCAGAAGCAGAACCGCCAGACAGCCCGCGCTTATGCTGCTACACATGAGGGCACAGAGGAAGCTACGGTCGTGGAAGGTAAAATTTTAATTTCTGATGCTGAAGCTTTAGCCTTATTTGACTCCGGGTCTACGCGTTCGTACGTAGCACCCCATTTTGCTGTGCAGCTTCGACAGCGACCCACACCGCTCCCATACTTGTTGCTAGTATCCACTCCGGTTGGTAAACGGGTGGAGTGCGGTGTCTTCTACCCTCAGTGTGATGTGCGGATAGCTGGTCATCAGCTCCCAGTAGACCTCGTGTTGCTCACGACACTGGATTTTGATGTGATTCTTGGTATGGACTGGCTTGCGAGATATCATGCGTGTATCAATTGCTACAGCAAGGCTATCTACTTTGATTTGGGCAGCGGATTTCGATTTGAGGGCAGCCAGACGAAGTGCCCAAGGCGTGTGATCTCTGCCTGTAAAGCAGACAGGATGCTTCGTAGGGGATGTGAGGGATTTCTTGCATTCATTTCAGAGAAGAAAGATCAGCGACAGCTCAGTGAGATCCCAGTAGTCAGCGAGTTCTCGGATGTCTTTCCGGAGGACGTGCCAGAGTTACCACCAGTTCGAGAGGTAGAGTTCTCGATCGACGTGATGCCAGGTACAGCACCCATTGGTAGAGCTCCATATCGTATGCCTTTATCTGCAATCAATTGTAACCATAAGTAATGGAAAACTTCAAAGGTTTCTGATTTCTCTTTCAAAAATCGTACCCATGTGAAACGAGAGAAATCATCAACAGTTAAAAATATGTACTTCTTTCCTCCAATACTCTGAGTCTGAATGGGACCCATAAAATCCATGTGAAGTAATTCCAGTGGCCTGGATGTGGTCATTTGATCAAGTTTCTTATGGGGTGACCGATTTTGCTTTCCAAATTGACATGGTCCACACACAATGTTGGAGGGTTTCTGGATTTTGGGAAGGCCACGAACTAACTCTTGTTTGGAGAGAATTTCAAGATCAGTATAGTTCATATGACCGAACCGTTGATGCCACAAGTTAATAGTGTCTATTGAAGTTAAATGACATTGTAGATCATCAGAATCCCCTACAACATAACAATTATTAGCATTTTTCTTTCCATGAAGTACAATTTTACCTGACTGTTTAACAATAGTGCAATCATTCAAGGAAAAGTGTACTTCATGTTTAGACTCACAGAGTTGGCTAATACTCAAAAGATTTGCTTTTAAACCATCAACAAGAAATACATTGTGAATCGGAGACATACCTGGAATATGAACAGTACCTTTGCCAATGACATTTGACTTATTCCCATCACCAAATTGCACACTACCATTATTACACTTTTCAAGAGATGTAAACAATGTTCTATCTCCAGACATATGTCTAAAACACCCACTATCCAGGTACCACATATGTGAATTTTGAGCACGTAGAGCAGTAAGGACAACATGATAGTAAAGATCAGACTTTCGGAGCCAGACCTGCTTAGTCTTAACCTTTTGAGACAAGGAGTATCGCTGCCTCTGTAGATTTCGAGATGCAGAACACAACTTATTGCAATGAGGTCTTATGTGTCCTTTAATCCCACAAAAGTGACATACTGGTATGAATGTGGGTCTGAACTTTTTGGGATTTGCTCTATTTACAAAATCTACTTGTGCATGTGTTTGAACAGTAGGTTCAGAAGTGGTTATGGTAGTGCCCTTAACAAACTTACCTGGATTTTGTGATGTGGAACCATATTCAAATCCAAGTCTTCGTCGATCAGTACTAGACTTTTGACCACCAAGAATTTCTTCAAGCTTTTTAGATCCAGTATTCATTCTTGTCAAGTCAACTTTGGCTTTGGCAAGTTCTTCCAAAGTAAGGTGAAGCCTGTTGTTTAAGGAAACATTTTCTTCTTTGCTTAGTTTAAGCTCTACCTTCACCGCTTCCAGCTCATTGGTAGTCTTAATGGACTAATCATGCAACAAGTTCCATTGGTTACCTGCATCAGTCAACTTATTAGACAAAATAGTATTTTGAGAGTTTAGGAAAGATAGCTTACCATGGGTTTCTTTGAGTTCAGCCTTGAGGGAAGCTATCACTTTTTCAGAAATTGCAACTTTCCTTTTAAGCACTTCATTGAACATTGCCACTTTTCTTGAATCTTTCACCAATTGATCATAGGCAATCAACAATTCCTCTTCAGATTGGGGTAAGTTATCTATGAAAGAGTCACTATCTGACTCAGACCCTGCAGAATTATCTTCCTTGACAGAAGAGCTGTTAGACTAAGCCATGAAAGCAATAAAATTTCCAACTTTAGACGATTCCGATTTGGGAGATTGTTCTTCTTCTTCTAAATCATCATCCCAGTAACATTTAGCACTTTTCCCTGATTACCTTGATTTCTCAAGGTTCTATTAACACATTGAAATGCATAATGACCGAAGCCTTTGCATTCATAGCACTGAGTGTTTTTGGGTGGTATTTTGGAGGTATTCTTTTCTGGCTTAGACTGGGGATTAGAAGATGGTTTAACAGTAAAGTTTGACCTCTTTTTAGCCTTGTTTTTCTTATAACCCATCATCAAATCCTTTTTATCTGAACCTTTCATTGCCTTTCTGAATTTTCTAACTAGAAATGCATCAAATTCAGGATCCTCAGTGTCAGATTCAGAAATATCACTATCATTCCTGATTTGGAAGAAAGTAATGCGATACCCTTTGATTTTCTAGTTGATCTAAGATTTGTTTCAAAAGTTTGCAAATTTCTAACTAGTTCATCAAGGGAAAGGGTATCCAAATCACGTGTTTCCTCAATTGCCACAACGTTTGGATCAAACCATTCAGGAAGAGAACAAAGAATCTTTTGAACAATTTTACTGTCTGGAATGTTCTCTCCTAAGTTAAAGGCTGAATTCACAACATCATTAAGTTTGGCATAGAATTCATTAAATGTTTCGCTTTCTTCCATAATCAGGGTTTCGAACATAATGGTCAATTTCTGAAGTTTAGACCTTTTAACTCTGCCAGTTCCTCCATGCACTTTCTCCAAAATACCCCACGCATCTTGAGCGATGTTACACTTAGAAATCCTTCTAAATTCAGTACGTGAAACACCGTTAAAAATGGCATTCAAGGCTTTCCTATTAGCAAGAAAAGCAGATTTCTCATCCTTTGTCCATTGAGCCATTGGTTTAGGGATTTCAACATTGCCATCAGAGGTAACAACTGGAGGAACATAGGGAGTATGAATGGCTTGCCAAACATCAATATCAATAGACTGCAGAAAAGCAACCATTCTCACTTTCCAATTTGCATAGTTAGTTCCATCCACCAAGTAAGGGGGCTTATTGGTTGACGTACCATCTCGGGAAATTTCCATAGCAGACAACTGAACTAGATCTACAACCAAAGGTATGAACCTACTCTGATACCACGTGAGAGAACTTTAAACCTTGACACAGGTTAAGGTTCCAATGCAGAGTATGCTATGTAGATTCAATCAACAACTACTTAAAACACACCAATCAAACACACAAGAGATGGACACAGGATTTTTACATGGAAAACCCAAACGGGAAAAAACCACGGGCCGGTCCATCAAGAACAATCACTATGAAGAAGAAGTTACAAGACTACTTACTACCCTTTAACCCAGTTGAACAAAACCTAAGGGACTGAAGATCTTTTTGTCGACGCACACGTCGTTCACTCTCTTCTGGATTAATCTTCACGCCTTGAAGCCTCTCAAGACGATCACGCACAGCGGAGAAGAGAACTGGTACTCAGAAGGAGACGTTGCAGAACTTTCAAGTGCAGAATACATTCTGGAAGAAGAAATCTCTCTAAGTATGTTAGGGTTTTGATCTTGAGAGCCTCAGATCTTCATGGAGACGTGTTCCTTAAATAAGGAGGAACCCTAGAGTCCTTTCCGTCAATGATTCGCTAAGTGTTATAAAGCATATAAGGCAATCCCGAAGAACTCGAGCTTCTGAATCGCGGAACTGCCGACCCAGCTGACCGATCGGATAACCCAGCCGACCGGTCTGGTATGTGGTCCGACCAGTCGGGTACTCATCTGATCGGTCGGTCTTCAGTTCTATCTGCAGATGTCAGTGTGCAAGAAATTTGACCGGTCTGCTGTGCTGTCCGACCGGTCCAAAGATAAAACACTTGGATGCACAGTGTCTGAGTAGTAGATCATCATATGTGACGATAATAGAGTGTTCAGTCCATCTAAAACGTAAAATTACAAGTTTGGAAACCCAAGTTTTGACCATCCTATGATATTGCCAATATTACATACCTTTCAATGACGCAATGGCCCACCTCTAATCTGCACTATGGCCAAACCAGAAACTTGTTCCACTTTATCTTCTAGTCCGACGAAATCAAAATAGGGACTGTATTTGCTCACCGATGTCCAAATCCTCTTTATTTCCAACAATAGCCAACATGATTGTGGCCCATCGTAATCTTTCTTCTCCCAGCAAACTAAGAACACCACTCCAAAGGCCTCAGGGCATGGTTGATGATTTTGAACCACCTCAATTCGAATCTACTTCTCTCCCCTTGTCTCTAAACCCACTCAAACAAGATCTGTCAATTCGATCAACGTGGATCATGCCTTGACGTCCGTCGATCTGCTCATAATCCATCCATTGATTTGTGCACGATCTCCAAGATCCTCCAAATGTAAGAAATCAGTCAAGATGGGCACCTTCGGCTCAGCTAATCTTCTCGAAATCAGTGACCCTCTATGATTCCAATTGTTGAAGGAGAATGGAGAAAGAAGAATTAAGAATACAACTCAAACATTGTTTATTGCATTCTATGTAAATTGAATTACATCCACCAATATATAGAAACCTTAAACAACCTTGCTAAGCTATAATCCTATCCAAGTTAGGAAACATAACATAAAAAGGAAAAACCCTAACAACCCCAAATAAGGTAACCTATTCTACCCTAAATAATATCAACAGCCCAACACCGGATGTGCAGAGTTAGCAATGACTTCAACCTCTTACCATCAGGAACTTAGTTAAAGGGCCCCACAAACTCTATCATCTATCCTTTTCAAATTTTTTTTAAGAAGTAAAAAGCCTACTATTGAGGTTGTAGAGTCTTGGGGTATTTAAAGAAATGATAATCCATCACACCCAAATATGGGGCATTTGACATTTTCATTTCATTAATTTACATGTTAGAAATATTCAATAAGAACCATCCAATTGGTCCTTAAGTACATTCCATCGTTTTTTTAGTTTTTTATTTTTTATTTTTTTTATGGTTTATATTGGTTATCTATGAATTATGATTGAGGGAATAAGATGATCTAAAACTATTGAAATTTTTCCATTACATATCTCTCTAATGATTGGCATGGTCCTAGATAGGTCTCATGGGCTAGTTCACATGAAGCTACTAGAATAACAGTACTCTTTACCTGTAAAAATGTAGAAACTGAAAGATGGATGAAAGGTGGAGATAATGTGCACATGAGTATTGTCAACAAGTACTTTCCCCAAAGCAGAAAGGAAATGGATATTTCTTAGACTCAAAACACAAAGAACCTCGAATAAGATAACATATGCTTGACTTGCCATATGATATGCTAAATCGTATGAACAACTCGTGGACTAATTTTACTAATATAAATGGTAAATCTTTTATAAAGGATAGGCCTCGATAATTGATTGGATGGTAGAGATGCATTTGGTCATGTAATCAAGCAACAAATCCTGCATCTAAGATTAGCTTATTCCTTTCCCCCTATTTGCTCTCAATACATTTATGGTGAAATTATGCGAATATAGTTATTTTTGAAAGTCCTTAGATGGCACATCAGAGGACTCTTGTGAGTTGTATCAGAGAATCGATTGAGAATTTCAATTATCTCAGCTCTTGCTGCTTGATGATCATGCTCTTGTACTTGCACTGAGGAGATGTTTTAGTTAGATGGGCTATAGGTGAAACTGCAAGGTCAACACTATACAATAAAACAAAAAAAAAGAAGAGAGAGAGAGAGAGAGAGAGAGAGAGAGAGAGATGTTCAAGCCTTCAGGTCAACACTATACAATAAAACAAAAGAGAAGCTTAAGCAATACTGGAAAACTCGTTACTCGGACTTGACTCATCCACTGTAAAAAATTTGAGTCGGATGGAGTTACTGCAGAGACTTGGGACGGTTGTATGTTTTTTTTATAAATAATTTTAAAAATAACTCCATTACTTATAAAATATATATAATCATTTATTTATATGCATTTGTGATAATTAATTTAAATTAATAAATTTATATACACAAGAAAAATATTGCAATAATAAAAATCAAAGAAAACATATTGCATATTACATGAATTGTTAGTCAAAATGTCCAATTTAAATGATCAAATATAAGTTTCAAATTACATTCGAGTCATCATTTTTAAATTGCTAACTCCAAACATCATGTATAGTTACTTATAAATGAATTTTAATTATTTAAAATTAGATCTACCTATAAAATGGTTTAGAATGAAAATAACTTACTAAAGCGAGATGACTTGGCAAAGTCACCCCTATATTTGATTTGGTCTTTCATCAAAATGAGATGACTCAAGAGAATCAAGAGTCAACTCGGAGATTTTTCCAACCATGAGTTCAAACCTTCAATTTTTTTGCTTACTTGGCCACTGCACAAAGTTGGAAAAAAGAAAAGTTATCCACTAGAAATCGATCCCTAGTAGACAGGATGGAAGTGGGAGCCTTTACCACGAGGTCATCCCTAAGTTCCCCTTTCAAGCCTTCAATTCTCTCTTCTTGTTTCTTGTATGATTCAACTTGTGGAAAATGGCTTAAAAAAATTGTTGAAAATGAGTCTCTCTCTCTCTCTATATATATATACATATATATGCCCGATGGCATGCTGATCAAGATTGGATTTGGATTGGAAGGGCTGGAACATTTTTTCAGTTTTCTTTGTAACAAGTGGGCCCCATACGTCCCACAAGAACGAGATTCACATGGAAAGTTCCATCTACAAGCACCACAATTTTTGAGCCATTAGATGAGATGATAGATGGAAAAGCTTAAACGACCGCTTTATGAAAAAGAAAAATGGGCCTACATGTCCCAGATACATCAAAAGGTCACTAACCTATGTGGGTTTTGCTGAAGCAGGATCCTGCACTGGTAATGACCTTTTAATATGGGAATAACTATTTGAACTCATAAAAGGACTCAGTTCACACACCATTTTTTTTAAAGAATTGTGTGAAATTACTCAAATGACTCCTCTTTTTCTTCCTCTCCCTCCCTTCTTTGTCCCTCTCTCCCCTTTCTCACCTCTCCTTCTCGGCGACGATCGTTGGCTCAAGTTGAGAGGGACGGTCCCCTCCCTCTCCTATTTCTCTTCCTCTCCTTCCCCTTTTTGTTTTTTTTTTTTCTCCCTAATCCCCTCCCTCTTTTTCTGTCTACCTCCCACCCTCTCCCTCTCCTTTTCCTCTGAGATGCCATCAACTGGGAAAGAGAGGGAGAGGGAGAGAGAAAAAGGAGGGAGGGGATGGGGGAGAGAGAAAAAAAACAAAGAAGGAAAGGAGAAGAAGAGAAAGGAAGAGGGGGGAGGGAGGGGACTGTCCCCTTTGTCTGTGTTGGCGATCATCGCCGGGAGGGGGAGGTGGGGAAGGGGAGAGAGAGAGAGAGAGAGAGAGAGAGAGAGAGAGAGAGAGAGAGAGAGAGACGAAGAGGGGAAGGAGAGGGGGGCATTTGGATAATTTCACATAATTTTCCTTTTTAAAGGGGTGAGTGAACTGAATCCTTTTATAAATTCAAATAGCGTGTCCCTCTAACACTAGGCATTGTCCAGATAAATCATACATGGAAAATCAAGGGAGATAGAGATTAGGGTCTGATAAATCATACATGGAAAATCAGTACAAGTCCAACTCAAATGGTAACATGGCCAAACCCATTCTGGCCCAACCCAATTTTCCTTTTCCTACTGGGGTGCAACTATGCTTGAGCCCAGTTGAATCGAGTGGATCAAGCACCCAATCTATTCTTATTTTTTATGGTGCTAAAAAGTTATAAGACTTGATTTGATATGTTCCACCGGTTTGGAGCTTTTGGCATACTAGTTAGGTCCATAACGTTTAGTATCAGAGTTGACCTCCACTTGTTGGGTTGAGTATAGAGAAATGATTGCTTGGAGTATAGGTAGAACCTTCTAAAAAAATGCGAAAAGACCTACCATCAAAGTGAGAGCCCGCTAAGGGCATCGGTTGTAGAAGTGCAGTGGTTTGTTATGGTGCTGAATAGCTAAAAGACTTGTTTGACGCTTTCAATCAATTAATGGGCTTTTGGTGTATTAGTTAGGTCCATAACATTGGGACCTAAGGGAACTAATGGAATGCATCTAATCAAGTCTTAACGCATTTCCTCTATGTTCTGGGTAATGTTCTTGTTAACCGTACTTATGTCATGTGTGCACATTATGTTCTAGCTTCCATCCATTTTTTAGTGACTCCACTTCTACATGTAAAGAGCATGAGAACCATCCTATGAGGCCTATTTGTGACCATGCCAATCATTGAAGAGATTGGTGATGGACAAATCTCAATGAGACCCAGGAGCTTGCAAAATATCGACTAGATCCTCTTACATTCTAATCCCTTGGTCATAGGTGGGCCAGGTAGCCTTAAAAGTAAGATGTAATGCACTAAAGAACCATTTGAGTAATATGTAAAGAGCAATGCTACACTTACGCCCCCATTTATTCCCCAGTGCTTTTTGTAATTGACATTTCTCTTGCATGTGGCCCACATCACATCTTGGATAGATGTGAACCACAAAAGGCACTATGGAGTAACTAGGGGAGTAAGTGAGGGTGTTAAGTTTAGCATTTCTCATATGTAAATGATATGAAAATATCAAATGCCTCTTATTTAAATGCCATGGAATTACCATTTCTATAAAGGAACCCCATAACTCTACAACCTCGCTGGTAGGAAGCTTTTTTCTTTTTTAACAAAACATAAGATGTAAAGTTCATTTCTTTGAGTTAGTATTTGTTGCTTCCAACAGGTGTTATTTCTCCCACATTTTGGAGGCTTGCATTTAGTTTGTCGTCTATGGCTGGGAGATGATTCCAAGCTACTAAAAAGTAAGAGATGCTACTAGGAACTAATAGACCTTGCTAATACAAGAGGGTTTTTAGTGGTGGCTCTAGTCCAAGGCCCTAAAATAGATTATCAAAATAGAAAATTTTATGTTGACCTTTTTTTTTTTTGGATTTGGACGAGATAGCTGGAAATATGAAACTTTGATTTAGAGAAAGGTTTTGATCCTGTGAGAATAGTTATCACGCACCTACCATGAGAACTTTTTGTAAAGCCCACTTGTAGGTCCCATTTGGAGATAGGACCCGGGGGGGAGGAGGGGTGTTAGGAGGATGGAAAGATCTATGTGGAACTACCCCAAATATTAAGTTTAGCCCCAATCACATGTCTCTAATCCCTTCATCTGTGGCCCACAAATCCAATCTATTCGGATTGATGCACAGTCAATCCAATGGTCTAGTACATTCAGATTTGACCAAAACTTAGGGCGTGTGATTAGTCCTTATGTATTGCAAGGTTTGAATTGGGTGATAGATTAGTCCCACCTAAAATTCTTACAAAAAAAATGTAAGAACTAGTTCTCATAGGATTATTGAAAACTCTACAATGGGACCCACCTATTGAAAATTGAGCCTTTCAAAATAAATGCTCCCCCATATAAGTGTATCCTCATATGTTACTAAAATATGAGCTAGTCCCACCGTAAGATTGATGTTTGATAACTGAGAGAGAGTGAGTAAGAATTAGAGGATTTGGAGTGCAAGTGCTTGTAGGGGGTTCTTAATGACATTTTAAAAGGTTCCTTTTTAAAGGTATTGACCGAAATCATTGTTGTTGTGGTTTAGATATTAGAACATACTCAGTTAATAATCTCAATTGAGTATCTCTTTAAATTGCAAGCACATGAATGGACACAGACCATGGCAACTTAGGACTTGGTGATTTGATAAAATCTTACAAGCCAGGAACCAACTTGAAAATTTTGGGGCGTCCTAGATTTCTAGATTACAAGTCAAATAATATGTAGCGGAAAAAGTAAAACAAACTTGCAAGTAAATCAATTAATCACACAAGGAAGAAGACACGTAATTTTTACGTGGAAAACACAAACGGAAAAAGCCATGGCTAAAAAACCAAGAATTATATATGAGCAGTTACAAGATATATTCACAGACCATTCTAGTCTCCCTTAACCAAAGGACTATAGTTGTTCTTGCACAACTCCCAGGTGCAACGACTCTTGGTAGCTCACTGCTTTTCGACTTGATCAACACCACCTTGAATTGTAAGATGTACAATCTTCTATGAAAAAGTAGAAGCCATAAACCTTAGAACTCAAATTCTTAGCATAATCTATTCAATGGAATCCCTAAAGTAGAAGGGTGATATCCAAAGTATAATCTCCACTTAGAATAATGAGATCTATCTATTAAGGTTGAGAGAGAAACCCTCTAAATAAACCCATAATTTGTGCCATAGAGGTATATTCCTTGTAAAAACTCAAATTATTCATTTTGGTACAAATAGAAAAAAAATTCCAAAGTAGGAAAGTGAGCTTTTTCCACTACCCAATCGATCGGGAAATCATTCGATCGATCGGATGAAGCTTCTGTCTGACAAATTTTTTCAATTAGCCTGTTTAATTGTTAGCCTCTCTAGGTCCAATCGATTGAGCTTCAGTTTCTCCTCTTTCTTTGCTTTAGCTCTTCTAATGGCACTTATTACAGTCCATTCTATAATAAATATCAAATTACAGCTCAAAAGACTCTAAGTTTTGTCCAACCCATGAATTAGCAAATTACTAAACCTAGTTGGACATGCTAGATGTAATTACTTGACTTTTTTAACTCCTTGCCACAAGAATGGCTCCTTAACCTAGTGGTAAGGGGCAGCTATTTAGTAAGAAAGCGATTGTTCTTACCTGGGTACTATTAAGTATTAACAAACTATTCTCACAAAGTTCACTAAGCTTAATCCTATAAATGTGTTAAGTGTATTTCTTATATTCCAGATTAGCCGAATTGGTTCATTAGTTTAGCAAATGACCAGGTTTAGGGTAATGAGTATTTTGGTCATTGTACTGGGGCTTTCTTAGGGTCCAATAAAGCAAAGATTATATAGTTATGCAATCTAACCCTAAATCGGTGTACATGTAAGTGTAAGAGAGGTGAAAAGTCTCTCCCCCGTGGCCACCTATGGCAAGGGGGTTGCGTGTCATGCTCAATTTCTTCATAGTGAATCGAGCAAATACTCAAAGCACATAGACATAAGCAATCTTGCCAAACCACTTAAAATCTGTGTGTTACGGTTGCATATTGTTCTTCTTTTCTATATGTATGGTGGATGAATTGATGTGTCTGCCCTAGATCCAATATAGATATAACAAGTGGCATGAGAGCCACAACAAAATGCATTAATAGGGCTTTCCTGAAAAAAAAAAAAAGGCTTTTCAAAAGTACAGCAATGTCTATATTAACAATAGTTCATGTGCACCATCAATTGGCCCCACTTTTAATTATCTCGATCACTAGTAAAACATGAATTACACTTTGATCTTGATTTCAATAATGTGTTTTACGGATGACCAATTTGATGGTAGGTCTAAGTAAAATTTGGTCTAGGGTAAATGTTAAAAGAACAAATATTTTGAGTGATTTGGGCTTGATTGATGGACTAATTATAGCTCAGGTGCAAATGAGTTAGTTCTTCAAACTTAGCGTACTTGAACTACGAATTAGATGGATCGAGAAGAGAATAAAATGGCCCTACTCCATCGAATTTCCTACAAGCTAAGTTTCAAGTAGTAAGTTTTTAATGTATTATTGTTTCACAAGATGATTATAAATGGTTTGAGTAATTCTGGATATATTTGGTTATCAACCTTGTGACCTAGCTTAGTTTCATAACTCAATGACTCTTCTTTGTGATGGAGTTTTAAGATAAAACAAGAGTTTAACTTTATGAAAAGCAAGCTCAAGTGTTGCTAAAAAGCCATAAGTGAATCTAAATGAAGTATGTCTATGGCAATTAGATGTGCAGTTTGGAACTAAAGGAAGAAAAGACTTAAAAACTAGCCAAGATTAGAAAAGAATTATAAATTATCCAAGATTAGAGAAGATCTTGTAAAGTTGGTAAAGACAGATTGGTTAGTTTAAGCATTATCGTATATATAAAGTAGTTATATTTCTTAAGTTTTATATCTTTTCAAAAAAGTAAACCAAAGCCAAAGATTTTAGTGACCTGACCCGTGTTGACCAACCTGGATCAATCTGAGTTGCGCTCAGGCAAGTAATTATAAAACTGGGTTTGTAAAGGTTGGGTTGGGTTTTTTTGGGTTGGGGTTGCTCTGAGTTTGGCTATGTTACACCTTGGGCCCAAGATTAGGTAAAAATGCTAGGTCTGTGATGTGGCACTTGTATCCTATGGCAATTCACAGTAAGTTATAGAACATTGAACTGCTACAAAGGAAAATTTCCTATCTCAACTGCGAGGAAGGTCTTTACGCATGGATAATATTCCAGTAAAGTGCAGAACGACGTACAACATATATTTACATAACCTGGTATAGTAAAGAAGCATTAATAATCATCTATTAATGAATTCATGTAGATATCTATTTAAACTAAAATCTTAGAATATGCATACTAAATGTTCAAACCATGCGATCTAATGATAGTATGCCCAAACGGGCTCAAGTGCAAGGAAATAGTAATGGTCTTATGAGCGGGTGTACATGCCATAAACAAGTTAATAAAAGTCTCAAGTAGTAGGGAAAAGTGTAAGATAATAGCCAATCATAAGCTGTAAAGCCTAAACAACTAAGACCATTTGCACGTTTCGAGTGACATTTATATGTGGACGTCTATCAAGGCCCAATCCTCTAATCCGAGAGGAACTATCGGGGGTTCATCAACAACTGGGTCAAAAACTTGATCGGGAACTGGTTCAGGTCCTACAACACCAAGAGTAGTATGTTAAACACCTTGTTTAGCAATAATAACGAAGGTTAGGGCTAATATACATTATCAATAAGATTAAAGACAAGATCATTAAAGAAAGTCAATAGAAGTAAGCTAAGCATATTAGTATGTGATAACATGAGTAAATGAATCAAGATAACATAATACACTTGCTGTCGGCATGCCACGTTGCTCAATTCTCTCCGAAGAGAGTAGTAATCAATGCTCTCCAAAAAAGAGAATAACAAACAATGCCTTCCAAAATGGAGACGAGGAACATCGACTCACTCCTATCAATCAATAATTACTGCAATAGGGGAAAAGTGGTGTATCAATCATTATAGCTTGGTGGTGCCCACCCGTGAAGCAAGGAATAATAGAGCTTACATGTACTTACTTACCAAACTTACTTGCATGTCTTACATTTGTAACTTGCGAGCATATGCATAATCAACAAGGGAAACACAGAAACAATAGCAATAAATGAAAGCAGAAATCAATGCAACTGACGATAATAGAATAGGAGTGTGAAGGTAATGTAACAATATACACGTGTCTAATTTATTTAATCCAAGGATATGTTATAATCCAATCCTATTCTAAGATGCCTGTGTCCCATACCTTCCGGTCTGATATGAGCATAAGATACCCAATGTCATGTATTATCATTTCCTTGGTATTGCATTGTATATGAGACGGACATCAGAACCTTTATACCCATACATGATGGTATGGCTTTAGGACTAACCAGCACATCTAATAAGAAAGGGCGACAACTCTACACTTTCCTTGTTGTTTCATTTTCCCATTGGTCAAATGTTAATTAAGAAGGGATCTATAAGTAGGACTCTATAAGGTCCTAGGGGTATTCTTAGTATCTATTATTTTGCTTGGACCCCATGGACAAGTCACTCATAACCTATAGGTGTCTAATAAAAATGGTCTAACCATGCTTAGACCTAAAAGGAAATTAAAAATATTTTAAAGAAGATTTGGAGCTTTTCAACCTTACCCACTCGAGTGGGGTTGAGCACGCGCTCGAGCTAGCAATACAGAGGAAGGTACACTTAAGCGCGCGTGGGGTACACTTAAGCCTGAGTAATATTTTGTGCTCAGTCAAAGCTTTTCTCCACGTGCGCCTGGTCGGGCCCTCGTGTGCTCATATGATGGATGGAACTTCAATCAAAATTTCCTGATTTCCACTCTTTTTCGCACATTTCCATGGATTTCAACTGCAGTAATCCTCCATGAAATATTAATTCACACCACATATCACCTATTTTCATTGCATTCCATCCACCAATACTTCCATTTACGGATTTACCCCAAAATCACCATTTCATTTAAGAAACCATTCATTTCATTTCATTTCCATGCCATTTACATTAATAAGAAGCAATAAAGAGCTGTTAAATCATTAATAATAAAAAAAATCACTTGTAGAATCAATAAATAAACATGCACACAGCTTAATATTTGTTATACTTGCCTTAAACTGGTGATTAACCTTAAACCAAGCTTGAAATGACAAAAATCCCCAATTTCTAGCTGACACCGAAGTCTTAAGTGTATGCTTGAGAAAAAGATATGATTGATTATGATAAATGTCATGAAATGAGATTTTCACCCAATGACGGCACAAATCTCAAAAAAGAAGCAAGCTCTATACCTTGGAAGATGTGTAGAGAAGGAGACAGATCTCTTTTCTCTCTTTAATAAGCTTTAAGGTGGCCCTTTCCTCTCAAACAAACACTAATGGGTAGAAGGAGCTGTGAAGAAGAAGATGGGTAGCTCCTTAATGAAGGCCGGTGGCTTCTCTCCTACTCTCTTAGGCTTGGATGAGGAAGGGGGAGCCAACAAGGGAAGATGGAGAAGAGGTTGGTGGAGCTCCTAATGGAGATGGAGGTCTCAAATGGTGGGGTTTTATCTTGCTTGTAGCTCTAATGGGTCTTTTCCTATTGGAAGTAGGTGGGTCTCGTGGATAGATTTTCAAAACTTTTGACTCACTTGACACAGGGATCAACTATCCATAAAACCAAAACCCAATCCAGGATGCATAACCCTCAATCTCGTGACCATGTACAGTAAATATTCTACCAGCACTAAACATCCATAATAATCTACAACATGCAAGAAGTAGATCATACCTTTGGAGATCCGCAGTGCTCTAATGGATTTCTTCAACACCTCTTAGCCTTCCACGCTATGACCCGAATTGAATTTCTTTTCTAAAGAAGAGTGGTAGAATCTTCAAGAGAAATTGCAACTCGAAACTCCAAGGAACTAGAAAAGAGACGGAGAGAGTAACTCGTGCAACTCTTGCACGAAAGGGTTTTGGGCGTGAGGGAGAGTCTTATTGGACGTCCAAGAGATTTTATAGACTTTCAAATCTCTCCCTTGTCTAAATGAAATAGAAGTCTTACTTCCAAAGCAATTAGCAACTTTCTCCTTTCTTATCCCTTCTTTCTAGAGTTCGAGTTAGATTAGTATTTTCCAATAACTTGGGCTAGCGTGGGGACCACTAGGGATTCTTTAGAAAGTTGGCTCCAACTGGAATACCGCGACCCCACATCTCATGTGCAATCCGGGCCCACAGTTAATTGCAAATAATATCACTATATAAATGCAATTGCACTCCAGTCTTAAGAATAAATTACAATGAAGACCCTAAACTTCCCAATTACCACAAGAGGCCCCTCTATCAATATCCGTGGATCAATTGGAATAAATCCGTCTCTTCCAATCTAAGTTCCACATCTTATTATCCTTGAGCCCCAATTAATCATAGTAATCATCAGTACCATCCAATTAACTCTTAATTGAGATGGGTGCGCACTTACTAATGACGAATCCATTAATTGGCACAAGGGAATAATAGAGATAGATTTCATCTTGATCATTCAACGTTCCCACAGTTCTACTACCACATACTCAAGACACCGAGGTATTAACCTATAGTCGGCCTCACTCATTGGTGATTCAAAGCAAATGAATAGATAGAAACTTGAGTTCGTCAATGTCTCAGAATTGAGAGCTTATTGCTAGGGAATTATGAGAGCATACCTTATTATTGAGACGGAATTCCATAAGGTGCATCTCATGATCTTTCAATACATCCAATGTACCAGCACCGTGATCCAGAATCTTACATTCTGATGATCGAGACAAATCACACTATTTCATAGTGATCAAAGTGCTGCAACCTTATCAAATGAGATGCCCAATCTCATTACTGGTTGTAAAGCTATTTTAAGTATAAGATTTGTGACATATATCTCCCGCGTGTGGATCTCATCCATGCACATATATCACATCTAATATACTAATGGGACCCGGTTCAACTCATGAACCATTATGTCATACATATTGGTCATGTGCATGAAGTAGTAAAATAACATTCATCTCATGAAAATAAAGCATGTTTTTATTGATAAATAAAGAAATTAATCAATTTATTACATCAACTGATGGATTGAGTCCACAAAATCTAACATTTCCCTTCAACCAAACACGAAGATAAGGGAGAAGGAGTGGTGGAGATGATAGAAATGGTCTCAAATGGTGGTTGGTGGCTTTTCTCAAGGCTTGGAAATGGTGGAGGTAAGAAAGAAGAAGTTGGGTGTAGGGATATGTCTAGAGGCACAAGAAAGCTCTCTCATGAGGTTAAGAATCTTTTTTATCCAAGGTTCCTTAAGAAATTGCATTTAGGTCCTTGTGTCTAGTTAATTTACAAGATGTATCTAAATGGGTTCTTTAAAGAACAACTTAAGCTTAGTGGGGTCTCCATGTGGATTGATGAGATGACATGTCATGATGATGAGATGGTGCATGATAATAATACATGTGGGGTCCATCTAATTTACCTAAGTGTGTTTAAGGTAACACCTCAACGTAACCAACCTGATTAACGCAAAAACATACAAGTTAAATTAGATTAGTAGTAATTAAAGTAAAATATTAATAATTAGGCAAAACAACCCTAATTATGAGGACGGGATCTTACAGGCTACTTACCCTTTGAGTTGGACTTGGTCTGAACCCAACCTCTTCCTCCCGTAATTGTCATGCAGCTGAGAGATGTATGCATTCTTTTTCAGGTTAGCAAAGCCAAGTGGGGTGTTGTTTTCAGCTGTCACCTATCCACAGCGAAAACCCAAAGTAGTGTTTTAAGTCGTTGTAAAAGGCTTATTGGTCAATGCTATTCATAATCTAATCTGCTGGCTCAGAAACTTGTAGCGTTAATTTGTAGATGTTCCCACGTGATTCTCGTCCGCAACCTTTCCCAATTTTCCACCAACCAATCATATGTGGCATGTGGGCCCACTTATTATATAACAACTAAAAAGGTTTTATCATGTCTATATACTTTGAACATGCCATGGCCTCCTTATATAGACTGATACAGCCCAATTTTCTTCAAGTAAAAACTTACAAGAGTGAACTGGAAGGTTTGAAGTTTTTTTCTTCTATTGAGTATTGACCTGTTTGTTCCATCCAGTAGTCTATCTAATTCAAGTATGTTTCCAATGCAAGTACAAGAGGGTGATCATCAAGCAGCCCAAGCCAAAATATGGGAAATTGTCTATGGATTCTCTGATACACTAGTCCTCCGATGCGCCATTGAGCTTGGAATTGCCGACATCATCCACAAGCATGGCGACCCGATTAGCCTCGCTGAATTAGCCTCCCGAATTCCGGCCAATTGCCGCAATGTGGACCACTTGTACCGGATAATGCGGTACTTGGTGCACATGAAGCTCTTCGCAGCTCGACGTGTTGATGGCCAATTGAGATATGAGCTCGAACCCGCTGCAAAGTTCTTAGTGAAGGGGTGGGACCAGTGCATGGTTCCAGCCTTACTTGCGATATCGGATATGGACTTCATGGCCCCATGGCACCATATAACAGAAGGTTTGGGTGGTGATTGTGCCACCGCTTTTGAGAAGGCATTGGGGAGGAGCATCTGGGACTACATGGCCGGTGACCCGGCGAAGAATCAGCTGTTCAACGAGGCTATGGCCTGTGACTCACGATTGTTGACGTCTGCGTTGATCTCGTGCTGCAAGGACATGTTTGATGGAATTGGGTCAGTGGTGGATGTGGGGGGTGGCACCGGCACTGCACTGAGGGCCATTGCCCAAGCTTTTCCTCACTTGAAATGCACTGTCTATGACCTTCCCCATGTCATTGCAGATTCGCCAAATTACCCAGAAGTTAAAAGAATAGAAGGGGATATGTTCAAATCCATTCCCTGTGCTGATGCCATTTTGATGAAGGTATGTTACAAGGTTGACCTGGACATGGTATGGGATGTGCTTCTAAGTCCCAAGTTTTTGGACTACCTCTGTGCCTCTATGGACCTTATAAGTGCTACTTTTGGTCAAAATAATGATAAAATGCAAATGAAAATTGCTTGTCACTAACCACAAAGATAACCCTCTTGCCATGGAGGACACCTGGGGCTGAAAACCAAGTGGATTGGGTATGGTGTTGACAAACCTCAAGTCCATATAACTGCCTAGATTGGAGGTGCTCCTTAACTTTTGGTCAATATAAGAACTAGACTGAAGGTGAGCTTTTGGTTTCGTTCATAAACGGCCAAGCTTATCCTGCCCATTTCTTCAAGGACATTTCTTCACCGGATTTGGGAGGGTTGAAACTTTTCCAATCCCACCCAATTTAGTTACTGGACTCAATTTAAGGCCTGGGTCATGCCCAAAAACCTAAAATGTTAGAATCACTATGTATACAAAACCTATACTAGCCTTTCTTCTAAATATGTTGAGCCTGTTTCTGGTCATTAAAATTTATTGGCCTCAGCCCAGAATTTTTTAACTACTGGACAGAAAATTGGCAGCAGGTCCAGCCAATGGACCTAAACAACAACCCGTATCAACCCAATACGGGCCAGCCCGGCTGGTCATAAGCAGGCCACTGCATTCTCCATTCAAGGAACTCCAAGCTACTCTCTGATCTAGCAAATTAAATTGAAACTGTTTGGCTTTCTGACAGTGCATCCTCCACGATTGGGATAACGAAGAATGCATTAAGATTCTAAAGAGATGCAAAGAAGCTGTGCCCCAAGAGGGAGGAAAGGTCATAATTGTTGACATTGTTCTGGACTCGGACTCCAATAGCTTTTACAGCCACATGAGAATGTGTATGGATTTGGACATGATGCTTAACACCGGAGGGAAGGAGAGGACTGAGGAGGAATGGAAGAAGCTCATCTTTGATGCAGGATTTGCTGGTTACAAGATCAAATGCATCTCCGCCGTCCAATCTGTTATTGAGGCATATCCTTACTAGAAAGACCAATTCAATCGATTAGCCTTTTTAATTTAAATGTTCACATGATGTAACATATCATATGGCATGGTATGGATATGTTGTTGTTCCTTTTTACTTCCTATATGTAACGTTCTTGTTGACTTTGCTTATGTGCACATTATCTTCGATCTCTTCACTTTTATCATGGTATGATATGGTTCTTAAGTTTAATGGTTTTTTGAATGTATCATTCTTTTTGTAAGATTTTAATTAATCTGTGACTATCAATTGGATATCAAGTTTGAGGTTGTTGGAATTCAGGAGAGTGGGAAGATGAGAGACACCAACCGAATGCTACGCATACCATTCGTATGTATCCTTTGGAATGGCCCACCGTGCCTCGGCAGGTCCCATCTGAAGGTATGGTTAAGATTAAATTTGATGGGTCAGATGCAATTTGAAGATTGTAAAGGTTGGATAGTTCAACTTAGCAAGCATATCAGCAACTCCATTTTCTAATCTTCTTCCATAGCTGATCTCCCAGCTAGGAATATCTTGAAGAAGTGGTAGAAGTTATTTCCACGGGTGCATGAAAACCCATTGTAGATTCTCTTTCCTTTGAAGACTTTCTACAAGAATTAGAGAATTTCTCTCAATGACGGCTTCGGTGATCTTGTTGGTTTTGCATTGCATAACACTATGGAGAAGAGCCTTGGGTTTGCTTCCTAAGGTCCTGAGTTCAACTTCCACCCCTTGCGTTATCCAGTTAATATGTATATATACGACCATGTATGTACTATCTAAGGATTAGTCTTTACTCGTCAAAATCGGGCAACCGCTAAGCCGGAGCCCAAAAGTCCGAAGGCTGGCTGACAAGAGATACCTTAAGTCATCAAAAAAAAAAAAAAAAAAGAAAAAAAGAAAAAGAAAGAGCCTGCAGTTCAGCTTCAAAAGGGTCGGTCGCTTTAATTAAGGTGTCACAGGCAACAACAATCTTCCCAGTATGGTTCCTAATTGTTGGGTTTTGTCTTGTATTCCGGTTTAGCCGGATCGGTCGTCTGGTTTAGCCAGAACTGAGGCTCAGGGTTAGGGGTATTTTAGTCATTATGTTTGGGTTTTCTTGGTGGCCAAGAAAGCGGGAACTATATATATTGATGTAATGTAACCCTAGATCCTGAGGGGATTGAGATGGGATCATAGTAGATGAGTTCTCTCCTCCCGTGGACGTAGGCATGGTTGCCGAACCACGTAAAACTGCTGTGTCATGTGTGTGATTGCTTGATGATGTGATTGCTTGCGTAGATCGTGGTAGATCCGTTGATCGCGGGTTGTTTCCGTTGCGCCGCTTTTCCCAACAAGTGGTATCAGAGCGATTGATTGTGCGTGGAAGATCAACGGGAAGAGGAGAGATCACGGTTGATCTCTTGCTGGGCCACACGGGGTTCCCTGTTTGCTGCAACAGAGGAACAGGGAAGACGAAGAAGTGAGAATTCCAGTTGCTGCGATCTTCGTCGGAGTAGCACCGGATTTCTCGGATCTGAGTAAGAGGGTTCGTTTGCTGCAGTTGGACGTCGGTGAAGAATAGTCACTGCGGAGAGAAAAAAAAAAAAAACAATCGGACTTACCGGTCGCCGCTGCCAGAGGTCGCCGGCAGGCCGCCCGTCGCCGCCTCCCGTCGCCGCGCCGTCGCCGGACCAGGAAGCCGCAGCTGCTGCATCACCGGTCGCTGCATCACGGTTGCAGATCAGAGTTACAGCGCCAGACGCTGTTGAAGACGACCCAGTCTTCTGGGTCTGGGTCGTTGGGTCGGGTCAGGTTTGACCGACCCGCGGAGAAGAGCAGCCCAGGCAGCAAGGTGGGTTCCGTTTCGGGTCAGGCCAGGTTGACCTGACCTGGTTGACGTTAAGCCCAGCAGTGCAGGCCGGTTCAAGTCGGGTCGGGTTGACCTGAACGGGGAAACAGACGGTCCAGCCCATCAGCCGCCCGCAGACGTCAACAGCGTGACGTCACCGGGCTGACGTCAGCCCACGTCATCGGACAGACGGTCAACGGCCAGAGTTGACCAGATTAACGGCTGAAATTGTTTCTGCGATATCTTGATCGTCCGATGTCCGATCGGAGATCCGTTTGAGCCTACGGACTCGTTTTGAGCAGATCTACGCATATATGGAAGAAGATGGGCTGGTCAACTGTCAACATGGATGTTTGACCAATTGGAGTGTAGAGAATTAATTCTGCGATATCGAAGCCATCCGGAGTCAGATTTCAGATCCGTTTCTTCCAGCGTGCTCACGGTGACGAGATCTACGAGGCAGATAAAAGATATTGATAGTTTGATGGGCAAAAAATTGGGGGACTGAAGAAACTGATAGATTCACGATGATAGCAATGGATTCAAGCATCACAGGCCAGATTGAAGTGTTTGATGGAGAAACGACTTCAGGGATTGGCAGGAGAGAGTGTTAGACTCCATGACACAGCAATGATTGAAAAGTGTTACTTGATGTCGTCAATGGTAGATTGCTCCAAGTACTTTGATGGAAAGCTCAGATCCGCGTCGAAGGGATCAGGAAGGAGCGACATGCCAAAGTGGAAGAAAAAGCAAAAGAAATCAGAATCAGAAGGAGGTAGTGTGCAACAAAGCTCGGATTCGGTTGACAGGGAATCAGTTTTGGTCGCTACAGGTATGGATCCGGTTGTTGATTCATGGTATTGGGATTCAGATTCTTTCTATTATATGTTCGCGTAGAGATTAGTTTGATGCAAATAACTATCATGGTTGATGGATTTGTTCTTATGGGGGGATAATGCAACTGATGAGCATTAGAGATAAGAACGGTAGAAATCCAGATGTATAATGATGTTATTCAAACCCTAACGGTTGTGATATATGTTCCGGGATTACGAAGAATTGGATTTCTTTGTGTGCCTTATACTTCAAAGGCTGCAAGTGCACTGTAGCGGGTGGAGTTACGAAGGTGGAAAAGGGAACATTGGTCATCATGGAGGGTGAGATGGTCAGAAATCTCTACAGGTTGATAGGGTATGCTTTTTCAGGTGGAGCAGTGAAGGAGACATCAAATAACAGGGGAGGAAATCTGTGGTTCAGGTGGAGTTAGATGCGACGGATCATCGGAAGATGGATTGATGGATCTTCGATGATATCATCTAGCGGAAATCCAGGAAGCCCTGAACGGAGATGATTTTCTCGGGAAAAGGTAGTTTTGTTCGGGTCGGAGTAAGCCGGTTTAAGCATCGGGTCATAACCCGCATGTACTGTGCCCAACCCACCAGAACAGACTATAACAGGACAGTTGCAGGTTTGACTGAAAGAACACCGGGATGGAGACAGAAGGAAGGATTCACAAGGTACCAGTGAGATCCGGATTCGGGGAGGTCTTCGGTTTTGTCTTGACGGATGGAAGTTAGGTTCATTGTGTTGCAAGGATGCATGCATGTGACAACAAATGAAGAGCGCTTCGGAGATTCAAGACAGTGGTGTTGAGGTCAAAGGAGGCAACTGTGGCCACGCTAGGTCGTAGCGTGTGCGGAGACGTACCTTTCAGCAAGGTGCGTGAAGACATTACCGGGTATCTCAAGGTGGCTCTGAGGATTTGCGGAATCCAAGCCAAGGTGGAGATTGTTGGGTTTTGTCTTGTATTCCGGTTTAGCCGGATCGGTCGTCTGGTTTAGCTAGAACCGAGGCTCAGGGTTAGGGGTATTTTAGTCATTATGTATGGGTTTTCTTGGTGGCCAAGAAAGCGGGAACTATATATATTGATGTAATGTAACCCTAGATCCTGAGGGGATTGAGATGGGATCATAGTAGATGAGTTCTCTCCTCCCGTGGACGTAGGCATGGTTGCCGAACCACGTAAAACTGCTGTGTCATGTGTGTGATTGCTTGATGGTGTGATTGCTTGCGTAGATCGTGGTAGATCCGTTGATCGCGGGTTGTTTCCGTTGCGCCGCTCTTCCCAACACTAATTATGCCACCTATTCCTACTGTTAAAGTGCCTGGGTTAACTGCCCCATCAAAATTCAGCTTGTAGTATCCCTGTGGATGAATCATGTATTTTACAACATACAATGCTCAATTCGTTTCTTTGAGTATATAACCCTTTCTAATATTTATTTATCTAACAATCTGTTATTTCATAGATTTGGATGACTTGCATTTAGTTGATCATCATGGTTGGGAGATAAATTCAAACCATTAAGAATTGACAAGCATTATTAGGAATTAATAGATCCCTTTAAATACAAGAGGGCTTTTAGTTGTTGCCATTTGTTTGATCCAAGGCCCTAAAACAGTTATACCTGTAACAAGTTTTCAAACTACCTCAACCGAGGGTCTGGTGACTCTAATTGTGACTGCCACAGCAATTTTTTTCCTTCGTGGAGTTTCTTTCATTATTTTTTGGTGGAAACATAGTGCATGATGTAGTATCTTTAATGAGGAATTTTAGCAACTGCCTTCGCAGCTTAGGCATGATTTGGCCTATTGGCCCTATGTGGTTCCTGTTAAGATCAATCTAGCCCTTCACACATACTATATTCCAGTTGTAAGTTGTGATTGTCGGAAGTGTTAAATTTTTGTCCAAGAATCAAGGACACCATAATAGAATTAGGCATATTGCTGTGAGATACCACTTTCTCAAAGAGAGTTTTATGTATTTAAATAAGATACATACAACAGAAAATCTAGCAGATATGTTATGAAGCCTGTTCTTACAAACAAGTTTAGTCTTTGCTTGGACTTCATTAATTCTTCTTATCACTAAACATCTGGGGTTGCACCTAGTGAGAGTGGATGCAGAGTGTGCCTTGTCAGTGATACAACAAAAGAAGGCATCTATAATTATCTTCAAGGGCAGAATAAAACCTCAGCCAAGTAGAGATTTGTCAAATTAAACGTCCTGCAGTCTACGAATATTGATCGCCTGGGACATGCTGTACACCGATCCCCAACTGAGGGTTCGTACATTTTATAATGTTTTGGGGGCATTACAGATATTTGACGTAATCTTTAAATACTATTGAGATTCTCATTTTAGTGTTTCTATCATCTACATCGTGGAGTGAGAGGTGAGAGGAAAACTCAAAAAAAGCTTCGTCACCCTTTTTTTTTCTCTTCCGAAAGTTCATACTCACTTGTGGACATAGGCACATCAGCAAGCAACAAGTAAATCCTCGTGTTTTCTTGTTTCTTGAGTGTCTTTATTTCATCATCTTTACAAGACAATCAATTAAATCTTCTCAAAACCACTCGTGGCAATTTAAAATAAGGAACCGTGCACATCCACACACATGTACGAGGCCAGAGCTCCAAAATGCATTTTAAAAATTTTTTGAAAATTTTCTCACTGTTCCTTTGTATGTCCTTTCAGTCAGTTGTGTCTCGAAAATATCATAGTGCCTTCTGTAGTTAGTATTTTTGTGAATTATCTATGAAGTAAGTGGTTATTTTTAATCTATAAATATTAAATACCACCAGTTTAGACCGGTTATGTGCTTGACTGCACTCTGTTCTACACTTTTCACAAATGCAGGCTAACAACCCTGCTCTGTCTGTCTTGAGGCTGTCTATCTGCATATTTGTGCAGAATTTAAAACTAACAATCCAAAGACAAGTTAGATTTTCTTACTTTTGTGGTTGCCCAGTCACTTAAATTTACAAAATCACACTACTTTTCTTATTGGAATGGTGATTTTATTTATGGTTTTGATAGCTTAACCCAAAGACCCTATGCTTATGCATGCTTTCACAAAAAACCGTGAAATTCCATTACAACTTATTCAATAAACACCACCTATCACAAACCACAATAGTCAATAGCCATCTTAAAGGCCCCACATTCCAAATGAAGAATTTCAAATTTCAACTCATGCCCATAATTTCTTTCTCCCGGAAAAAAAAACTCATGCCCATAATTTCACCATCGATTTCATTAAATGAAAGGATTACATTTATAAGCAAACCCAAACTAACCTTATCAAGAGAATAAGGATAATCTACTAACAATTCATAAAATCCCAACAAATACTAACAAATCTTGTCAGGACTGTTGATATTCTCTAACACCAAACACAATTAACACCAGATAAAATCAACTCAGTAGTCAGTAATTACACTCTAGCTTTGGGAACAATGAGGAGGGGGGGTTCCTTCTGCAAGGTCAACCCAAACTTCTCATCCATGACCAATTCACTGGGCTGCATCCCATTTGGGAGCCCCCACTCGAAGCTCTGCACCATTGACCCCACGATCAACTGGATGAACAGTGTCGCAAGCGGGACACCGGGGCATATCCTCCTCCCAGAACTAAAGGGTATCAGCTCAAACTCATTCCCTTTGAAGTCCACATTGGAATTCAAGAATCTTTCAGGAGAGAACCTCAGAGAGTCTTTCCAGATCTTGGGATCTCTCCCAATGGCCCAGGCATTGACCATCACCTGGCAGTCAGTTGGGATGGTGTAGCCCAGCAGCTGACATGATTCAAGAGCTTTGTGGGGGAGGAGGAGAGGAGTGGGAGGGTGGAGTCTCAGGGTCTCCTTTACACAGGCCTGGAGGAAAGGGAGGTGTGGGAGATGGGACTCTTTGATGGGGTTGTGTCCAACAATGGTTTGAATCTCCTGACGAAGTGTGGACAGTATGGTTGGGTTCTTGGTCAGCTCTGCTATGGCCCACTCTATGGTTGAGGCGCTTGTCTCTGTTCCAGCTCCAAACATTTCCTGTTGATTTGGTGTTGTTCATTCAAACACATCATAATCAGCATCCTTTGAAATATGGGAATAGTGTGATTTTTTATTGAAATCACAATAATGTTGGAATAAAAAATGCCTAAGTCAAGAAAAATAAAAAAAAGCAGGTAGGGCCCCTTTTTTAAATGAAGAATATGTTAGTGAAGAAGGTGGAGAGTTTTCTTTAGTAGTAAAATAAACGTGGGGCAAATTATACATAGCAAGAAGACAAATCAGCAATCAAAATGGTAAATATCTGCAATGGTCAAAGAAGTACCTTGCAGGGCGGGTTAATTTATACTGATCATTCGATGGGATAGCGTCCAGTTGTACAAAGGTGTGACTATTTTAAAAAACATACGCCTAGGGTCTTTCTGTTCTAGAGTTTTGGTGGCTGGCCCCTTGGCTTGGTATGGAAAGGGGTCACTGTACCCAATGGAGCCAAAGTGATCAAATAAGATGTGGGTCCAACATTTGCACATTTTCTACGTTTGAGTACAAGTCCTTGAATTTCATACGACTTAGAAAGTTTATGATGAAAATAAAATGAGTGCATAAGAAATGACTTGAGATCGATTAATTGTAAATTATGAATAAACAAACTCAAAACCGAGTGGATCCATGGGTACTTAGAGGAAGTAAGGATAAATTTGAACGAATGCAACCTAACTAGGGGTTTGACAATAGCAAAATAGAATTTTAGCTTACCTATGTTGGGAGAAGACTTTGTTGATGATGTCATATAAGCATGAGATATTAGTAAACATATACATACCATAAGCAAAGCATTGATCTGGTGATCATTAAGCTCAGCATCCAACAACACACGTACAAAATCATTGTTAGTATCAGCCCCCTTCTTCTGTCTCCTTTCTCTCAATATCACATTCCATATATCATAAATCTGCTGCAAACAGTCCGCCACGGCCCGCCGCTGCCCAAGGAGATCAATCTTCCCGAGCACCGGGTAGTAGTCTGCCGGGTTCGTCGAATTCCCTAGCTCCATCAACCTCCATATGTGCCCCTTAATCTCCCCACCAGTGGGGTCATCCAAATCAAACACATCCTTAGAGTACATCAAATTGCCAAAGATATTGAACAATGTCCCAAACACCACCTCAGCAATCTTCACCACCTGACCCTCCTTGCCTTTCAAGAACCCCACCATCTGGGCCACCTTCTCCTCCCTCAAATGGGCCTGGACCTCAATCATCTTCGGTGAAAAGAGCTCAGTTCTGCAGATCCTTCTCAGCATTTTCCAGTAGTCATTGCACTCGGACCAGACCATGGAGAATTCTACATGGTTGGGAATGCGGAAGCTGTGGAAGACATAGCGGCCAGAAAGGGTGCGGTCGTGGGTCTTGAGGACCTCTGCGGCGGAGGTGGGAGAGGAGGCGACGACTACCGTTTGCGCTCCGAGCTTGAGGGTAAAGAGGTGGCCGTAGGATTGGGCTAGGTGGGCTAGTTGGGAGTGGGGCATGTCACCTAGTTGGAGGAGATTGCCTAGGATGGGCCATGGACGTGGACCTGGTGGGAGGCCCTTCGGACGTGGGTCACGTAAGAGAAAATAGTAGACAAGGAAGAAGAGAGATACAAGCAGTGTTAATGAAGTTAGCTCCATTTCCAAAGTGAGAGACTTCCAAATTTTCTTCCTTTCTGTTTTTTGGTGAAAAGACTTCCAAGTTATATTTCGAATGACTTGGTTGTAGAGAGAGGGAGGGGACTTTTGTAGTAGCACGAGTCAAAATGAGGCTGCCAGAAGAGTTGAAAGGCCCACGTGCTTCTTGCCGTTAATGAACAATATACACGTACTTAGGACACCACGTGGGCTGGCTAGTGAAAGATATCAACCATTGAAGTGGGCCTCACATAGTATTCATGTGGGAGCTCCTTTACACATCCTTCAGAAGTAGAAGACGCGGCCAAAAGGAACCAACACGAAAGGAATAAGTAATTTTGAGGAAAAAATATGAATAGTGCTTCTCCACAATGCTGGAAGTTTTTCATTAAGTCCAGTCGCTTTTTCATGGGGAAAGATGAAAAAGTGAAGTTAGTTTTCTGGGATTCCAGTGAAAGCCTTTTTTAATGGGCCGGCCGGATATGGTTTTCCATGGAATCATTTTTGTTTTTTTAAGGAATCAGGACTTATTTTTCTATAGAATCAATTTAGTTTTTTGTGGAATTAATTTTTCACAACGCCGCACAAACTACCCTTGGCCAAAGCTTTTAAAAGTCAGAATTTTGGGATGCTAATTTTGAAAACTTTGGAAGTTGAAGTTGCTGGGAGGTTTTTTCTTTTTTATTATTATTTTTTTTTGGCAGAAAAAAGTTTTTGGAAGTTTGATTTTTTGGTACCCAAAGTTTATGGGAGTTTTAAGTTCCAAAAATGACTTCTTTCTCTACTAGCCTTTACGAGAGAAATAGGAATCTTGTGTAAGAAAACGGAAGCCATTGGGAAAAGCAAGGCCCGACTTTTTTCATTGCGCATTTTTTTAGGGTTGGAATTGTGGCTTGATTATGCGGTTAGTCTGTTGGTTAATATGGACTTCTATTTCAAAGAGTTCCAGTTAATCACGAGTAGGACCTGCTTGGATTTTAGCGAATCATGGGAGATGGGGTACCGGAAAGGTCTCATTGTGGACTAGATATTGGCAGAAAAAAGCCAACCCAGTCAAATATGATCACAACCTGTGTTTTAAAGACTCAAAAGTGTAATAGTTTCTTTAGTCAAGTTCAATTCAACAACGAGTAAGCTTGGATGTGTGTTAAATTCGGTTTGAGTGCCAAATGGAAGGAAAATTCTTTACCTCTCAAAGAAACCATATGGATTGGTTTTGTTCAGCGCACATAAGAGGGATGGTACAATCCAACCTGCAGAGACCATATCAGGTGGGAGGGAGGACGGAAACCTCTCAGTGAACTTGGGCTGTGCAGAATTTCAACTCCATGACATCAAAACCCCGTTGATCCATGTACCTTAAGTTGAATGATTTTCAAAGGCATTATTGTTATTGTTATTATCATTTTTGGATTTTTAGTACAGTGATTTTTACAGATTAGATCAGTGTAAATTTTGGGCTTGTGGGGGATAGGGGATGTAGTGTACCCCTTTGATCTATGTACCTTAAGTTGAATGATTTTCAAAGGCATTATTATCATTATTATTAGGGGTATATATGGTTCGGATTGAATTGGATTGAGCCAAATCCATCACCAAACCGTTACCTACATATTGGCAATTTTGTAATTCGTCACCGATACATTGCCCATTAAAATCAATCTAAGCCGAATCGTAGATCAATGTTTTGGATTGGTTTAAACTGTTTAATCCATTAGTAAATTTTCTCGGTATTTTACACACTTTATCCACTGCAATAAAGGAATTAGAATATTTAAACTATGAAAATCAGTACTTCATAGAGACAAGACTAATCAAGATTTCGAAACATAGTAAGAAAAATGAATTTACAATCCAAATTAAAAAGCCATTGAAAATGAGATGAGAGAGTGAGTTGCCAATAGAAATACAAGTTACAATCCAAATTAAAAATTCAAATCACAAATATGTCTTCATTGTCTTCACTTTCAACATAATAATAATAATGATAAACCATCCAAAACCGATGGCAGAGAGAAAAAAAATTGAAGAAGGCGTAGTAGATCTTCTGATTGAGTTGTGTTTGATCTCAAGCATGGGCAGAAACAATGCCACAGCATCTACAGGTGTGGAAGGATATTTGATGACAAACCTTAATCAATTGAGGAGGCCTTCCTCCTCAATGGTTCAACCTTTTTTAGATTTTCCAATACTAATAAGTGGCTCCAAAACTGGAATGCCAGTTAATAATTCTAACAAAAAGCTGAATAACCAGATTATTGAAGAGTCCAATATGACTCCAATCCTCACAAAGCTTAGATTGCTGCACATATGGGTTAATGACAATTTGGTAGAGGATATTTTTAACTGCTATAAATAATAATGAAGAGAATGCTTCTGCATTTTTGAAAGCCATGGTTGTATCTGGCTCTAAAGATTAAAAAAAGAAACTACAGGAACAAAGCTTTTATTTTAAACAAAATCTTCCAACAAACAAAGAAGCATTAACAAACAAACACCAAAACCAGCATGAAAGATGGAGATTGCCGGAAGAAACACAATCTTCTAACAAACAAACACCAAAAACCAGCGCTAGCCGGATCAAAGCCCAGATCCACATATAGATCAAACAAAACAAGCATCTAATAAAAGAAAAGCACGAATCGGACGAATCTAGGTCTACAGGTCTCAAAAAAAAAAAGAGCAAAAAACTAGGAAATGAAGCCCTCCATCTTCCCCCACCCCGACCCAGTCACCCTCCTCCCCCTATCTAGGCTTCCACATGCTCGTTGATGGCAAAGAGAAAGCACAGAGGAGAAAGAGAGAGAGATGACAGGTTAGGCAAGTGGGCGTCGACGTTGAGTAACTGAAACAGAGAGCCACAGAGAGATGGGATGAGCCCTGATTCGAGTGAATGGCTGAGATTAAAAGCTAGATGATCAATTAGGATTATTGTCTTTAATTTTTTTATAGAAAAAAATATATATACATATTATTTCAAATGATTCGAATCGGTTTAAATTCGTAGATTAAGGGTAAAATCCGATACCAAACCATTACTAACGAATTAAAATTTTTTCAATCCGCCATCAATTTATTAACCATCGGATCGGTTAAAAAACCACAGATCAGATCGGTCTGAAGATCGACGGATTTTATGTGTACCCCAATTTATTAGTATTATTTTTGAATTTTTATTCCACTAATTATTACTGATTAAATTAGTGTAAATTTTGGGCTTGCGGGGGACAGGGGATGTAGTTTGTGATTTGGTTTTTTTTGTTTTTGGGGGGGTGTGCACCAAATTTTTTTTTTTTTTTTTGAAATGGTAATGATAAAATATTAAAGCAAGCAAAGAGAATACAAAGATCCCTCTTTAAAAAGGAAAAGAGGGACAAAAAAGTATAAAAGTATTATACCAAAACCAAAATTACAAAGTGAGAGCAACCAAATCAAAAATCCTATTTACTCTTTGCTTAGCTAGTGAGCCGGAAATACCATTGACAGACTTACCCACATGCTTAAAGACAATTTGAATCAAAAACGACAAAGCTCTAATCTCATTTATGTAAAATTGAAATTTTCATGAAACCATAGCTGTAGATAACACCCATGAGATAGCATTCAGAGAATCATACCAGCTTATTGATCTGAAAAATAATCCAAATTGCAAGGATCTTCTGTACTAAGCCAAATTGCATGGATCTTCTGTACAGCTGTTCTCGCTTAAACATTTTTGAGCAGACAAGTGCGCGTGCAGGCAGTTTCACTCTTTTAACACTCTAGTGTGTGGAAGCACGCATGAACGTCTCAACCAACCCATTATAAAGAATACGAATGGCTTGGATTTATTAAAGGTGGGCTCCACAATGAATAATATGAAGGGACGGAAAAAGGATCTTATCATAGAAGTGGATTGATTTAAGAATAAACTCAGATGTGTATGTGTGTATATATATATATATTTATATGATGCTATTGACAAGGATATGAAAGTACAATGTTAACCGCGTACCAACAGCAGGAAGCTATGATCTAATTGGATCTCAAATGTAGGGGTATAAAGATAAAAATACAAAGTCAAACCTCAAGATACAAATACAAAGTCAACCCTTTCTTCTTTATCTGTACACATACACTGAACAAAAACAGAAGAAAGAAAAAAAATAATAAAGAAATGCCACCACGCAAAATCACATTGACTAAGTCGCACATTCTATGAGGTAGTATTATAGTTCAATAAAGCAAACTTTACTTGCAACCCAATCTTACCGCCTTCAGTTACAAGCTTCGCAGCTGTGACCATCCAATGTCCTGGGCAATTGTGAGGGCCGCGTGCCACCTCTGCAGTCTCCACATATCTGAGGAGCTTCTGGCGGTGAACAGGCACGGGCGGACCATCTGGGTACACGCCAGAGTTTAGTGCCGAAGTAGGCAACTGCTTTGGAGGTGCCGGTGCCTCACGTTGTGTGAAAGTCATGCTCAGATTTGAGATAAAGCTCGACTTGTGAGATGCTATCGGTGCATGGGCCCATTCAGACTTCTGGATGCTGCATTTGGGCAAGTATGTGAAGAGTAGGCGGAGATGAAGCACTGTCTTTGCCCATCCACCTTTGGTGAGGATTTGTGCACCTGTCACCACAAACACACCACCGGGCCCTCCTTCCAACCATTCAGGGTTGTGCTTGACTGGTGCTGTGCACACATGCGAATACCTCTTCCACTGAACTGGCTCTAAGTATCGGCCATCTGATTCATCAGAACCACGCCACTGACATGGCCATGATATGGATGAGCTGAACCATAAAGATTCCACAATACTTGGGCAACTTGAGAGGTGCTGCACGTGTATGGCTAACCGATTACATTTCTTCCCTTCTAAGTACAGCCGCAGTCCAATCACAGGCTTCCTCCCGCTTGTAACCTACAAAGAAAAGATGCAACAATATTTTAGGCAGATAGGAGCATTGTTGTTAGATCGTACGATTCCTATCCCTGAATCCTACAATTCACATAAAATCCTGAGAAAAATGATTCATACCTAATACACGAATCCCATTTACAAATGAATCTTAGCATTATATGTGAGTCTTATGATTTAATACTTGTTTCATCAAATTTTATGCTTCAAGCGATTAAACTAAGTTAGAATAACCATAGTCATGAGGTTAGAATAACCAGCTATGACATATAGATCAGAATATTGGCCAATTAAGAAAATGCATATTCATAAGATAGATGTAGCGGAAATGAAAATACTTAGGTGAATGTATGGTAAAACTAGAAAAGGTAAAATTAGAAATGAGCGCTTTCGAAAGCATTTAGGAGTAACACCAATAGGGAAAAAGATTAGAAAAACCCGTTTAAGATGGTTTGGACATGTTGAGCGTAAGCCGATAATGGTACCGGTGAGAAGAAGTTTAGCTATACAGGTGGATGGCCCATCAAGAGGTAGGGGTAGACTGAAGAAAACATTAATGGAGGTTATTGAATCAGATTTGAAGAAGTTTAACTTATCAAAGAATTTGGCTCAAAATAAAACGGAATAAAAAAACAGAATTCATATAGCCGACACTAACATGGTTGGGATAAGGCTTTGATGATGATGAGGTTGATAATAAAACTATTTCAATTTTTTTTCTTCCTATTTTGTAGCTTTTTCTTTAGAAGGTTATTTACAAATTAACAATATCTCTAAGAATTTTTACAGATTTGGAAAGGTTCTAGGGATAAACAATGGAATAAGCATCCGAATTACACATGGGGCATTGTCCACCAGTATCCATTTGCTTAAAAGGAAATTTTGATTTTCTCTCCAATAACACTTTTTTAACTTCAAGAGATATCATAATAAGTAAGATTGATGGTTAGGATATTATTTATTTATTTAAAAATAAAAATATTGCAACTAGTTTATTTTTCCAAGTAGCATCGATATACTAAACATATTTAATTTTAATTTGTAATATATTCATGCCAACGATATTTTTCATATAATTGTATCATAGCCTTATTGGCCATTGTATTTATGTTTCTATTTATGGCTTATGAATAACTATTGTATTTATGTTTCTATTTATGGATTATGAATAACTATCTTTTCTTTTTTAAATTTTTTATTATTTTTTTACTTTTATAAGAAATTTAAAAAAATCTTCCGAGACAGTATTCACGATACAATTTGATTCATTTACTTCCAAATTTTGTGATATGATTCCGATTTTCAGAAAAATGGATGCAAGATTTATTCTTCTCTCCTAAAATGGTAAGTACTAATATTCAAAACCAGTGTTTCTAAGGGGGAAAAAAATAGCTTAAACTTGTAATGGCAGAAATACATCATGGGCTGACAGCCTGCACATTATTACGGAAGGGCACCATGAAGTGGACATAGTAATGACCACTTTCATTTCCCCAAAACCTAGAACAAGTACAATTCACCTATTTGGCTGACTGAGACCATGGACCATTTTTGAGGCATTCAGAGAAACAACAAACCTACTATCCCAGAGCACCAAAAGAACATGTTTCAAAAGTCTTCAACAGCTACAGCTTTCTCACAAGTGTACAGAGAGGCAAAAGAAGAGGCTGATCTCCTGGCAAAACAGGGAGTAGATTTGGACTTCTTTTTTTAATTATTTCTAGTTGTTGAAAAGGCCACAGGCAAAACAAGAAAGTAGATTTGGATTTTTTTTTTTTTCCAAAAATGGCAGCAGATAGCTTTTTTTTTTTTTTTCGGTGTAGTGGGGGTAGAGGATACCGTCAGGCAATCAAACTCACATACCATACTCACACACCAAAGTCCAGTGCACACATCAGCACGCAAAGTTGACATCAGCCTTAAGGTGCACACACCAGCACGCAAAGCTCACATCCACCTAGGTACTGTCTGGTCGCTTGTACAACTACCAAGAAGCTTTCTACCTATTGTCCTTGGGATATTCTACCAGTAAAAATTCTTTCAAACCTTGGAATTGAAAAAATTAAAGAAAAAAATAAAAAGAATAACTTAGAGAAAAAGTGAAAGTTGCAGAAAGATCAGAAGAGAGCTTTAGAAAAAGAAATTAGGGGAAGATTCTGGCTCTGGATGTGTGGCTGTACTGGGCTACCAGGTCCATATATATACCACACTAAAATTCTCACTATTTACAAAACTATACCTGAAGTTTCTTGAAATTACGAAAAAAAATTGTAGTTCTATACATAACAAATCAACTCTAAGCCATAAAAATAGATTCCAATTAGCCCTATATGAGCCTTAACACTGTGGCAGTTGTGTAAAGAATTTTAATTGGAGTCTTTTTTTAATGACATGGGTATCCCTGAGATGATTGACCCAACAGGACTAATCCCCCAAGTGGTGCCCGCTAGACCCACACAAATACACACCAAAAATATCTAGGATGGGTTTCAAACACATGGAGAGCAAACCCATGGCTAATGCCACCCCACGAACTCCTAGGTAATTGGAGTATTTAAAAAGTCCTTTTTTAGTGTTTTTTTTAATCAACTAAGGATCTCAACTGGTTGACAAAATACTACTAAAAAAACACTTGTTGATTAAACTTGTAAAACAGCAAAAGTATTCCAAGATTCTAAATCCTTGATCCAAATCTCTCTACATTGCAATGGGATTGGTGCGGATAGACCTCATGCCACGTGTAGGGCCCAAGTTAATTTAGGATTTTATTTCACTAATTATCTGGCATTAATTTTTTACTTTTATTCAAAGAGTTGTAATTAGGATTTGATTTCCAAGTTTATTAGGATTCTTATTTTATTTTCTAAGTTAGAATATTAGGTTTCTTAGACACCAAGTTTTCTCTTCTTATTTATATCTTCATTGTAGAGAATGAAATTGGAGAGAGTTTGATAATTAATTGATTTGGGTTTTCCCAATGAGGTGTGTACTCGGTTATGGTCTCCACAAAGAAGTGTTTAAGTGTGTGTGGACAAGTGTTTGATGGACATTTCCAATTTTATTAGGATTCTTATTTTATTCTCTAAGTTAGATTATTAGATTTCTTAGACACCAACTTTTATCTTCTTATTTATATATCATAGTAGAGAACGAAATTAGAGAGAATTTGAGAATTAATTGATTTGGGTTTTCCCATTAAGGTATGTCCTCGTTTATGATCTCTACGGAGACGCGTTTAAGTGTCTGTGGACAAGTGTTTCAGCACCATCATTGTGCTTCAGCACTTTCATGCAAGCCCCAACCCCAGGGCCTGCATTAGGGATGAAGGGTGTGAAGTCATGGCATATTCTTGGTGGGTGGGTGAGTGGGTGTGGGTGTGTGTTTGTGGGGGGGTGGGGGGGGGGGGGGGGGGGGGGGGGGGGGGGGGGGTTGTTTTTAAAATAGTTTTGTGCTTCCTTTAACCTTGAAGGGTGTAAAGTCATAGCATTTTCTATGTAAAAGAAGACCAAAGAGTGATTTCAAGGCCTCCTTTTGCATCATCGTGCGTGGGATTTGTTAAGACAAGAAATTTTCTCTATAGAACCACCTTTCTAAGGCTAGCGCCGTGGATCTCTTTTGAGTTACCAATTCTAGGCTACATCTAATTAGTCGACGCAGCCTTGGATTCACAATTGATGAATAGATCAATCTCCTAAAGGATTGATCGAATCTAAAAATGAATTCAGCCACTAGGGCACACTCAAAATAATGGAAAACACCATAACTGAAAAGAGAAGACTTAGAACTCAAATATTAATTGATAATATTAACTAATAAGCATGAATTACAATGAGGATGCCCATGGATAAATATTGAGTAGGATCAGTCTTCTTTGTAGCTTACACACCAGGACTTTCCCAATCAATAAAGGAAACTAAATCACTAAACTTGCTCAACAATGCAAATTAAATAAAACTCCTAATTTTAAATGCTTCTAGATAAATCAACTCTCTAAATAAGATTCAAAATTAAATGGATGTCCTGTTGGGCCCATGGAGTGGGCCCAATGGGTGGGTTGGCCAACCCCTGATTTTGCCTGCACCACTAATCTTATGTAATGATATAAAGTTCTTCTAACTAAACAAGAGTTCTTAGTGCATAATAGGAGAATGCAATTTTGTAAGGTAAGACAAGGAAAAAGAACAAAAACAAAGAGCAAACCTGGTTGGAGGTGACATGAAGCTTGGGACCCATGAAACTAAACTGGAGTGCAGGGCAAGAAACTTTTCTTCTCTGTGGTCCAAGGGGCAGTTCATTAAACATAGGTGCCCATTGCCGTGGAACTTGGAATTCCAAAAAATACTGTAGTTCCTCAGTGGGAGGTTTGTCTGAAAAGGAAAGGTTCTTGTAAGATAAAACAGTATCTATAAGAAATGAGATATCATATAAGGAATTTGTATATTACTTTCCATGCACCTCTAGAAATCAAGAATCTAAAAGAGAATATTATATATACCTTGGAAAAAACATAAAAAGTGCCATCAAGAAATTAAGAACCACTGTTACTTAAAAAAAATGAAAATAGAAATCAACAACTTTAAATTATACTTCTGCAACCCAGCCAAACCAGGTACTACTCTAAAACCAAAAGTTTGAATGAAACTTCCACCCTAAAGCCAAAAATAAATGAAATGCCATTCATCTGTCCAGCACTGAGGCACTTACACCGGAGATATAGGTTGATTGCATGGCTAAGATAGCCACTGCCCGGAATCCCAGTAAGCAGAGAAGTGATGGGGACAAATTTAAAAAGTATAGCGTCCGGGTTAGTAGGTACCGTCTGGAGCCACATGTAGTGACTAGACAGAGACGCTTCCCCTCCCCTTTTTGAGCAAACAATGGTAAGTCCCTGTTTTAACAAATTCACAAGAGCTCACAGTTAAATCCAACCCAAAATCATTAACAAGAGGGAAACGGCACTGAAAGCAAAGAGGAACTTACATCCTTGTTTGATGTTTCTGAAAAGCTGGGCAATTGCATGTTGTTGGAGCTCAAGATCTTTCGGAAGACATCAGGAACCTGTACCAAAAGGACCATTAACAACTACAATCCATGCACAGGAAAAGCGAAACTGAAAGATGAAGTCCAAATACCTTTTGTTTGCCTTCTCTAGTTTTCCGTTGCAGAGGTGAGAGGCTTCTTCCATCTGAAAACAAGTAATCACCAAGATCCTCCAGATGTCCTTTGAGTTCAGTAGGAGGAATTGTCGAGGAAGATGTCTGCCTAACAGAAACTACATCCTGACCTCCAACTGCCATACCCACAATTACATGTGTCCCGTATGTTTTGATGAACCTGTTGGATAAGCAAGTCAGAATCATTAGTAACAATATCCTAAGATGACATTACTTCTTGGAGCAACTGATATTAGTGATATACAGACAGGCAATCAACCACTTATACAACTCTTTCCAAGGTTGGAGATTTGAACCAACCATGGTTAAATATCATTAAAACAAATAAAATTAACAGGTAATAATCATGAAGCAATTATTAGCAGTCAAAAGCATGCAAGTCATGTTTTCTCTGTTATTCACACTAAGTGGAGATGGATGTCACTCTGATACTGTTATATGTCAAGGCATTAAACTGGTTTCACCCCCAATTTTTGAGTGCAGACACAGTAATACATATAGTAAATTCGAAGTGTTGTTAATATAAAAATAGTTATGTAATTAGAACTATTACATACATATGTAAAATTTCTTCAGACAAAATGCAGCCATATCTCATAGGTCATCCACAAGGGACAGAGGGATTGGGAGGATCTGATACTCCCTAGAGTACATATCTACATCCAATGGTTAAAAGTCAATAGGAAGTGGTTGAGTGGGTTTCACATCCCCTAGTCTATGAGGAAAGTTTCTCACAGTAAGGGTCTCTTTGGCAATCTGGTCTGTTTGAAATAGAGCTATTTCAATCAGATATGCTTGATATACAGATGTTTCAATTGGAAATTTGCAAATAGATAGCTTGGTATTGTGATTCAGTTTTTTTCTAAAAAAATTCCATGTAATAGAAATTATATGGGCAAGGTTGACATATCATAAAAGTAGCACGACATATTTCTCATATGGTAAAAGAAGTACAAGCAAACATGACATGGGCAAACTTGTAAAAAAAATATCTAATTTAGATATTAATGTTTATTTAAAAAAATTAAATTTTTATTACATTTTTTATTAAAAAAGGCAAAAAGTCTTAAAGCTGATTAAATCAAACATTCACATAACTTTACTAGATACAAAAAGGCACTCAAACATCTGTTTAAAACAATCTTGAGTCAAATAGGCCCAAAAACCAGACTTGCCAAACAGCACCTAATTTGTTTCTTTCATTGAAGCATGCTTCTGTAGATAAATACTTGATGGATTCCAATTCTGACCGCATTGTGTGATCTTCAAACTTCTACACTTGCCCCAAACATGGCCCAAATACTATATGGTTCTAATTCTCAAGCCCGGGCCAAACTCAAGAATCGACGATAGGAGCCCAAGCCTGGCCCAAAGTGGAATGGTCCTGGATCAGGCTGAGGTTGGCTCCCCACCACCCCATGACAAGCCTACCTCCATATTTAATGTTTGAGAAAAAAATAAAGAAAGAAAAGAAAGGGGGAAAAACAAGAAGAAGACTTTCCTTCAAAAAACTTTGTAAGTGTTCTCGATGATTCTTGCTCGCTGTCATGGTAGTTATCTTTTTCTTTAAAATGTTATGGTAGTCTCATTTTCTGCCACCTATTCTCATCCCCTTTTTCTATATCCACTCACTACTTTTCATTCACTCTATTCTTCTTCCATCTCTTCTCTGACATTTATAGTTATAGTATAACTGTTTTCTAGCATTTAATCTAGAGGGTTTTGCATGTCAGACTTCAATGAAATAATTATAGTTGACATTCATAATATAGCCTGTTCGATGTGCCGTAATTAGACTGCTGCTATTCTAGAAGCTACACATGCATTGGATTGGTATCATATCAGAAAAGGGTTGGGATCAGGTGCAGAAGTTTAGCCATCCAGATCAGTATCTGATTGTTTCATAAAAATAAAAAATAAAAAATAAATCTTACCCATCCCATGTCCTTTACTTCACAATACCCATTACATCCCATGTCATTTACTTCACAATACCAATCAAATTAACATATCTTACTGGTACAATATCATGTTCACTTCTTTTAAAGAGTATCATGTTCACTTTCTGATTCAATTTGGTAGTTTCACACAAATTAGATCCATTGATATTTAAATTGAGTCATCCCATAAATGGAGTAGATGAAATCTTCACTAAATTCAGAACCCCAAAAAAAAAAAAAAAAAATACCTAGATAATAATGCAGGATCCCAGTTGGATGGAACAGATTTCTTCACTTTCTCTCGAAGAACTAGAGGAGATGCCGTTAGGTGTAAATTGTAGAGGGATATGAAGTAACCATCAAAAGCAAGATATTTAGTATCCAAGGCATCATCAAACCAAGCTCCACTTAAATTAAAAAGTGCGTTGAAGTAACCCGAAGGAACTTTTCCTTGTATTGAAGATTTCTGATTAAGTAACTCAGACATCTGTCAAAGAAAACTACATCAAGAAACCAAATCTCATAATATTGAATGCAAATCAAGAAGTCAAGAGGAAAAAATGCATCTATACAGCCCATAGCAAAATTCACTTATGAATACTCAAACTCAAATAGAAATGGCAAGCCCAGACCACAACAGAAGCTATAGCTGTCAAGGATGCTAAATGAAGGCAACAAGAGTACCCATATCGTGCGTGAGTGATGAGATATACTTCCTTGCTGGAGGACAGTCACTCCCACCTATAGAAACTATTACATCTTACTAGTGTGGACGGGGGACCCCAGATGAAACTGTACTGGGGGAATCACTGTAACTACAAACCGTTACCTGCCGCACAAACATGACTTTATTTGCCTTCTCCAAGTGTCGTGATTAATCCTAGGTAGTAAGTAGGGATTCATAAACCATTTTTATCATGATGAGATGATTTTTTCTACAGAAAAACACCTGAAATAAAATTTTAAATTATATGAGAAATTGTAACCATGTGAGTGAGAAGCAATGTAGAGTTTTAATATCCCTTTGAACTAGATGGGCAAGAAACAGAGGACGAATCCCATCTCAAGGAACAACAGGAATCTCCCTCCAAAAAAGTTCCATTAGCACCAAGCTCTTGTACCACCTTACACCCCATTAGCAATTCAGCTAAAGAGATGTTCATGAAGTAGCGACTTGACTTCAATCAACACGGAAATCTCCCCTTCAATATCAACCTCTATAAACTTCTTTAGTAAAAGGTATGCATGACACCTCATTCATTTGTCTTTTCAAACTTGTTGATGTTGAGGATCTTAGATTTTGATTTTGCATCAATTTTCTTTGGCAGTGTGAGAGAGGGCTTCTGTGAGATCAATCGGAAGTGCAAACATTGTACATCAACTCCTGTACATTAGTTTAGAATGGAACCAGGAATTAATGAAAACTGCAATCAAGAGTTTGAGTGTTTCAATGGGATAGCAAGAAAGGAATGCCAATGGCGCAGTCTAAATAGAGTTTGGAGTCCAACAGAGGCTGATAGGCTGGGGGATGAAAGGATAGAACAGGTCCAAACATGGCTAAGTTTGAAATTAAGTATCAAACTGACGTGGGCACTGGTGTATCAAATGTATTTTGAAGGAATATAAGGGGATGGGTGAATTAGGGTGAAAGAAGAATTGGGGTTTGGGGGGACTGTACAAAATTCAACAACTTGCAGTCACTTTTTTTTTTGCTAATTTTAAATTTCTACTCACAAACCTCTTCGAGCATCCATACAAGTATATCTTTACAAAAAAGAACAAAAAGAACATGATACATCAGCCAATGAAGCCGCCGTCACAAACCTCTTTCCTCCCATCCCAAGCAATGAAGCCACCGTCACCACTTGAACGTTCTTGAAACATCAGGCAAGACTCGATTCTCAGTAAAAAGAAAAGAAAGGAATCCTTGTTTTATTATTATAATTGTTGTAGTGCGGTTGCTAATTTCATTTCCATCCCACTGATTTGAATAAAAGAATAATTTCTTCAGGAAATGGCTGTTGTAGTTCAAAAGATTACATAGGAATTGAGTGTTAGTGACAGGATATGAGTTGTTTATACTTAATTTTTCAAAGACAAAATAAATATAAAAATGTGAATTGAAATCATGCAAAAAGTAGAGATGATTGGTAGTTGGCGCCCGCCTTGATTTTGAATTGACCATCATCTGCCCCACCCCACCCCACCCAAATGAGAATCCTGGGTCCGCCGGTGCCGGGAATCACCGTATAACACAACAACAACAACAACAACAACAACAAAAAAAAAAAAAAAAAAAAAAACCCGTTGTTTGCCAAACAATTACCTTTCTCTTAAAAAATGTAACCACAAGAATCCTCAACTAAATAAACAGAAAAGTTATCGAAAGCAGTGCATACCAAATACAAGACAAGCCCAAATTCAACGAAATCGATCGACCCCAACATCCAAACACCACCAACAACAGAAATCCAAAAAAAAAAAAAAAGAGAAAACGAAAGAAGAAGAAAAGCAAACATTTTTGGCATCACCTGATTGAATTCAAGGACATCCGACTTGAACCGAATCCGATCCCCTTTATCACACCTAACATCCTTGGACACTCCGCGGATCACCACCCCGCCAGGGATCACAACATCTCTAGTATTCACCTCATCCACCTCCACCAGCCGATCTCCGCCGCCGGGCGATCCTTTGGCGAACCTCAGGCGGAAGTCGCTCGTGAGGTCGAACCCTAACCCTAGCGACTGCACCGCTCGTATCGCGACCGAATCCGATTCCGACTCCAACCTCGGTTCTGGCCGTCGGATCATGGTCTCAGGGGCATCCGAAGCGGCCGATACCGCAATCAATCAGAAGAAGGAGAATTAGAGTTTGGGTATGAATGTGGGGGTTAGGTTAGGTCAAAGGAAGACGGAGAGTGAGATTGAACAAGCAGAAGGTCTGGCCGGCCTCGGTGGAGTGATTTGATATTGATGATATTTTTGATGGGAAATTGAATTATATATATATATATGAATGAATGCTTTGAATGTTGAATTTTTCTGTGGGGAGGAGAGACAGAGACGTAATGACAACAGCGAGAGAGAGAGAGAGAGAGAGAGAGAGAAAGAGAGAAAGAGAGTGTTTGACTATCTTGCCTCTGCTGATTTCACTAGTGTGACTGAATCCATAATAATCCCCTCCCCTCTCACTCTCTTGGCTTGGCATTAAACGTTAAAACTGTTTTCTGAGGCTACGGGCTGTAAGTACGCAAGTGGGCGCCATCTGTTGAAACTCAGTGGCGCAAATGTGCACTGCTGCTCGAACCAGAAACATTTTATTTTATTTTATTTTGGGACCAAAATATTTTCCATACTTTTAATAATGAAACAACAATCTCAAATTCTTTTATAATCCAACAATATAAGCTTTTCATCTCTCTTCAATCAAACTATCACGATCTCAAGATTGAAAAGGCTTTAAATTTAGATAAATAATTCTTAATCCATTATAAATCTCTTCTTTTATTTTATGTCTTTCTTTTTTCTTCTTTCATTTAATTTCTCACCTAAAATCAACGACCACCCGTATTTTATTGTTAAATTCGTCCATGCTGGCCCCCAAATTTATGTTTGTGCATCGGGATGAAATCATTATGTGTGAATACATATTTTATGCAATGCGTAATTGAGTGATGCATATGTATAAAGTGAAATTTCGCTCACCAATGTATATATAATGTGGCACTTGACGCTGAAGGGATCTCTCATCCGGAGAAAGGTGGGTCCCACAGGAAATGTAATGATGGCGGTGGATCATTTCATTTCCACCATTAGAACAAATGGTGGGAATAGTGCATTTGAACGGCTTGGATATCAGAGATGGGCCTTAAGAATAAGATAGACGAGAAATCGCCACAAATAGTGCTGCCCTGCCTTTCGAGGATTTCACAGTCCTCTGGCTGTTATCTCACAACATATCATCAATCATTATCGCACAGAGAGATTGATTCTCTGTCACGCAAAAATGCCAGCGTGGTGCTAAAGTGGAGCGGGCTTTTTTCAACAGGTTATGTCCCTGTTCACCAAAACAAGTCAACAACAATTTTTTTAATAGAGTACAAATACTTAAAAATAAAATTACGTATGAAATAGGGACATTTACCCAAAAATATATAACATATCCATATACCTCCAAAATAGTTATTCAATACATGAAAATATAGAATGCCCAAAAGCATCCTATGCCATAAGCAACTAAATTGGCCTTCACTTTTATTTATTTATTTATTTATTTATTTTTAAATTCACAAATAAATAAAAGACTACTATACATCTATCTCCTATACTATGATGGAAGATAATTTCTCTTTTAGACCTAGCAAGATAAAAAAGATATTATGAGATTTAATAGTTTTATCTTTTTACACATTAATATTTTTCAGAAAAGAAAGTGTGCTTCACCTATCTAAAGCTCAATGAGTGTTGAATTTTTATTTTATTTTTTTCGGCTAGCTAAGGATATATGCCTCAAGCTCACCAATGTTGACAAAATTTCTCCACTTTCTTTTTTCTGCGAATTATGTCCTTGAAAATTTTCAAGTGAAGCTATGCTGTGTTTCCCATCCAAATTCTTAAATTCAACATGCTCGTGCAAATGCCAAATAAATGTGGTTGTGAGTCACAACATATCTTAGCGTGAATGCCAAATACATATGTGGATTACAACATATCTTAGATAGTCTAGTCTAAAAAGTACATAGTCCATTCCTTTACATCAAAACTGTACAACCAACACATAGTACCCTCAACCAATATTGTCATACAAATTGTATTTTAATATTGAAAAATAAAATTATCCAACATGATGCAACTTCAACCATCTTATTTATTGAAAGTTTTTACTCTCAAACTCACAAGTATACTCTCAAGCTCGATAATAACTTGAGCTTGCAACTAAATCATGTTTTAGTTATTTTAGTATTCTAACTTGGGAAAACTGATGGAAAAATTCATAACTTCGCAGCGGATACTCACAATTTGAAGGCTAAGGGCAAAAGCAACATATACTTCAAAGAAAGTGAAGCAAAAAATATGCTCAGAAACTACATACACAAATCCTAATCACTGCATAAACCTAAACGCAAGCTCCAGATATAATTTATGTATTTGTCAAAAATACAAGCAAAGAGAAATTTGTTGACACTTGCGAGCTCGAGATATTACTTGCAAGCTTGCAAAAAGGAAAAAAAAAGAGTAAAGGGTAATTTGATCTCAAGAAAAGGGGTGGGGGGTGTGGAATATTGATTTGGGCAATACATGCAAGCAAGGGACAATTTCAAGTTATAGAGACACATGAGGCCTTTCTTCCTGAAAATCTTGCTAAAATTATTTTGATAGGCTTTTCTATATTTTCAAAAGCTTCTCGCAGTCTTCTCCTGAGATTTTCATTTTATGATTTTTTTAAATAGTGTAATATTATCAGGAAAATATCATTTCAATTATATATCACAATATTGTCAAATTATCACCAACACATCCACAGAATCATTGACATCGCCACCATATATGTGGCTTATGGAGGTCAGAATGCTGACAATCCTATTACGATAATGAATGATCTATTTAATGTTTTTATTTTCCAATTCAATATCCAACGGGTGTTCATGGCAAAAGTAGTAGTAAGTGGACTGCACCCCAGAATTGAAACCCACAAGTGGGGGCAACAATCTAAAATAATTTAAGAAGTGAACAGCAATATTTTGTTAAAGTAACCCTTCCTTTGGCAATGATTAAAATTTAAATAGTTATGGGATTGTTATTGCTCAAATGGGAAGAAGGGTAAAGCATGCAGCTTGCATTCCTAATCTTCCAATGTATCCAAAGGAAAAGGATATAATCATGCGTGGCTGCCTAGGCAACAAAGGAACCCACCCATCTAAACCTTTGTTCATGCACTGTTTAAACAATAGTGTGTTGGTTCATTCTCTAGTCGCTTGATCAGTGAGTGGATTGGATGTGTTTTTTCCTCTTCATTTTTCTCTCAAGGGCCACATGGAACTTTATTTAATAGAATGAAGAGGGGCAAGTTTGAGGCCTCTCAATCAATAATGTCTATCCATGCCGCACACTCTACTGTCAAATATTTGGGGCCCAATATTAAAATAGCATAAAATTTTCCTTAACATGAAGGGGTTATCTGAAATTTCCCACCCCTGCCCCCTTGCTAGCATGGATTCTCCCGTGTTTCAATTGAATGGTAAAAGCCATCTAGGGTAAAAAAAATTCATTAAAGAACCTTCCTACGAGAATAATTAATGATTAATGTCAAATGTCACTTTTCAATATAATATATATATATATATATATATCAATTTCAATAGACAAAAGTTCATCATTTCAACCAGAAGATGACAAGGCCTTGCAGATGAGTAGATGACAAAGCAGCATGCAAAATTAAGTTCGAAATATGACCGAACGTATGAAAACTTAAGCTCGGTTTCAAAAAATTCCAAGTCTTTACCAAATCTATGCAGACTCCAGTACCCAATATTGACCGATTTGACCCAGTTTCAAGGTTTCCATCAAGTCTTCACAAATCTGTATAATGAAATTATATGCTCATAGACCATCCACAGCTACTTCTTACAAAGAAAAGGAAAAACAACAGTGGATACTCAAGCCTCCTTAGATTATAGCATCATTCCAAAATCAGGTTCAAGCTTACAATCTGCTTATGTGTCCATCAAATCTGATACAAATTTGGGCGTGTATTTTTAACAGAGCAGCTTGCAAGGTTTGCAGTCCCATCCAAATAGGGAGAGTGGTAAACCTTCCCGTGGAGTTCCACCACTGGTGGGGGTCCTGGATCTTCTTTTTAGGTGCTTGCAAGTACGATTCAGAAACTAAGACCAGAAACATGAAATAGACATCCAAAATGGAGATTCTCAGACCATCTATTTGGTTCAGAAATAAACTGAGCTTCCCAGCTAATTTTCTCAGTTGAATCCGTTACACTTCAAGCTCTGTACACTTGGCTCTTCAGCACCTCCAAATGTGCCTAATTATAACACCAGCAGAGGGCAAGCACATCTCCAGATAATGTTGAGCAATTATATCTGATATCCCAACAAACTCCATATTTTCCTTCTGCAACTAGAGAAGCCAAAATGGATTTTATCATCAACGGCCCTTCCCAAAAGAAAACTTTTTTGAAAACAAAATGACAGATCATAATTCTCACTACTCAGTGATCTCAACCCCCGATATTTTTTGTTATGTTTTTACTCGCTTCACTGCACTTCAAAACCAGACCATGATTTTGCTTGGTAGAAGGAAGGCCCAGAGCATGGGCAAACATTCTTTTTGCAGCGCCCAAATGTTCCCTTTCCAAATTGTCCTTGTCACCAAATCTGCCATCGCATCCAGTCTCCAACACATTACTACTGCTGGAGCCATGACAAATTGCTTGACTTTGCATCCCTTTTTCACCGTTCAATCCACAATTAACAGAGCCTCCGCTTATACGTTTACTGCACGTCTTCCCCCCATGTGCGCTCGAATTTTGGTTGGGTTTCTCAGATGACTTTAGGACTGAACTTAATTGATCTTTGTTCTCTGTCGCATCCCAGGTAACATTGGCTTCTTTGTTGTTTGGGGGGCTGTGTCTATCATCCGAAGAATGAGAAGAAATCCTTTGGCCAAGGGCATGTGCAATCATCCTGCGAGCAACCACTGGGACATTTCGTTGCTTTGGTGTAACAGGTAATTTTACCTCATCTTCACCCAAGGCAAAGATGCGCTCACGGGCAGCCAAATAAGCAGCTTCTCTCTCCTCAAGCGACATTGAATGTGGAAAGGACGTTTGCTTCATGATCTTTGCGTCTAAGATGATTAAAATACATTTTTAGTCAGAAAAAAGCAACAATGTCCAAAGTTTTAATTGATAATTTCATGTTTCATGTGACTGAGAGTTGCAGTGTCAATAAAACATCAGTGAATATTCCTCAACGCATGAAAATGGTACTGGGAGAGCTTGTGGAACTATTATTGACAGATACAAACACAAGGTGCAATGTAATTTTGTGGAAAGATGCTATTTGGAGTTGGGATTACGAGATTTAAACACCATCTGCTATGTATTTGTCTGATTTCCACATGAAGCTAGCATAATAAAATTGGAAATGTTCTACAATATGACTAAATGAATTAATACTGAGATGTAATGATATGAACAAAGAAAACTAGACTTCCACTGTAAAACAGGCATGATTAGCAAGGGGTCTCTACCTCAAACTATGGATATTAGAAATACTGGAATTCACAAGCACAAGAAACATTTACCTGGTAAAGTATCTTCCTTCTTTAACAATTGGTGTGGTGTCATTGGAGACTGAAATTCATCATGATCATACTGCCACAAAATATCACTAACAAGAACAGAAGGTCTGCAACAAAGACAAATAAGTCAGGCAATCTGGAAAAGGTGAGCAAATCAGGAAAACAACGCAGATAACACATTGCAGCAGTTGGTTTAGAACAATTTCCAGTAATCTCACCTACGCACACAAATATGCAGTAAGTGTTGCATAGCAATGGAGCATTTCCTTCATCAATCAAGCAATCACTAAACAATGATGGCTTACTGAAAGAAATTAAGCAAGTATTAATCTCAACTCAACATAAAATAGGAAATAAATAATTAATTAGAACTATCTAACAAGGATAGGGATCCCTGATCTTGAGGAGATTATGGATTAAGGGGGGCCCATTAATGTAGCCCATCAATGCCAGGCTGGAGCTTGGATTTGACCTGAATCAACTCTCCCCGGCCTAGAAAAAAAACTCAACTCCGACGAGTTTGCCAACTTAAGAACTAACAGGAAAAATTCAACTGCAAGTTGAGGAAAACTTCCTCCCGAGTCGAAAATTAGTCGCACATACTTTGGTCTTTTCTTCCAATCTTCATTTTCAGTGCATACCGTAAAAGTTTGATGTGCCCATTTCCTCCATGTAGAAGTAGATTGGAGGAGTAGCATCTTCTGATGTCTGCATTTAACTTGGATGTATAATCTCACAATTAGATGCCTTGAGTATATCCATGCAAACAAATCACAATCCTAAGAGATCCATCGGTGGTCCCCAAAGATGAAGGCAATGTACGGAACTTCAACAATTTGATCTGCTTGCAAAATCATCGAATCAACTGATTTGATTTCTGAGGACCCAATTGTATTTGCTGAAAGCGAAGTTACAATCAAATCTTTCGTATGTTCGATATTCTTGTTAACCTACACAAAGTCTTGAACATCTGCTTGTCCTTTTTCTTCCTCAACTATTTGCGACTCATGGATGATATTGTCTTGATCAACGTTGTTTGAACCCATGAAGTCAGTGTTGCCATAAACTTGCTCAAAGTTTTCAATTTCTTGCTGTATTTGTTCTTCCTCAACCTTTTGTGGTTATTGATTAACACTATTTTGAACTTATTCTACTCGATCTAAAATTTTCATGAGATCAGTTTTGCCTTGATCTTGCTCTATTGTTGCATCCTTAATATCAGTTGTCATAGTTGACATCACCTTTGGTGTAATGATAACGTCATGGTGCTGAATTTCTTCTTTTTGCTCTTTCTGTGGTTCTTCAATTGAAGATGATGACGTAGATGAAAACCGGGCTGTTAATGGCAATGGACGGAATCTAGTCCATTTTCTTTCCCACTGAGAAGTATGTGTTCATCTCTTTATCATGATGCGCTTTACGGTCATCTCTTTATCATGATGCGCTTTATGGTCAAAAAGCCATGGTCTTCCAAAAATAATGAGTAATATTCATGTGGATCACACTACACCAAATTTTATCTTCATAATTACCAACCTAGAATGAAACCAAGTATCTGTGAGTTACAGAAATAACAAAACCATTAGACAATGTAACTTGGTGGGGCTTACGAAACTTCTCAATTGGCAATTGAAGCTTGTCAATAACCTCTTGTGTGACAAAATTCATTGTACTACCACTGTCAATAATCCAATTAACAGCTCTATCATAACTCTCACCCGCATGTGGAATTTCTTGGCTTGTCTCTATTTTTCTTCTTCCTTCTCATTTGTGTTGAGGAGGTGGCAAATGACAAGCATGGGATTATTTTCTTCAGAAAAAAGTCTTTTCACAACATGTGCTGTTTATTTTTGTTGAGATGCGTAGTATCGCATGCGAGACCGTTGAAGCATATGTTTAACATGAAAGGCTTCTAAATATGCCCCTTAACTAGTGTCGCAACAATTCATATTCTCTAAGATGTCTGGTCTCAAGCTTATGATATAACGACCCAAAATATGTATTTCAGTCTCATCAAGTTCACAGATATCTTGCAACACTCAAAATTGGTGGGTATAGTCATCAACTGTTAATTCTTCTTGCTCCGAATTCAAAAATTGCTCAAAGTATATCTCATTCTCAAAATACCAGTTTCTATATTTGTATTGATCCACAAATCTTTGAACTTCAACTAAGTGTCCAAAAATTCTCATGATGATTTGAATGCAAGGAGAACAAGATTTAACTCCAAGTATGTCCTTTTGGATTGGCTTGGCCCCTTGTGGATTGGGTCAAAATGTCTTTTTTTTCTTTTTTCTTCTTTTTTATTTATTTATTTATATTTCTTTTAGAGATGGATTTAGGTCGGGTCACCTAAATTCAGGGCCAAATAAGCAGCCCAAAACAAGCCTCAAATTAAGGGGCTAGCATGTGGCACAGACTCAAGTTGGGGTATTGGGATGTGTGCAGAAAGAAAACTAAAGAAAAGGGTTGAGGTTTTCGTTTCTTACTTGCTTTGATTCAAATAAGAATGGAGGAAAGTCGCCCAGGGGGGTTGATGAAGCCTGCTAATGACGATGGCGTGGGCTTGCTTCTGTGCCGGATCTGCCATGTTGACCAGCTACAGACAACAGTGAAGGCGACCGAGACGGTGATGAGCAGTTGCGATGACAACGAATAGGTACACCTCCTTTCTCTGCTGCTCTCCTTCTTCGTCTATTTCTCTTTCTTCTTCTTTTTCTTCTTTTTTTTCACTGGATGGGGAACGGACGACAGACATTAGAGAGAGATTTGGCTCGTTGGGGTGTTTGGGTGATTGGAAAACACAGAGTGGTCAAGGGATCATAGCGCTAGGTGAAGGCAGGGTTGTCGGCTGGAGTGGGGTATCAGAATTGGGTGGTTTGGATGGTGGCAAGGGTTTCTGGAGGTGGCAGATGTGGTTTGTTGGGAGTTTGATGGGTTTCAGTGGATTGGAGTTCGAATGAAGGCTGTATGATGGGTTAGGTTGTCAATTGGATCAGGACAGGGTTTGAGGCTTGTTGATAAAGGGGCATTGGTTTCAGGGATCTCAGTTTTGGTGATTTGAGGAGAGAATAGGGTTTTCAGTAGTTTTGGTGGGGTCTCAATTGGGCTGCTGGGAGGGTGTTAGAGAGTTTTCAGGGCTCGTGGGTTGAGGGTTTGGGTTTTCGGATGATGTTGGTGGTTTTTGGTTCATCAGAGGGTTTAGGGTTTGTGGTGAGAGAAGTTTCGGAGGTTTCGGTAGGTTGATAGAGATCTGGATGGCCTGCGGGAGAGGTTTTGGGTTGTTGTAGGGTTTTGGTAGTTTGGGGAAGGCGAGTGGGGTTTGCGTGTTGGAAGGGTTTCAAAACAGTGGTTTTGGATGGATTTCGCGGTGGTTTTAGGGTTGGGCAAAGGAAATCTAGAGAGTAAGGGAATCTGTGCTAGAGGGTTCTGGTGGGGTTGGAGATCAAGTATAGGGCTCGGGAATTTGTGTTAGAGGGTTCTGGTGGGATTCGGGATTGGAGTTGGCCAAGGGGATTGAAGTTCTGGAGGTGTTGGGTTAGGATTTCGTAAGACGATGTGGTTGGGATGGTGGGAAGATGGATATTGGATGACAAGGGATTTGGGGTTGTAGAAGGTTGGATAAGGTCGGTGATGGTGGAAAAGGGCGGATGGTGAACAATAGGTGAAGGGATGAATTTCGGGAAGGACAGATGTCTCCCGGTGACCAGATCTCGGCTTTGATACCAAATTGGCGCTGCCCCAGATCATCGATCGAGTGTAGATCAATCTCTTGAAAGATTGATCGAATCCAGAGATGGATTCGAAACCCTAGAGCCCCCTTACAAGAGGAAAAATACCATAACAGAGACAAATATCTAAAGAGAACTTTAATTGAAAATAAGCATGTCTATTACAATGAAAGGCTCCTCCTTATATAGGAGTGACTGTTTCTAAACTAGGAAAGACTATCTCTAAACAATCATGGCTTACTAAAAGAAATTAAGCAAGTACTAATCTCAACTCAACATAAAATAAGATATAAATAATTAATTAGAACTATCTAACTAAGGATAGGGATCCCTAATCTTGAGGAGATCATAGATCAGGTGGGGTCCATCAATGTGGCCCATCAATGCTAGGCCGGATCTTAGATTTGGTCTGCATCAGAGTCCCATGTAACCCGACTCAGTATGGGTCGAGTCCAAGTTGACTCAAACTGGGCCGATTATTTAAACGATGTTGTATAGTATTTGTTAACTTGCTTGTTACACATTAGTCCTTTAATAATGAGAATTTTGACATTTCACATTTTTCACATCCAAGAACCCTATTTACCATTAAAAACAATTGCTTGCTATATTTATACCTTGGAATAGTGTCTCAGTTAGAACCATATTTCATATCTAAAATGAATCCATCACCATCATCATCAAAGCTTTGTTCCAACTATGTTAGGGTTTGGTTGCATGAATTCTTTTTGTGCATTCCAATCCATCCCGAGCCACAATAAAATGAATCAATCATAACGCATGGAAATATTAAATGATGCATGGATCATCACTACCATAAAGTAATTGATTGAAGCCAAAAACAAGTTAGCTAAGAAGCAATAGAGATTCAATGTAAGACCATGAAGAAAATTCTTGTCCCTCAAAGAAGCCTAGCAAGAAATACCAAAAATAGAGTTTCCCTTGAGAACAAATACATAGTTGGTGCATGATAAACTGAAAGGTAATAAATAGCCGAAGTTAATGGAGTTATGAAGGAGAAATAGATTATAGAATAAGGGGAACAGAAGAAAGTTTTCAAGCATTCTTCACAAAATCATAACAATCTCATATTAAACACTTAACAATATTGCAATAATTACATCTAACCACCTTAATTGATAGTAATGAAGTTATGAGGGAGATCAAGATTGTAGAAGAGAAGATAGGAAATATAGAAAAGGGGAAAAAATGCATGAATGAGAAACTAAGGTTTCTGCGACCATCACCAAGTCATATTAATAACTAAGAATATTGCAATAATTACATCTAACTCTCTCAACACTTATAACATCTACACCTAACCACCTTAATAAATTATTACAAATTTTGCCCTATGAATGACATCTCTCTGTACACATTGAACAAATGTTCACACGATTTTTGTTATGGGTAGATTATCGGTGTCATTTACAAATAACCAGTAAGCAAAAAATAATAATAATACTAAAGCGAGGAGGAAGAAGGGGGGTGCTGAATACATTCTCTCAGCACCTTTCTCCAAGGCATTCTCTTCTTATACATGCATACATAGGAAATGATCATACACCCCTCCCAAAAAAAAGATTCAACAGGATTCATAAGCAGTGATTGGGAATTAAAAAGGAATACTCCCCATCTCTATACACACACACATGCCTTAACATCTATCCTATACTTCACTTTTTATGTGCAAACATTGTGTCCCTGCCATGTCCATGGGATGTCCCTATTGTATCCACTTTGAATCTAGGCATCATAGCTTAAGCTAAAAACTAGGATTGTATTGCATACATATTTTTGCATTTTGCATAACAGGGTCTAGTAGTCACATTTAATTTATGGAGTTGAGCTTCCCATTACCAAAAATCTTGATGAAGCAATAACTAAGAAACTAGTTAAACCATTATGCATAAGAACATTACCACTTTCGAATGGGAGAACAACTAAGATCAAGTGAATTTAAAGTAGAATAGAATCTGAAAAAAAGATAATGTTGCCATGAGGGAATGATGCAAATGAAACCATCAGCATCAATGCCCCAACGACAAGCTACTGTGTCAACAACCCAAATGATAAAAATGAAGTATTAGAATAAAAGGGTATCACCAACTGAATAAAAATAATAATAATAATAATAATAATAGAGTATCAGCAAATCATGCAAAAGAGACATGCTTCAGTTATAGACACACAAAACATCAAATGAATTGCATTTTCTAAAATAACACAAAAAGGGGAAATTTTTTATGATAGAGATCAAACTAATCAATTAAGAGAAGCATGGAATCTGACTTACAGGAATAAAAAAACCAACATCTAATACAAATACATCTTCTCAGACAAGCACTTCTTGTGTCTCAACATACATTGATGACGTCCATTGATGAAGTATAAGAACAAAAGGGAATCACTAATTGAATAATAATAACAAATAATAATAAAAGAGCATCAGCAAAACATGCAAAAGAGACACGCTTCTGTTACAGACACACAAAACATCAAATGAACTGCATTTTCTAAAATGAAAACAAAAAGGGAAAAAAATCTATGATAGATCAAACTAATCAATTAAGAGAAGCATGAAATCTGAGTTACGGGAATAGAAAGAAAAAAAAAAGTCTAAAACAAATACATCTTCTCAAACAAGCACTTCTCAGGTTTCAACATACATCGATGACTCTGGGCACCTCTCCAAAATTAAATGGCGGTCATTTCCTTCACCAACTGATTCATGGGCGAACCTAGAATATGAAATATATTGGTTGTTAAGATTGTAGAGTGAAACAGCAATAAGACAGCTCGGTGGAAAAAAAAATGTAGGGAGATACTAGTAGCTAAAATCTTTCAAAAGGAGAGAGAGAGAGAGAGAGAGAGAGAGAGAGAGAGAGAGGAAAATTCATGAAAGAATCCAAGATAAGAATCCAAGATGAATATGCAAAGGGGCATACCCATAAATATCAGCAAGACGATGCAAGAGCAGGCGGTGGTAGGGGCTCATTGGTTCCAACTGAAGGATGCCATCTGGACTGCAGCTCAGCATTTTATGTTGGCAGTGTTATACATGGGTTTAACAAGATATGCATCAAATTAAAAATAATTATAACAGCAGAAAAACAAACAATTCAAAAAAGAGATTGACATCTAAGAGGACATAGATGTGTTCCAAGACACTTGTAGGATCCAAAAATTAGATTTATAAAGCATCATAATAGATTTTCTGATAAACTTAAGCACAAAGAAAATTATCCAACGCACAAATCAAGTCTAGAACTATTTATGACAAGAAACAATAGCATAGTTCGCAGTAGTTTCAGAGCCAGTAATCATATATGGGACCCGGCTTCGATGATAATGATGATGATGATGATGATGATGATATTTGAGTGAATATTCTTGAAATCAAATACCAAAGCATATGTATCACTTACTCCTTTACTAAGAATGGTGATTCCTCAACAAAGAATTGACTTGTTGCTTTGATACACTAATGATGTTTTGAGATCTTCAAAGGTAAACATAATTTTCATTTTGTTCAACGTCTTGTCATATCGAAGTAATACTGTGCCACATTGCTATTAGGAGCAAATTACCTGGTATCATTCTGCAGGAAATTAATCAAGGCCTCTTCTATGGAAAGCACAAGGTGCTTGCAAGAGAGGTTGTCCTTAATAAGAGAAGCCAACTCTTCAACCTGCATGGTCACAGAAATATTCTATGAAATATGACAAATGACACAGCCCAGAACATGGGATCTCTCAAAATTTTTTATCCAAGAGAATCCCCACATCCAGCATGGGGCCCCAACTCCATTCACTTCAGTGCTGAATTTAGCACATGCCTAATCCACAATTACAAACTGCATTTGGATCAGATCAAAAAGTTTTGTTTTGTGCATAAATTACTTTAGGAGCCTCTGAGTTGTTTTAGAACCTAAATCTCGAGTCTGTGACAGAATGAAATAATTCATGTGTCAAAACAAATTAAGTTAGAATTTTCAAAGAAGAAGAAGAAGAATAAACAATAATAAAGTGGCATGAAATAAAATGAGGTGGAATGGGACAAGGTATGTGCCCCATGTGATTCATACGACAATCAAAGAAAATCAATTTCTTTTTGTTGAGTGTGATGGTCAATAAATCCTCACTCATCCAGCACCACAGCAAAGTCACAAGGGCACTAAAAGTCTGACCTATATAGCACAGTTAAAAAAACTCAGACTCAACTAGTCCTTACTCGCCTGATTAAACTCAAGTAATTAAATGTCAAGACTCTAAACTCCTTGGTCACACAATGTTTTGTCCAAGATGACCATATATAACTCAGCCAAGTCCAGCGTTGCCGGATCACTTGATTGAGGAAAATTTTTGCATTTTGTACGAAAAGATAGTGCATAATAAGAAAATGATACTTGTCCACCCAGAACGCTTAAGAAAACCCAGAAACAAGAAGTAATAAAAATGGTACTTTAATTGATTTTGTCATATTTCTTTTATTTCTGATCTCTTCGAAATCTTTTTTTTTTCTTTTTTTCAAGTTATATAATATAATTATAATACACTTGCACCTATATGTTTTATGAATGCTTTCAATTTGGGAAATGGTGGTTAGAATAAGGAATAAGTGGTGCATGAAGTAAAACTTCAAGTAGTTCCAATAAAAGCAAAAAATACAAAAGATAGCAAAGAGTACCCCATCCATAGTTTGTGAAGGGTAACAAGCTGAAGGAACCATTGAACCCACATACCCCCACAAGCCCATTCATTCTCTTTATCACACAATCTCTCAAGTCTCAACCCTTTTCTCTCAATTGACACCCCCAACATGAAATTCAGTTAGATTTCTACCTCAAACTATGAGTTTTTACAACGTTCCCAACACTATCTCAGAGCCGCAGGGAACGATGCCCAATTCAAAAAGGGCAAATCTAAAGCTTCAATTAGGGTTTTAAAGAGAGTAAAGAGATCTAAGCTTCGATTAGCACTTACCATTACGAATTGCGCAGTGGTCATCTTCAAGTGCTCGGTGCTGCGGCTGCGAATCCCCCCCTTCTCTCGCTTTTCTTAGAGATGCGAGAAAAAGCACCCAATTCGAAAACCCTAGAATAGGAACGCGCCAAAGCAGCGATACGAACGGTACCGGTTTTTTTTTTTTTCTTTCTTTTTTTTTGGTGTAACGGATATGAAAAGAAGACGGGACTGTTACTACCGACAGAAGCGAACTGCGAAGCGGAAAAATGGGTTACTCGGTAGCAGTTATCGGGCCTGCCGTAGAAACGTCTGATTACGCTTTTGTCTTCTCTCTTGTATGCTTGACGATGCGATGGAGATTGGGGGAGAGGGATCCCGCACCTGTACATGATTTTGTTTCAAATGTACGGACGGCCTTCTGTGGAAGCCACGTGGCTTATTTTTGGCATGGCCCCACTTGCCGATCAAATAAAAAATGTTTCTGAGATCAATCGGTGGTGAAATGTCCGGATCCCAAGAGGCTTTGACTTGTGGAAATTTCTGGTCAATTTCACTGCTACATTGGGCCCAATCTATTGACAGTCTCCCGTGCTCAAAATAAATGCATCAATTTTACCTCAATAGAGTTTGTCTCACCACTATATTTATGGTTTCACGATGGATAATCTGATCAATGAATATATATATATATATAATTACGTTAATCTCTAATGTAATCATTATATAGTTAAATTTTCAATGCGTCAGCTCCACTGAAATTTCTTTGAGTCTAAGCCTCTAGAATTGAGACTGAGTTGGCAGCAGCGCCGTAGATTGGATGAATTTTTGAATGGGCCCCATATTTCCTCCTGCGAAGGTGAAGAGGATCCGGATGATGGGACAGGAGGATTTTAGTGTTTCTCCGTCCGAGACAGGAGGGGTGGGATGTGATCAGGTCCATCCACATCGTCCATCACTCTTGACGGGAACATAAGCCCGTCCCAATCTGAGTTCCATCCTGACTTTTGTAAAGACGATATGTGGCTCTTTTGTTGGGCCCATGACAGACCATGCGACGGATGTACAATCGTAAATGGAAATCAATGCAATATTGCAGATATACATATGGGTATTTCTTAAAAGCAATACTGAATGTAACACTAACATAAGATTGACAGATTGTCATCCTATTCGGTTTTTGGATGAGGAGCAAAGGTGGGCAAAATAGAGAAGAGAAAACCATCCATAATTCAATGTTTTACACTCAAAAGTATTCTCTGTTTATTCTTCTCCACATTCAAACTGGCCCCTGGCCTTAAACAAACAAACAAAAAAATAATATATATATATATATATAGAAACATTGAATGCATTGTAAACAGCGTCAATAGATTGTTAGAAGATGTGGGAGTAGAGGTGTGATGCTTTTAAGAAAAAAAAAAATGTTCAGCTCACTGATCTGCGCAACAGCTTAATCTTATCATACACAATTAACAAAAGATGCCTAATTAACATATAATGATTGTCTAATCATAGGGTTCTACAAGATTGCAAATCCAAGGTGAGAGCCCTATCTGATGGAAGATTTTAGTTTACAGGCCGCCATCCAGACGAAATGCACAAAATGCGGTTTGACTCGTATCATCATCCTTTTCCAATCATCTGCTGAGCTTGCAAGGAATACTCAAATAATGCATCTGTAGGTTTAACATTGCTTTTCTTCTCTAACTCACACACAAACCATATGAACAAATGAGACATTACAAATGAAGAAGAAAACTTTTCTGTGAATAAATGAAACACTAGAAATGGAAAGCTTTTTCTAAGTGTAGAACTCAACCTCAAAACACAAACAAGAACACAAAACTCAGTAAAGAGACTACAAAATACTTGGTATCTGAGATACCAGTCCTAACTGCAACTCCTCCTTATAGCTCTGCAGCAGGAACTCCTTTGCCTCAATTAGTCCCTTCAATTCCCCGACCTCCCTCTTCAACATCTCAATTCTCTCCACATCTGTTCTTCTTTTGTCCACGCCAATGCACTGCAACTCTAACTCCCTTGAGTTGTGATGAAACCCATTCACCTGCCCATTTCTGTGTTCTACCTGCCAATTCCTCGCTATTGCAGGCTTTTCAGGGGATCCAGTCTCCCCTACACAGTGATCAGCTATGGCTTTCCTAAGCCTCTGGATCTCTCTCTCTGATTCAAACAGGTCCCGGTTCGCAGAATCAAGCTGTGATTGCATAAGGGTTGACTGTGTCAGCTGATCTCTCAGTGAATTCTGCAGATCTGTAATCTGAGCCTGCATCTCAAGGATCATTTCATCCCTTCGCTTCAGTTGTTGCCTCAACTTATGTATCACCTCACGTTTGCTGTAAATGTCAGAACCGGATTCTGACACACAAGGAGAATCTGAGCCGTTTGACTGGTGGAATGGTTTTCGAGGGAGCTCAAGGCGCTCAGGTGATGAAGCCCAGATCATGCCATTTTCTTTGTTAGATTCTGGTGCTGGAACTGTCACTAAAGGCAGTGTTAGATCCATTTCTTTTGACATGGGGCTGGTGGGTGGCTGCTTCATCTCTACTGTGCCTTCAGAAATCCCTGTTCCAACATATGAATTCTAGAAGTGTTGAGCTATCCAACCCTCAAGAACATGTGGAGCTGTATAAAAAGATTTCTGATGTTGTAAGCAATTTAACAATACTTCATGAAATGATGTACAGGAAAGACGAAGAGGAATACAAAACTTTATGAGTTCTACAGGTGAAGGTACTAAGATATAATCTGAAACTTCTATCGCGAGTTCTCCTTTTTCTCTGTATGTAGGAAATTTACATTCTTTTTTTGGATATGGAAAATGGAAGAATATAAGGAGTAAACTAGAAAATGTCGCCTTACCAATATATCATTAAAAAATGTTTTAAAAAAACTTTTGGGCTAAAGTCGGTTATTGCCTCTCCTTTGCATTAAAAATAACCACAGCTGACAGTCACTTTAACTGGTACTAACAAGTGATAACTGGAGACAAGAGCCCATTACACAGTTGAAAGGTGCTCAATGTCATAATCACAGCATCAAGTGATCGAGTCATGTTACAGGTCAAAAAGAAAGTGATAACTGAATTTTACAATCTGTTGACAGATCTAAAAATTTTGAAGGCAGATGCTGATATCACACCATTTTAAATGTGAAATACCATATAGTACATACAGATGCCTATATATCTCTCAAGCACTGGTATCCTAGTTCATTTCAAACTAGTATTAGTTGTTTAATGACTGAATGGTTTCCAAAATACCACAAACTTGAATTTAAGTGGACCAACATATATGCTAGGTATTCACTAAATAATCATTTTAGCACTTCTTTTTCCTTGATAAATTTATCATTGCAAATTTGCAATTAATTTGAGCTGTTCTTTGATTATGTCCATTCATGCTTACATGTCACACGTCAACAAATTGTTGCACTCAACAAATATTCAATCAATATCTTTGACTACAGAAGGGAAAGTACTCATGTAGGTTGCCAATGAATGAAAACTTTCATTTTTGAACTAGCATGTACACTAATAGAAAACGTAGGTGTTGGCTGGTGAACTGCAATCATCAGCCAATACGACATGCAGAAGTGCAAGGCAGATGTCTTAATATGTTCCTCGATGCTTAATAGAACAGCCACTCTCATACAAGTGAATAGTTATGGTTCATAAGCACCATACCTGAAAGGCAGTGGTAAGAGCCATCTTCATCCTGTGTAAAACAATATACATTAGAATGCAATGGGCAAGCTCCTGATCTCCTACTGGCGGTACATTTTCTATTCCCTGAATCAGCAGCTTTAGAAGTTAATAGCATATAAATGTTAATGAAATCAAGTGACTAGAGTAACAAGTATGCATGACTAGACCTCTCAAGACACTGTCATCACTATCTGGCAATTTTGTCTTTACAGCCTGCTTCAGTTTGCAAACAAGTCTAAATGATAATGTACTCAACAATGCACCACCAGCTATAATGACCCAATTCAACCCCTCCCCTTCAACACACTTTGGTTTTTGACTTCTTGATATTGCCCTATCTGATTTTGGTTTCATTCTTACAGTGTTGGAGGAAACTTGTTAAAGGAACCAAGTATGGTCTGCATCAAGAAGCATAATGTTATAATATATTGACAATAATTACAGGTCAATTTTGTAAGAACTTCGACTGCCATCACTGTAATACAAATAAGGTCAACAAAAATAAAAAATAAAAAAAATGCTTTTTTTAACAGGCAATTATGGATAAGAATCATCATAGATGTACGTGATAGAAAATAAAAGGAAATAAAGAGGCTGTCTTTTTCATTAGAGTCGAGTCCTCACTACTGCTATTAACAGTTAAATCTTGCAATTAATGGCACAACTGAAACCATCTGGCAGACAGCAACTCTTATATGTATTCCTCATTGGTTCCAAACTTTTATAGTTACTATTGGTGTTCCTGTCCATTATCACGTGAGAATTATGACAGTAAAAATCATAAGTGCCATGACCTCCCCCCTCCTCTCTTAGTTATTAGCTGTCACTTCCTAGACAGAATGGTGCATGCACTGATTAGCCCTCTATCAAAACAGCAGGTGGAGTATGCATTAAGACACATTAATGAATCTCATGTGCCTACATTGCTATTGTCTGACACTAGCTTTTTTTTTATCAATATAGTAAAATTTTCATATGCCGCTTGAGTTTTCTCGGAAGACTATTGAGGTTTGCTATTTATATCCAAAAGCCCAATAAAGGTATCATTGAGTTATGGTTCTTTCTCTGAAAAGTTTCACTTATTTTTCTCTGATTTCTATCTTGTAATTCTCTCCAAAAATTGGTTCCTTAGTTCCTTTGTACGCTTCCTAATTTCACTACCTCTTGTTAGTGTATTGCAATAAAACATTTTCCCTTCTTAATGCATGTAGCAACAAAAATCCTAAGGCAACATTTAGGCCTATGTCTTTCATCTTCCAGCTACTGTGAATTCCCATCTTTCTCTTAAATTGGTTGTTTATTTGTGCTTCCTATTTTGATGTTTCCCCTTCTTAGTGTATTTTGATAATATATTATACTTTGTTAGTGTATCTGGGTATCACAGTTCATCACGCTTTGATGTATAAGTGTCATGCTAAGCACAATTGCCAGAATTTGACACTTGGGGAGACTGAATGTGGAAGAACATGCATACTCAACAATGAACTTGAAGCTATTTGTAGCGAGTCACCCATCTAATCATAGTTAGCCATGGTTAGTGGGGCTTATATTCCAAAAGAAAGAATAGACCGCAGGATGCGGTGGCTTCCTTTTTCAGGACCATAGCAAAAAGGTCACTAACTTCTAAAACAGTGCATTGCATTTGGTACATCAAGGCCCCGCCAAGGATCCTCACTTTTGTTCGGTTTCTCTCCTTAGACTGGCATCCCCACCATGGATGAACTCCCAAAGCGGAAAGCATATCATTGTCAACACCTGTCATATGTGCTTGGAATCAAGTGCAGGGTGGTCCAAGCTTTGTGGAAATTAGTACTGAGGTGGATTTGGATGCAGGTGGGTGCTTCCTAGTACTCTTCTTAAATTGTTGGAGGCTTGGAAAATCACCATTGGGACGACTAGGGGCAGAATAATGTGGAAAGCCTTGTTATGGCTATTCTATGGGTCATTTGGAAAGAGCGCAAAGCTCATCACTTTGAAGGTAATCAATCCTCTTTGGATGACTCCCCAGCAGATAAGGTGAAACTTTATGTTGATTCCTGGGCCCTGCGTCTTTGTCCTCACAAAGTTTCATGATATCTCCATTTCTTGATCATGAGGAAGTGAAAGGAGGTGGCCTTTTCTTATTGCCCTAGGCTTTGGTTGGTCCCCAACCTCACCCTGGATGAAATTCTTAAGCTTAATTTATAGGAATCCGGGGTTAGCCAGCATTAAAGGAATCATTCGTAATAGTGCTTTTTGAATCATGCCTCTTTAGATCTGGCAGGGTGCCAAAGATGCAAAAATGTTGGCTTTGAGAATTATTCTCCCTAAAACTTATCAACTATTTAAAGCATCATCGTGAAAGGAAAAATTAAACGCTCATATCATGGGTTTCTGGCAAATGGAGGTCTCCATGGAGAAAACAAGATGTGGTAGAAAAGGTTGGTGCCTCTTTCTATCATGTCCAATTCAGCAGTTAACATCATAGCAAAGGATCCAGAGTTTGGATATTCTTTCTAATAGACAGTAACCTCCTTGACTCATTTTACTGATCCTTGTCTCTTATTTATAGTTTAGCTTGTGGCTTTGTAGCTTTTATTGATCAATTGTATCTTTCCTATACTGTATTTCTTCCTCATCAAAAAGATAAATCATTCAGAAATATGATAATAACTGTCACAACTTCCACCTCGATGTAAATGCCTGATGAGTTTAAATTCATTGGGAACAAATTCATACATAGCATTTTCCATATTGTCTATGATGGTGCTACAAACCCACTCTCCAAAATAATTTTTCTTATAAAAAGGCAACACATCCCATGTGCACCTGAATCTCTCTGTTGAATCTTTCCTCCTGTCTTTTCTCTGGAGAAGGTGAGTTCAATTTTCACAGTTTCACCAAAAGAGGTATCATTTCAGATTGCTTTTAACTGTCAGTTAGAAGATGCACATAGAAAGTGCAGGAATTTAAGTAATTTGAACAAGTAAATTAGAAAACAGTTAAAAAAGCGGTAAGTGGTCAACACAGACAGATGCATTACAGACAGCGCTGGGGACAGCATTGCGCCTAGGTTTGATCGTATGTAATCTACTATTCCCATCATGTAGCTTCACAAACGTTTTTTTTTTTTTTTTTTTGAGTAAATAGCATTTAAAAATTGTGAGAACTATAAATATACTTTGTTTGAACAATCAGAAGTAAAGGATGAGAAACCAGGGAAAAAATGCAGCATAGGATGATGAAAGTAAACTGTGTCACGTGTGACTGTTGCAGCACTTGAGTGAGTCAAATTGGTGAGAAAAAATGTGTACCTAATCAGATTTCATTCAACTGCATCACGTCTTATGAACCGCCTGCCACCCATAATGACTTCTCTGAACCTAATCAGTAATAAAGGCCAATTGGATTAGTCAGGAGATGATTTTGAACTAAGCCAGGCATACTCAAAACTCAAAAGTTTCCCCAAGCCTGGCCTGACCTTGACAAGGGGAAAAAATGTGAACTGTTCCATAGGATAGACCCTACTGGTGAGCATCCATGTTGTTACTTAGTTTTGTATTTCAGCCCATCTGTGAATCAGTGAAGAAATGATCGGGAAAATATTAATCAGTTAATGCTGAGCCATAGGCCCTGACCAGTTGCATATTGTGCCTAATTTCTGTAGCAGTTAAGGACTCTACAGCATTTTCTTACTTGAGAATACTATAAAAATATATATAAATGATGCCCCTTAGATCAAATTAAAGCAACAAACATATGTCTGAAAGGTAATGGGAGTCAATATCACTTTTTAGAAAAATAGAATGGAATGACATGCTGGTTATTTACATAGTAGGAGGAAGCTGATAGCTATGCTTTCCATAGTTTGGATTTGGTCATCAAAAAATATACAGAGAAAGAAAATGCATATGCTAAGTGGGAACAACTACTAAAAAAACTGCTCAATTTCAACTTTTGATTTCCACTTCATATCATTCAAAATATGTTCCAGACAAACAAGCCCATCATAATATGTGGGATCATTATGAACCCCATTTGGCTACTTTTAATTAATTCAGCAGAATTCAAAGTAAAGGGGGTTTTCATTGAAGTAGTAGTAAAGATGTGAACAGTAAAGGGCCAAAGATGAAGGTGTAAGCGAGGACCATCACTTTTCCACAATTTAATCTTCTTTCCAACACCAAGATACGTGATGGATACAGGAGGGGAACAACTCCATTCCAAAAAAAGAAGAAAAAAAAAAAAGAAAAGAAAGAAAGAGAGAGAGAGAGTATCAGACATGCTACAACATGATCTGCAGCCTATTTCAAAGCATCCAGGCATCATAGAATTTACTAGGACGATGAGTGGGTAATCAGTTCTTATCAAAGGTGAGATCATTTTATGGCCCCTGAGGGATCTTCAACTTCTATCCTCCACTTATATCCCCTCTGATAAAAAATGCATTCCCTATCCAAAACTAGCTAAACAAACAAACCCCAACAGACATTTTTTTTCTAAAACAACAAAGCAGGCCAGCATGCCATAAAAATGTGATCACATGGAAATGCCTCCTCAAGAGCAACGCCAATGACAACAAAGAAAATCCAAAAGCCAAGCTAACCGCTTAACACCATAGCCAACAAACAAAACCCCAATACCCTAACCCTAACCCTAACACCAAATCAAACCACCAAAACCAAAGCCCAAGCCGATTAAACAAGTCATCCTTTCCCTCCCCACCCCAATAATAATAATAATAATAATAATAATAATAATAATAACCCAGAAAAGATTATTGAAACATGAAGTAGAAGAGTCCAAACCCTCCAAATAAAAAGCACACCATCAAGCACCCAAGAAGACATGGGATTGACTTCTGTCCCATTCTTTTTTATGCAATTAGGGTTTGCTGCGAGAGAAAAGCGACAAGAGTGTAGAGTACTAAAGCTATGACAACGATGAAAGGATAGAAAGAAAGAAATGAAGATCACCTGTTCGACAAAAGGCTGCAGAGAGAGAGAGAGAGAGAGAGAGAGAGGATCAAAAGGAAAGGGAAGGGGCTACTTTAATGAAGGACTGCTTCGTAATTTCAGTTAAGATTTTTGCGCACGACGGAGATATCTCTCGCCTGTTTAAACCTTTAACAGACAAATGCCAGCTCAGCGACTCGGCGCCTGTGACGACTGACGACAGGTGCATATAGGGCACGTGGCCTTCTCGTGAGTCAAAGTGGGTCCACTGAATTAAGTCATTGTAATGAAAGACCATCAGTTATTGATAATCCAAAGTCCAAACTGCTCGAACAAAAATCCCAAGTAATGTGTAGGGTATTCAAAGATTACCCCCATAGGAGGTGCTCTTACAGTCCCACCCGTTATAAGATAAACAGTCAATTTTATATGGACACCCGCATCCACGCACAAAATGCCTGTGCATTTTGACAAAAAGGTCAGAATCTACGTATCCAAAGATTCTTCACTGTCCCTCGGGGAGATTTCTTATCGAAAATTTACAGAGGATGATTTGACATCAATTTTGGCGTACATAAATGGTCACTCAGGTAAGGTAACATTGGAAAATTGATTTGATGATTTGAGGGACAAAAAGAAGAGTTTTCTAATGGCATTAGAAGAGAGGGACAGCACAAACTTATATGTCTATTTTCTCAGCTTGCATGGTCATAAACACTCTTATATCTGATCAGCTAGTGGATCCCTAAAACTCTACCATATATTTAATTTGCAGCAAACAGCTCAGAAAGTGCTTGCTCCAGCTCTACTCTACTAAAGAGCTTTTAGACCCAACTATCTGTAATTTATAAGCTCTACTATCAAATAATAAACAAATAAATTGAAAGATAAAATAAAACTACTATTAGCATCCATTTTATGGCTTTAAAATGGACAGCTGATAATATTTTAATGTGCTGATTTTACAAGCTCACTAGATCCTAGCGTACCGTAGTTTCCATTTGATGTGTCCATGTCCATTGACAAAATTACTGACGCCCCATTTTGGGGAAACTGGATCCAAGTTCACGTCCACAGTTATCGACCCCTTCAAATGCCAAGTTGTGATTTAGATGTCCAAAACTCAACAATCAGGCTCTCTGAATCTTCATGGACTTCATTTTCGGAAATACAAGCAGTTTTTTCCTTTTGTAATTCTTAAGTAAAACATTTTAACTCCTGTCCAGTGCATATTTCTTTACCTGAGAAAGTGAAATGGACAAAATATCATGTGTTTCTATTTTTGTTGTTGTAGTAATCTGTTAAGGCTGATTTCCTTCTATCTTTCTTTCTTCCTTTTTATTTTCTCCTTCAACATAATCCACAAAAGGACTTCTAGGATGGCCCCACAGGGCCTCGGCCAAAACATATCAAACCGGATACCAGGTGATCCACCAAGATGCATTAAATGATATATCAACTTTCTTGGAAACATATGTTATTTCTCAACCAACTACTGCAATATTTCTCAAGCCATTCACATATATTAATTGCTATAAATGATGAACTTTAAACGCCCCCAAAAAACAGGGACCCAAATCCATGCCATGTGTGTGTTTTCAAAAGTGGTTTCCTATTTCTTGCAGTACGATGGGACAGAAATCATCCCTAAGACGGGAAACAAAAGAGATCACCACTCTGAGGCCACACTATGCTTAATTTATATAACATTACACTGGGTCCTAAAAATGAAGAAAAAAATATCACTTGGCCAAAGTGGTATTCCACCTTTGGACCGAACACGATGCACATGAACTCTGATTAAATGAGTAGCACTGTTCCAATCACAACAATGAATAACATTCGGATGCTTGTCATAAAACCTTAGGGTTATAACCCAATATCTAGTGGGAGACTCAAAATTTTCATTTGGGGGGTGCCGACCTAAGCATGTAATTATGTTTTGAAAGTAAATACAAAATTCTTATGTGAGTTTTAGAGGTAGATGTAAAATTTTTGAAGAAAAATTAGAGTTTTCACTATACACTCTATACTTTTAGAGGCGGTCCGACTGAGGTCCAACAGGTGCATCCGCCGCCACATGGATGTATACAGTTTTGCCCCCTGCCGGTATCTGCATTGATTGGGAAAAGAATGTCTGCACTGCTGCAGAGGATCACTTGTCAATTATAAACGTAGAACAGGTGCCATGTTCGTGGGTACACTGCATTGGACACCGCTCGCAAACCAATCAACAGCAACGATCTCAATCCTTTGATTTGAGTTTTGCTTTTGATTGCCTATTTTATCACCGTAGATTGGGTACCAAACAGTAACAATTAGGGCCTGGGACTCCATCAGCATGCAACATCTCCCATTTTTCAGTTGGCCATTGGACTGTCATTGTGCAAGAAAGAGAACCCTAATATAATTTATGCCATTTTTTTATTAGGTGTTCGTGGAAGCTTTGTATTGTAGTAAATAAATCTACTCTCAGCATTTGAAATAGAAAAGCTACTTAACATTTTGACAGACTATCATAAAACATTTTTTGAATCTTCTTGTGGGGGGTCATTGGGAAGAGGAGAAAACTTTTCAACTTTTTCGTAGTTCAAATTTGTATATGCTTACAATCTCCTCCTTTTATTCTCATCCAAGCAAGGCTGTCGAGTGTAGAGGTAGGATCTACATTTCTGAAGAAATTCTATCCTTTATGAGTCAAAATGCTTGCCATCAAACAAAAATCCCTACGAAGCACCTAAAAGAAGAATAGACAGCTTTGCAAAATCCAAACAAGAACCAAATAGTAAGTGAAATGCCCTTGGTGCCCTTGCACTATTATTGTATATGATGAATCGAAAACTCACAGGACTAGTGGGGTGAGCTCTCATTTACGTGGCCCCCTAACAAACCAGCGTATCCATTTCGATCAACAGACCCACACTGCCCCCACAGTCCATTTTGTAAGGCAGTTGTCTTCGTTCCTTGAGCAGGTACATCAAGACCCACATGGCTTTGAGCATTCTCCACTGAGACTCCGTGCAATCCATAAAAACCAATGTAACAGTTCTGCAACAAATTCTTCTGCACTCTCAACTGTGAACACAATACACTTCTTACATGGGTACTTGTTCGATGCAAGTCCACAGGCTACATTGGCATTCTGTGAAGCCAGGGAATGAAATACTGCAGCACTTCAGGGACCTAAGAATTGAACTGTTCTTGCAGTAACATGCTTGTCATCCTTTTCAACCACATGATTCAGTACTATGTTGCGCAAGAGATGTCTTCTGAAGTAAATCTTCAAGCAAAGACTGTACAGTCATGAATCTTTCCCTCAGGTAAACATTGTAGTCATACAGATTCTGAAGATTCTTCTGCATATCTGCAATGTCACCCCTATCAATAGTAAATTCTGCAACCACAATACAAATGAGAGAGTCAGGCACAACCAACAAATATATTTATAGATTTTTTACTGTAAGTTTAAACATATTACAACAAAATATACTATAATGCAACTAACATCAGCAAATTTATTTATGGGTAAATACTATAGAGTAAATTTGGTGCATCTATGTATGGCCTGGTGTGGTCAAACATGATCCAGATCAGCTGTTCAGGTGTGTTTCGAACTCACCGTAATGTCAACTGATCAATCTAAGCACAGTCAGGCCTAGTTGAGCCTCCACCAAGCCCAGCTAGACCAGTCAAACCTGCTTCAGGCCCAGCAAGGCCGGGCATGCTTCAACATGGATAATACTAGGAAGGGTAAAATTAGAACTGGTGCTTTCGAGAGCATTTAGGTGTAGCATCAAAAGGTAACAAAATTAAAGAAACCCGTTTTTGATGGTTTTGGTATGTCTAACCCAAGCGGGCAGTGGCACTAATAAGGAAAATTTTGGTTATGCAGGTTAATGGCCCACTAAAGGGAAGGGGAAGACCAAAAAGGACGTGGATGAAGGTAGTAAAAATAGATTTGAAGACATGTAACTTATCTAAGGATTTGGCTCAGGATAGATCAAAATGGAGAAATAAAATTCATGTAGCCGACCTCAACATAATTAGGATAAGGCTTTGACGAAGATGGGAAGTGATCCAGTACTTATCCTAACAGGCATTGCACAATCTCATGAATAATGTACAATCTAAAATGTAGTAGGCTAGGACATTGGTCAGAACTTTCTCTTAATCTAATCCTTGCTTTCAATAAATTGATAGGACAAAGTAGCAGAAGTTTGATATGTATGTCTACATTTTGCAGCAAACCTAAAAAAGGTCTCTGATTAGCAATTAGCATCATCAAATGAATTTGCCCCTTCTAAACAACCTCATAAAAGACATCACCATAATTGAAACCATTAAAGTGATATGCTGATTGGAAAAAAAAATTATCCAAATAAGAGACTATTACTATCATTTGATGTCAATCATCATAAGAAAGTTTTCTTTCTTTCTTTGCTTAATAAGTATCAATAAAACAAGCTTCACCACACATCATCAAATAATGTCAACATGCAAGTACCCAAAATACAAACCAGATAGTTATTACCTGGAACAGGTGCCAATGGATGCCTATCATTGTCAGGAAGAACTTCTTGAGATTGAGAAATATCTGCCTTGCAATGAGAAATATCTGCCTTGTAAGAACTACTTGAATTTGCCTTGTATCCTTCCTTCCCAATGCTACTAAGTTCATACCCCGAAACCTTGAGAATGTTGTAGTGTGAATGCAATTATTCATCACAAAAAGATTATCTAGTCATAGAGTTTCTTAGATTCTTCTTGCAAGGATTAGGTATAGATGCTCAATGAAAAAATACAATTGTCCCTATCTATAGCTCAACTGGTTAGGGACATCAATGCCCATTTGAAAGTGAAAGGAAAACAGGATGCAATGCCTTGTCATATGCCCATAGATCAAAATCGGGATCTTGATTATGATATTGGTCTTGATTCTAATATTGCTAAGTTGTTTGATGATCTTGGATCATAACGAAGATTGTTAGTGTATCTCACATTCTCACTATCACACATAATATGCAGCTGAGTGTAGTTAACTAGTTCATGCATGCACGAAGAGCTGGCCATCTTGATACAGTACAACATAGCCTAAATTATTTTTAAGTCGTATCATACGCAAATCTGCAACCTGGTGTGTGCAACTTGCAACAATAAGCACCTTCCAATTGTGCTACTGGCTGCTCCAAAACATTTTAGGGGGTCTCTAGGACAAAAGAGTCCTATATGCATGTTACGGTCACTCGGAAGCCGGGGCTTATTAAGATTTGCGATCTTGTAAGGTTGAAAGAAGGTTTTATACTGGGTACTATACATTAATGGGAGGTGATCTTATATGATGGAAGAACAAGAAACGATAGCCTGTTGCAACGTCAAGTTCAAAGGTAAAATACCATGCAATAGTGCATGGAACATGTGAATTTGTATGGTTGAAATTTTTACTCAGTGAACTGGGGATTAGGAGAAATAATCTAATGGTCTAACAGTGATAATACAATGGCCATGCATATTGCATCAAACCCATTGTACGATGAGTGTACAGAACATATTTAAGTTGATTGTCATGTCATTCATTAAAAGTTGACAAGAAGAGAAATAAAGTTAAAAGTACATAAGGTCAAAAGATCAAGTGCCTTTTTTCCTTCCAAAAGGTGTTTCCAAAAAGCATTTATAAAGTGCTTTCATCCTTGAGCTCGGCATAATAGATATTTATGAAAAAGCCTGAGAGGGAGTGTTGTAGATTAATATAAGGGCTGCTCTTCACTTTATTCCTATTGTACAGGGATTAGATTCTAGTATAATATAACTGCAATTCCAGGTTTAGCACCCATCCAAATGGACCACGTAGAAAGAAAAAATTAGGACAAGTTGGAGATTATAACCAACTGCCAGGTAAAGAACCACAAAAAACCATGACAGAGCATCTTTACATGGAAAATTTTAAAAACCAATGGTGGATTTTGTGGAAAGGCATGAATAGTGTGTCATGTTGGTCAATATGAATAAAAAGAAACATCAACTATGAAGGAAGAGAAATAGTGAAATACAACCTTGAGGATCCAAAAAGGGTGGCATAAGTTTATCTGATTACAAATTAAAACAATCATAAAAAAGGAGAAACAAATTGAAGATAATGGCATCCATTATGGCTTTCTTGATTAACGTTCGTCATTCAATCCCCAGTCTGCGGAATGGCCCTCAAAGAGTATAAGCGTTAACATCAAAAACCATAAATCATTTAAAATTTAAAAACAAAAAAGAAACTTACATGTTCGCCATCTGAATATGGAAAATCTCTTCCTGAGCTTGTAGTGCTCTCTGGTAAGCATGATTTTACTCTCAGTGATTGAGCTGCTGCTGGGATGATGTTCTGCAGTTCAAGAATTTATAAGAATTCAAACCATAGCAAATGTACTTAATCAAGGTTCATCAACTTCTTGAAGCCCAATTTACTGTTTCCAGGAAAAAGAATATGTCCCAGATGTTAGGATAAGCACTTGCCATTTCAACACCAACATTGTTCTTTTTCTCAAAAGATATAGAATCCTTTCTATTTAGTTGCCTCCTTTTGTGCAAGGATCCAATTCCACAAAGAGAGTCATTCATCTTGCTCCCCCTAGAATGCTGTTTTGCAATGACCTTGCTCTCATCCTCCAGTAGCTTGCAGCCCCATGTGTACATGACATATTTCCTCAACTGGTCCAAAGTTAATGAACCAACAAACAGTTCAATGCAAGGTGCAAATTATTCATTGTTTAGAAAGAGAAATTATTAACACAGTTCATTTGATACTTATACCTTGTCCCAATGTAACTGAGCACGCTTCCGACTTCTAATATTTCGCAGGACACTATCTTCATTACGAAGCTTCATAACTCTTCTTTCGCACTACAAATGGCATTGATTAGATATTAGCAATCTTGACTCAAAGGATCCTTGTCCAACCATAAAAGGATTTCAAAAAAGCGACCGCAGTGATGGCTGCAAATCACATTGTATTGGTTCTCAATCTGGCTGTGACACCCACCATGAGCACAATTTTCCACCATGGTTAGAGGAGAATATTTGTCTCCAAGTATGATATAGAAGTACAGTACTGAATGTGTTCCCCACTTCCCCTTTTGTCTCTCACCGGTGAGTTAAGTGTGTGTCACTTCATGTAATTAGTACAAGCGTACTGATAATATTTCTACAAAAGGGCACTTTTGGACTGCTCCAAATTAAAACCTCTTATCAAGGAGCAAGAGTATCTGAACCTGCCAATCCACCAGTATCTGAATTGGTGACTGACCTCTCTTCCACAAAAGTAACTAGGGATCAATCCCTGGCAGTAGTGCTGCTTGTGAGGGAATCGTGTGAGAGTGTATGGGCGGATTGAGAATGAAGTAAAAAAAATATTATAAAAAAATAAAAATAACTGTGGACAATATAGGAAAACCCCTTTTTCATGTATCCACGAGATACAGTCAGTAGTCCACCATTGGCAGAAAGCAATAAGACTCACCATTATCAGTTGAGGCCACCCAACCTACTCTCATGGGAGTGCATGAACTACTAGAGTGGTACTCTTTGTTTTTAAAGAAGTTTCCAAGGATCAGAAATCTTAAGACAACAAGCTATTAATAAAATTTTTTGAAGATAGAAGACTTGGGGGCCGTTCAGAAACCCTATTCTAATTAATAAGAGCTAATTAGATTAAGGAATAAAATAAAAGCTCTAATTTTATGAGGTCATTTTTGTCCAAAAAAAAAACTTGTAAATTTTGCACTGTCCACTTCCATCCAGCTAAGAAAGCTTTTAAACCCAAACCAACACACCCCGAACCCCCACCCCCACCCCCACCACCCCCCCCCCCCCCAACACACCCCGAACCCCCACCCCCACCCCCACCACCCCCCCCCCCCCCCCAAACAAAAAAAAACCCAACACACACACCAAAAAAAAAAAAAAAACATAATTTACATTTGGAGTTTCAAAATGAAACCTAAGTGAGATGTTGAGGCACAAAATTGGGTAGAAGAAACACTGCATTCTAATAAAGAATCATTTAATCAAACATGGAGCATACACATGAAATGGACGTTTACTGATCATCCACAAGAAGGCTACAGATATTGTATCACCATTCCCATCAGTGCAAAGGAAAAGACACAGGTAATAATAAATGACAAAAGTGGTGCACAAAAACTTGAAATTTATGAAATAGGTTGGCACTAAACACACACTCATGTAACATTCAGAGCATACTACCACTTTAAAAAACAAAAGGCATTCAGTATGCACTAAGGTACAGAGAATCTGAAGAAACACCTGTATCATGAAAAAAAAATGCCAATGTTACAGTTTTTTTTTTGTTTTTTTTTTTTTTTTGCCCATTTGGGGTGGGGTGCAAAGTAACATTAAATTATATTAAAAAAGATAAATACAAGAGAAGTCCAACAGAACAAAGAAAAACAGGTGTGCAAGCATAACAGAGTAATCGCCAACGAAACCACCCCCCCCCCCCTTTCTCTCTCTCTCTCTCTCTTCCCTTCCCCCTTCTTTCCCAAAAGAAGACAAAAAAAAAAAATGAAAAAAAGATAAGAAACAAACAAAGAACTGGGGAAAAAACACAAAGTTCTGCACCACAATCAGAAGGGACAGAGAATAATTATAATAATAATTTAAGAGGATTTGAATGAAATGGTGTAAAATCACCATTGAACTTACCTGTAATAAGAAGAAAAGGAAAATGATAAAACTGACAGCATAGAGGCCACCAAGATCAGCAAGGAAGCCCACTGCATGATTAAAGAAGATTAGATGACTTCTTATTATCATTACTTATTAGAAAATGCAAATTTATCATGAATATAAATTCCAAAATAATAAAAAATAAAACAAACTACAAAACAGATTATATTGAATTGAAGAATCATAAACAACAGGTGCAAGTAGGTTCACAAATGTCTAACCATCCCAAAGCATAAGAATAATCTCAATGACCAGAACATGGATGCAAAATTGGCTGTTGAAGTTAAAGCATACTGTAATAACCATCCCAAAACATAAGAATATCTCAATGACCAGAACATGGATGCAAAATTGGCTGTTGAAGGTAAAGCATATTGTAAATCTACCATTTTCAGTGTTATTTTACCTACCACATTAACAGGGGATGACCAGGTTAGGATCTTAGGCCAAATTCTTAACCTGAACCATTAGTAGAGCCCTCCCTCCCTCCCTCCCTTTCGCTCCCTCCCTCCCCCTCGCCCTCTATGGTACCTCATGGATTTGCTTGAGACTTTTTTTTAACACCACACTAACCCCCCCTTGAATTAGCACTTACCCTAATTTGACACTAATCTGAATTATACACACCATTTGATTAAAATTCATTAAAAAATGTAACTTCAGAAGACATAAAATTTTGAGGCCTCTAATTCAATAGTGAGTATAATTTCAATTAGCATTGAATTAGAATGCCTACTAATTCACAGGGGCACAACGAGTGTGAGAGGGGTGGATTTATCATGGGGATGTCCTATGTGGTGGTAAAAAGTTTACCTTTGACAAAAATCCATAAGAGGTACCTCCTAGTAGAATATTACTATATATGATACATAGATACTTGTACAAACCCAACATATCCGTATCAGACCAATATGACACTTGTATTGATATCCGATACTGCATTGATACTTCTAGGGAACAAGTTAGCATATCCCACTAACCATGCCCTTGATTTGATGTAGTTATTTTAATTTTCTTACTTCTCACTATAAAAATTGATACAAAGGGATGAAAACAGTGATAGTTTCATTGATTGAAAAGTGACATAAAAAAAAAAAATAGGACACTCGTATTTGTATTCATGTCCTAGATTTTCAAATGTGAGGAGTTGTATCCACAATCTCCGTGTCAATGTTCGTATCCGTATCCTTATCTTGTCATCATAGCCTTATATATATATATATATATATTGATGAGCAACGTGTAAACGTCTTTATTAAAGAAGATAAGAATCCACACATGAAAAATACCAACAGAAAAAATAAACAAGGGTATAAGAGAATTAGCCCCTCCCTCCCCCACCCTAACTACAACAACAAAATCAAACCCACCCACACAAGCAATATATTCACCCCCTATTAAGCTAAACATCTATCATGTTGTTGACAAATCTAACTTCATGACAAAAAAACACAAGTGGTCTTGAGAATATCTCCTTATCGAGCCAAGGTATCTGAATGAATCTTTTTGTGGTGTCTTTTAAGCTTCAATTCTCACAAGAGTTTTAGCTCTTTGCAAGTCCCTATTGAAGTTGCAATCCATATATTTGGTTTAACTTATTTTAGAGACCTTGGGTTCTTAATCCTCATGTCATCTCTCAAGTTTCGCATTCACGCTATCTCTTTATTCATCTACCAACAAATTATCATTTGCAAACAAAATACACTAAGGTACCTCCTCTTGAAGATGAGTAGTTTACTTGTCCAAAATCAAAATAAAATAGATAATGGCTTTGAGTAGACCCCTGATGCAAAGTAATGGTCACTAGAAACTCACCTGTCTCTCCACAAGCAGTTCTCACACTCATGACCACTCCCTCATGCATGTCTTTAATGATGTCAATATAACGTCTCGAAACACTCATTTTATCTAAACACACTAAATCAAGTCACTAGATACACTCTCATAGACTTTAGCTGGATTATTGAAAACAATATGAAGAATTCTCTTCTTCTATGTACACAGTGGCTCAGGGCACCCATTCATTCATGTATTATTTCTTATAAGCATATTGCCCTCATATCATTGAGCATGTAGAACTCAAAATCTCAAACAAAAACAGTGAAAAAAAGTCTAAGAGATAGAAAGAACAGCACTAAGAGTCCAAATAAAATGGTATCAGTGTATGGCCTAGAGATACTAAAGGGAATGCATAATCAAGGAGAACATGTAAATAACAAATAGGAGGAGGAATCAATGGAAAAGATCACAATGGCTTATATACATGAGAAAGAATTCTCACCAGGTCCCATGATGCTCTCATTGTTTATCTCAATAATATAGTCTGAAATAAAGTTGACATGCACAGTGGCATTGATTAACCCATCTTTCGAACTCTGAAGAGAGGCTTGGAGCTTGCTAGCGTCAAAGAAGGATGAACCCGGAATAAACTCGTGAAAGAGAGGCTGGATGAGGCTTAGGTTATTAAAATTGCGATATATGCGGGGAAATAAATGAAATTTCAATATATTTACATCAGACCCTCTAAATGTATATGGCTTGTCATCCACAAGACTACCAGATTTCACTTTGCCACTGACAAAGCTCACGTGTTTACTGTCACCATGTTTCTTTGTTGTAAGGTTGAACTCGAAACCCACAGCAGTAGCAGGGTTATTTGGAAGATCAACAAACTGCCATGAAACATAGAAGTTCTCTCGAGGAACCTGACAACTGTTGCATTTTAGATTAATTGTTGGGCCCATGCTTGTGTTCTGGCAAGAGTAGTTTGCAAAGATTGACAAAGGGGATACTCTATAGTCTATGGAACCAGGACTGCCAATAACCAAAGTACCAAGACTTCGTAAATGGGAACAGGTCATGCTAGAAACTGTGGTTATGTTAAAATCCATATCATTGATGAAGGAGAGCAAATCCGGCGCATTTGTTGGTTTCACATTATGCACCTCAACGGTTCTTTTTGTAAGAATCTGATATAGCAACCTGCAATACCATGAACAAGTTCAAATAAATAGCAGATCTAGATGCTAAGAATCAAACAAATATTGACAATTTGCTGAAGCCTAGAAGATTTTGATTAAACTTACTGAAAACCATGAAACAAAAGCACATTAGCCACTCACGCAGAAAGCAAACCAATGAAAAGTATCGAACTTGCAACAGAGAAAGTTCCACCCAGCTCTGTTTTCCGCTTCCTGACAACCTTTTGATCCTCCTACATCGAAAACAGATGTTCTACCCCATCAAAAACATATTTTAGTACCTACTGGTTATGTATAACACAAAGTTGAAATCAATATATTTGAGGCAATCATCTAGTTTTCCATGATAAAGTTGCTACAAATAATACAAATGTTAACTTCCAAAAAATTTCCATCATCAAACAATTCGGTTAGGGGTTGTTTGTTTTCAAATTTTACACGTGGTGTGTAAATCGTATGTGGTTTTATTGTGTAAATGGCATGCAAAAGGTATCAGTCATTTTCACACCTCAACAGGTGTGAAACGCTTTCATACCCATTCAGTTTTGGCAGTGCTACAGTGCAACCACGTCCATGGTGTCTTTTTTTTTTTTTTTTTTGGCAGGCCCCAATTATGATCTGTACTGTCCAACATGTTAGGAATGTCAAACACGGATTTGGTACAAAATTTCAGTCGCTGGATCATCATAAATCATGAGATATTTATGAAAACATTAAGGCCATTGATCTTCATTTTTGAAATTTTGTGGGCCCCATTTTCACGATCCGAACCATTAATCTCGTTCAAAAGGCCATTTTCAATTAGAAAATCAAATTTTAGGTGTTCATCAAAATGGATCATGAGATATCTTCAAAAAAACATAACCATTGGATGCTTACACCATTGTTATGGTGCACTGCACTCAAATAGTAGAAAGGGCAGTTTTTTTCAAATTTTTGGATCATCTAAGCCTCGAATGCAAGATTTGAACCATTGAATCCCTTTATAAGGCCAAACACGGCTAAACTAAATTTCAACCATTGATATTTCATGGATTGTGAGATATTAACAAAAAATGCTAGACCATTACAATTCTAATTTCTGTGGGCCTTTTTTCCAATCCAAACCGTTGATCCTCTTCAAAAGGCCAACAATGCTAACTACATCAAATCTCATCACTTGATTCAGCATTGATTTTTCAAAATTTGTGAAAAACATGTGAACCGTTAGGTGCAATTAGATTCACATTTGAAGAGGTGTGAAAATAACAAACAAAGAATTATGTTCCACATATGAGTCATTTGCATATGTAAAGCATCTTTACATCACATGTGAAATTAACAAATGAACCCTTAACCAATCAATACCAATGTCACCAACAACATCACACATCTGCAGGTATGAAATGTGGTCTGAATGCAATATTCCTCTTTATCCCTGCTAATGTTATCTCTATTTCTATTCTCGACATTGCATTGATCATACCCTGAATTGGTTATGACTCGTAATTAACTTCATTCTCATCTTTTGTATTTAATAGTTCTTTCAAATGTGTTTACCATCCAAGTATGACATCCTTTTCTTCTCCAAGATCCTATAATTTTCATTTTTAATGCAAATTATATCATCTTCTCTAGTTTTATGATTCACTCATTCTGGCAAGCTAATAAGTTCCATTATGCCTCTCACTGGTTCCCAACTATATATACTGTAAGGATTTTAGTATGTGCATTCAGGGGAAAATGTTCAAAGTAAAGTTGCTGAAAGTTCAGAAATTCAGAGACAGATGGAGACAATATAGATCTATAAGTGTTGATGGTAAATTTTTATTTTGCTGAAAATTTAACATATTTTTTTATTTTATTTTGGGTAGATTGTATGTATTATTTTAGAGAATTTTGTTTATGAATTGCCAAAGGGTGAGATTGTAAGGATTTTAATATATTGGCTAAATTCATAACCTGGATAAAACTCTAGTTCTAGTTAAAGTTGTATTTCTATTTATTTTAGACTAATAGGTTGAAGAGGTTAAAGAGTCCATAAAGAGCTAAATTTTAAGTGCTTTTCAAAGGATACCATAGATTTAAAAGGCCATATCTTACAAACCGAGCGTCAAATATGGGCAAGTGACTTACTATTGAAAAGCTCATTTCTAGTAGATATCGTTAGGTTCCAAGATTGCGTCAATCGAAGCTAAAACAACAAAGTTATGGCCTCGTAAAGTTTGCAGAAATTGTGCAGTCCAAAATTACAAAACTACAATTGCACGAATTTTTATTTCTATTTTATATGGGACTTTCTTTTTTTGTGCCAATTCCTATTTTAGTTGAATTACCATTATGAGGCACAAAAATTGGGGCTATAACCCTAAGGAAAGGAACATGGATCTCAATATTCTGAGTGAAGATTATATCTTGGAGATCATATTCTCTAAAGCTTTCATTGGAGAGTTGACGGGTTGAAGCTTTGTTTTAGAAATCCTTGTCTTCTAAATCTCTATGTGAAAGATCATCTTCTTTCGTAAAAGATTTGAGGAGCCAAACTAGCAACTAGAAGGCATATAGTTGATTGGATTTATAGCAAGCAACAGCATACAGTCATTGTAGAGTGATTCTTTGCAAGAAGTTGACACTACATAGTCATGTGGAGATCTGTAAGTGGCTTCTAACTATATGATAATTCATAGTGCTTGATTATTGGTTCGGTTTGGACTCATAGTCTTTTCCCAGTTTGGGTTTCCACGTAAAAATTGTATTCTTAAGGTGTGTGCTTTTGTGTTTGATTTAATTTCCACTAAGCAGTTGGTAATTTGTACACATATTTTTGAGATTAATTGTATTGATCCATTCTAAAGGCGCATCCAAAACCATCTTATACAAATTTCCATACATTTCATATGCTGCTACTTTTTTTTTCCGGCAATTTTCACATGATTATACCTTTCTAAATGTTCATTACTTCCTGCTTTGTCATTTTTTAAATAGTACTTTCTTTACAGCAACAGCATTTTGGACTCTTGATAACTCTTGATAGGAAAAAGGAGGAACCCAGAAAGTTGTTTTTCACTAATTCAACGGACAAGAGGGGGGAAAAATCCAGCGGATGAAGGGAGGGGGAAAAAATCCAGCGGATGAAGGGAAATCCCTAGTAAGCTAAAATATCCATGGCAAGATAATTCATCATACTAAAAAAACTCATCAAAAACTACTGGTGCTGCTACTACCACCCAACGGTAAACAATAACAATAATAATAATAATAATAATAATAATGAGGTAGAAACAAAGGAAAAAGTAAAGGAATGGAAGTAAGTAATAACTAGGAATCCAATGTGAACTAGGAAAACAGACCCCAAAATCAATATTGACCAGGCACAAAACCCAACCCTCTTAAAAAAAATAAATAAGATAAAATGATAATAACAACAGAAATAATTCATTAGAAACTCATTAAAAAAAACAAGAAAAAAAACCAGTTTCAAAAACAGCAGATAACCAAATGGGCACAAATAATTCATAAAGAACTAACAAAACTACCAAAAAAAAAAAAAAAAAAAAAGAACTAGTACATAAACAGAAAGAACAAGAATCCAGATAGAAGGTAGAAGAAGCAAACCAGCCAATGGCGGGTGGCGAAGCAGAAATCCAATCTGCTAATCCACCACCTGATCTGGAACCAAACAGTCCTCCCCTCATCCAGCCGCCCCAATCGAACAGCAGCACAGAACAACAGCCAAGAAAGTATAGCTACAAGCGTTGCCTCAAGGAACACCGCCTGCGACTGCGTGAACTTCCTAATGGTATCAAACGAGAAGAGGGTCTCGAAGAAAATGGGCCGGTAATCGACCCCAGAACTCACCGCCCATTCGCCCTGCGAGACATTGAAGAGCTCGCAGCTGTTCTTGGAAGCTTCCAGAAGGTATCCGGGCTTGCAATGGCAGAGGGTGGAATTGACAACGAGTGAATTGGGAGGGCACGGACGAGACATTGAGAGAAGAAGAAATAGGATTCAATGGGAAGAAGAGGGGGGACTGCAAGTTGGGATTTTGAGAACTGGGGTCTTCTACTTTGATCCTATTATGCTTGGGGGATTGCAAGTTGGGATTTTGGGAACTGGTGGGGTTTCCTGTTATGCTTTGGGGGATTGCAAAATGGGATTTTGGGAACTGGGGTTTTCTTCTTTGATCCTGTTATGCTTTGGTTGATTGCAAGTTGGGATTTTGAGAACTGGGGTTTTCTTCTTTGATCCTGTTATGCTTTGCTTAATCTTCTGGTGAGTGAAAGAGGAAGCAAGGAAAGGTTCTTTTCTCTTTGCTGTTGAAATATTTGTTTTCTGCGGATGGGAGGAAGAGGAAAGGAGATTAGACTGGAAAGAGGAAGAGACAGCTAAAAAAATTAAAAAAAAAAAAAAAACAACAGGTGGCCTGTTCGAAAGGCTTCTTGAATTTTTACAGTTGAATCAATGTCAGGTAGCAGTTGGTGGAACTTACCCGGTCATTGGGTCTCTTATTTTAGTATGGGATAAAAAATTAAATTATTGATGGAAATCTCTGAATTTGAAAATGAGAGAAGGTGAGCACTAAAGTTCACCTACTTAACGAGAGAAGACAATTCAAGTCAACTTTTTTTAATGAGACTGGCCAATGGGATAACTTTATTAGAAGAAAAAAAAAAAAAGAAAGTTTAGGTGGGTGGAACAGGTAATCAGTTTGGAAATTAGTAGCTAATTGCTATTAGGGTTTGACTTGTTTTGTGCAAGTAAATGAATTCATAGAATTGAACTTTTTAAGTGGTTACAAATGAAGAATTTAATGTCAACTTCAAGAATGATCAATAAAGATGGAAAATGAATACCCTCTTCCACTCATCATTTTAATAATTTAAATCCTAAAACCCCAGCAATTTTTATTGAGGATTTTTTAAAATTCATCGTTGAACCTGAGTGGTGGGCATTCTCTGCTCCTTTTCAAATTATTACATGTCATAAACTCTCCCAACATACTACATATCTTTTAAACCAACCAATTTAACGCTTAAAAAATTAATATAGAAATATAAACCAAAAACTCTATATACTCGTCGTCCATTTGATTGCTTTTGGTTCACTATGTAAGAGTCAAGTGCTTACATTTCAGGGGGTATATATCCCCTTCATATTACTTTCTTTCCAAGGGCAGAGGGTAGAACCATCTAGCGGCCTAATCCAATTTTTTTTTCAAACATAGTTATCATTTCAACTGTCTAGGCTTGTTAGATCAGATGGCTATTGACTCAATGGACTTAACCCTCATTTAATTGACAGGGACAACTGAGAAATGCTAACCACTAAACAAAAGAGGATGGAGGATCCGAAACTAGCTACTAAAAGCACAGGCTATTGTGCTTTTCCACAGAAACAAACTTCTATTACCCTGCCATGTGGAGACATCACATGGGACAACTCTGTTTTTTATGTTTTTCAAAGGTGGCTCCCAGGGCGCTGGAGGTTCTTTTATATTCACCAACATCACTAATGCCAGCATTAATATTAACCTTTCCTTCTTGCTGAGAAGTGATAATTACAGCAAAAGGCAACAGTAAGAGGTCAGAGACTGCATAGATCTATAATCAAAAGAACCGGTTGAGCTTTGGACCGGATAAGAAATGCGACCCTCTAACCTGTATTTGAAAGCGGGATAAACTTTTAATACAATTTGATGGCTAATATCATCCAAACGCATCAGATGATATTATTGTATAAGATGGGATTTCATTTATTCCAAAGGTGAACTAAATTTCTTGTTTGATTACGTCCTAATAAATGAGGGACAAGGGATAAAAATATCTAAAAAATATAATCTCACCTCCCACTCAAAGCCAACTAATATGGAATATGGACAAAAAGACTTAAAAAAATATAATTCCACCTCCCACTCAAAGCAACTCAAGTTATCCCACCTCCCATTTAAAGCAACTTAAGGTTATCCCACCTCTCAAGTGAGATAACTTAAGCCTCTATACTTGGTATTAATATACTATTGAATTAGGACTAGAATAACATTATCCCATGCACTAAAAGTGTAAACAAACAAGGGATAAATGGAATAGAATACAAAAAGTAACTTATCCCCCCACTTATTCCCCCCTTATCATGCATCCAAACACCCCTTAAATGTATTGCACCCAGGCTTGGGCATTGGGCCTCAGACTTTTCTCCCTATTAATAAATAAATGGCCTCAGCCTACTTTTAACTGGAGTTGGCAAAAGCCTATCCAACCTACCAACCCGACCTGTATAAAATACAGGTCAAGTTAGAGATAGGGTTTGTCAACCCGTATAAAAACAGATCAGGTTAGGGTTGACCTGCCCTAACCCAATTTACCCATTTAGATTTTAGTAATTTATCATAACTTTTTAATTTTTATATGACTTTTCTTATTCATGCGTGCCATAAAACTATCAACTCTTAATCTTATGTGGAGGAGTTATGCAAACTTATTTTTATTTGACAATATAATGTTTTTGTAGTTGAAATATTGATATATGTCTTTTATTTTTATGTTAGCATAGAAATTTACCTCTAAATTATGGATATGAATGGAATACAGTAGCATTGATGAGTCTTATACTTATGCTCAAATATGAAATTATTAAATTGAATAAAAATTGAAAAAGAATTATCTCAATAAATGGGCTAGAAAATATTAATGGATTTGGCCCCTTTTTTACACTTTGAAAATTGATAAATTATAAATTCATGTTCAATGCAATGTTTTAAATGAATCTAGATATAAGGAGAGGTTTACAAATAAAATTAAGCTACATAAAATGAGTTAGATCATACACAAAATGGGACTTAAATAGGTTAGGTCGAATCAACCAAACTCAACCTGCATCCCAAGCTGCATCAAATTTAGGTTATGCAGGGCAGTTTGGGTTGAAAGTTTTCAATCCATATTAAAAGCAGGCCGGGTTGGGGTTGGAACCAATAAATTCGGGTTCGAGGAATTTGGTCAACCCGACCTATTTCCCAAGTCTACTTTTAACAACACTAGATTTTGGAAAAAAAAAATACAAATTCTATACCAAATTCAATGTGGCAAGAGGAGTAAAAAAGGAACCCCACCCCTTTAAGTACCTAGTTCCCAACAGTTCAGAGAATTTCTTATTTTTCAAACATCTTTTTTCATGTAATTTTGTCATCGCCATAAGAGAGTTTCGGCGTTGATTTACTACAAATTTTCTATTTTCATTCCAAACCCAAAACATAATGAAAAATTATGCTCACCAACCTTATTTTATATGTTCCTTATGTCTTAAGCACTCTAAAATAAATCAGAATTGTAATTATTTATTTTCTGATTTTTTAAAAAGTCCTTTAAGTAAAATTGGGCTGAAGCAGACCCATACATCAGTGACAAATCGATGTATCGCCAGATACACAATGGTTTCGGCATTGGCCAAGAAAGTGAAATCAGCCTACTGCTCTTCAACCTATTTCTAGAGCAATGATTTACAGGGATATGCATTTAGGATTCCATGCATTCTAAACCAATTTTATCCAAGGATCCTAGCTTGTTCACAGATCTTTCAAATAGATGTACCCTTGTTCCCAGGTCTTTTCCTGTTTGTTCATCTAGAACCAGCAAAACAGATGCAGTCCATGGGACTGGCTTTACATGCTTGCCCTTTTTTTCATTTTTTTTTTTTGGTTAAAATACATGCTTGTTTCTGATAGACGGTTAGTGGCTGCAAATGCAGTGAGTACATTCAAACCAATCACTGTTGATGGATCAAAAGTTGGCTAACCAATTTACTTTTTCACACCATGATATATGGCTGAAAGATTGAAGAAAAACATTTCTAGGAAAAAAGGACCGTATTCCACACTCCTAAATTCATCCATGGAATCTTGCAGAAGGAACAGCTTCATGCCTGCGGAGATGTTGCTCTAAGCTAATGAAATAATACAAAATTGATCACAGCTTCTATGTTAATGTTTTCGTAGTTCATCTCTCCATTTGTGTAATGATTGAGAGTGTAGCTTACAATTTTTGGGTTTTTGAATTTTCTCTTCCATCCAACTCACATCTGATATTCTTAAATCAAGGGTTACCATAAATCATGAAAAGCTCGTTTTCCAAAGAGTCCCAGTGAATATTCTAATAGAGAAGCAATGAACATAGTATAGTTATTGTAATTATGACTAAACAGGAGTAATGATTACAAAATGGGTAAGAAGCACAATCGAGTTCACATTTACTCTGTACAACAAAATAGAGCACTTTCAATAGGGAAGTAATCCAATTTAAGGAGTGTGGAACATAATCCAGTTCTTGTAATTATGATATACAAAATAATTACAGTAGTAGTAGCAGTAGTAGCAATTACAAAAAGGGGTAAAGGAAATCGAGTTTCACATTTACAGGGTCGTCCTCAAGAACTGTACAACTAAATAGACCACTGCCAAGAAGAGGGCAATCTGGTATGCATCTCTCTGCATGCCATCATCTCTTTGGAAAAACTGAAACAAAAAACAACAGTATATTAGGTGAGGTTCACAAGTTGGTGATTTCTCAGGAAAGGCATAATTCAAGTTATTATTATTCTTATTATTATTTTATTTTCTGTAACTCAATCCTTGAATTTGTAACCACAAAACTGCTAACACAAGTTGCATTTGGCTCCAAACATTTTGGGACTGGAGAAAATTTACACCTGATTTTCTACAATGGAAATGAACCAAATCTAGCACTAACTAATGTCTGATCAAATAACTTGTCAGGCCATTTCAAAGAACAATTATCAGATTGTCAACTGAGCCCACAAGAAACATTGGAATAACATTCAACAATATAGTCCCACTCAGCAAATGATTTTCATATGTAGTTAGCAAGCATTGTTAACAACAGGTCAAGGATTTTACATTAGTAGAAAACCACATTCTTAACACCAACAACACTAACAGGCCCCTGGCACTCACAAAGATAAATTTTCTATTTGTCCTTTGCCAATTCTATACCTAAACGCAAGTAGCTTAATGACAGGGCACCTCAGCAGTGATGTATGCTCAACAATCAACATGAGAAATGCAATGAAAGAAACCTACTGCATATCACCAATTTTGAAGTAACCTCTCTGCTGGCGTTATCATTGTCATCATCGTCAAAGCCTTACCCATCCACCTGGGCCCAGCTTCTGGAGTTTGAACTTTCATGTATTTACTTAACTATATCTAGCTTTCACACTACAGGGGAACACACTCCTAGCTTTAAATTTGATCAATGAAACAGAGATGATGCACATAACCCAATTTGGGAAGGTGATAAATCATCATCAAAGCCTTATCCCAACTATGTTGGGGTCGGCTACGTGGATTCTGTTGGGAAGGTGATAAATAAATAAATAAATAAATAATCTCAATGCATGGTTTACTAAATGGTACTGGAACAGTGGAACCAGACTAGACTAAAGACTGGACCAAGGTTTTTATTGATGCTATCAGTTAGGACACTCGAAATTAGGTTCTTTACTGAAAATATCAGAAAGGGGTTAAGTTACTCATAAAATCTGTGTGTGACTCAAGATAAGATTTAGTTCATAATCCTATTAAATCAAATATTGATGTAAACTTTTCTTAATGCATGTATCAGAACACATAACAAGGAAGGATAGCTTGCCATATAATGCAGAAGAAATAATGCCAATATATTGGTGGGTCCAAAAATATAAACCAAAAAAAAAAAAAAAATCTCAGTAGTCACAAAGCCTGTTATGAATTGAAACATTACAAATAAAAAAAAATTTTAACAATTTACCTTAGTAGGATCCCCAGATGGGTCTGGATAGATCTCTAAGTTCTCCTTTTGCATTGATAAATTGCTTGTTCTGTCCTTAATAGCGTCCACCACATCTTTTCCAGACTCAATGGCAGCAAAAAGTCGACGAGATGCCCAAAAATATGCTTGACCAATTGCCGATGACGCAGACAAATCCCACAACTCTTCGTGCTCAATAACTTGGCCACTTATTTGGTTAAGTGTGAACAGAGAATTCACAATGATTATCAAGTCTCCTACATTAGCAAGTGGAAAAAATTTAGGCTTCCCTTTGATTGTCCACTTGATGCTCAAGACACTTGTTGATAGCATCAGCATTTCTTGCACTGTCTGAGGCAAGAACATAGCTTCAGATTTTAGCAATATGAACATTAGAACCAAGTCTCCAACACATTAAGTATTAACAGTCACGGTTGAATTCAGGAGGAAATAATTGCCAAAAGAAACTAAACTGCATCTCTAATAGAGAGGAAGTGAGTAAAATCTGTTCTTTGCAAGGCATTAATACAACTGAATTGAACATATTGCCTTTCAATTGAGAAATCAAATATAGTTTTAGTGTTGTTACACTTCACAACCAAATCAAATGATCCTTCAGCCACATAATGGTCGACTCCTTATCAAACATCACTTCAAGGGTGTTTCACCTAGTATCTCCTTTACATATCTTGTGTACTTGTGTATGTGTATTTTTCACATTTTACTAATAAGATCAAGTCATATGAGGATATCTATGCCAATAAGATCATGTAATACCAGGATATCTGTGTATGCCAAAGGCATGGGACACTGATATGGTACTTGATACCGCATGGATGTTGGAGAGTCAACTGTCTCATATCAGAACAGATTCAAATTTCTTATCTCATGGAAATTATTTCAAACCATTAAGCAGTAGACAAGATTTCCAAATTATATCCATTGCATAATTATGAGAAATGCAATAATTTCCACACTTTTCATGTTGATCTCCAAGCAGAATCAAATATATGAGTTGTTGAGTAATGATCTCCATTTGCATTTCAAGTGTTCTAAATCATTCTTTGTAGTTTGCACAGATCATCATATTCTTTGCTCATATTGTACTTGCTGCTTGGCATTTGCCCCTCTATGAGGGCAGCAGCATGGAAGTTAGGGAAGAATAGAAAACAAAACATTGCAGAAATGGTGGCTTTGACATTAGTCTAATGCAAGATCTCCCTTTAACTAAAAGGAATCACTAAAAGAAAACATAGAGATAAAATCCCCCAGGATCAGTCCATTAGATAAAAAAAATCCCAACACAATAATCACAGAAGTCCAAACAACAATCTAAAGAGAAATCAGTGCTCATCAACAACAAGTTAAACAACAGAAGAAACCGTAGAATCCAAGAGCAATCCTCCAAAAGTTCATGTTTCATAGATGGCCAATGGCACACTAAATGACTGGCAAGGGCCTACTCCTACCTGTGTGGGTTGGTCCACAAAAAGGACTAGGACCAATTCAAATTGGCCTGTGAGCCCATATAGACTACTAGCGTGGTCACCTGACTCCTTATCAAACTGCTCCATATAAGCGAGTGCATGGGCAACAAAAGGGCCCTCATGAATGTATCACCTTAAGCTGCATCACCATATGATTGGAGGAGATCTATGTTTTTAGCATGCTCATCTACACACCATACCATGTAAATTGTCTACATTACTCGATTATTATAGTAATGCGAGTTAGAGATATTCAATTAGGTTGTAATTAGGTGACCAAAATGCTGCAGTCAGTCCAAATCAAGGGCAAGGATGCATTCAACAGTCCTATATATAACAAGAAGACACTCTTTTCCATCAACCAAAACACGCCCCATTCTATTGTCTATATATCTGTTGGTTGTGCTTGGTTTGTCATAAAGACTATTATCACCAAGCAATATTCATTACATATTGAACCACAACTCATCTAAGATGAATTGGTTTGGCATATATCTTGTCAGCTAGTAGGTACTAGGCACCAGCAATGAATTCCATGAAAAAACATGTTTGTCGGATCAGTGGACCAACAACATGCCACATGCTCCAAAATAACATGGTCATCCCTCCATCATGCATGTTTATTCATCAAGCAAGAACGCCCAAAAAAAATAGAAGTGTTTTGTTGTTAACTCATGGACTCATGGAGTATTCATTAACTCAAATTGAGAATGGACTCGAGCTAGGTCAAGATTTCAAACCTTGAAAAATACAATTTCAACAAACATAATTTTCAAGTGCTCCAATAAAAACTACAAAATGCAGGGCATTGAGTTCCTACCACTGAAGGTTTATCCAGTGCACCAGTTATCCAGAGAGGCCTCTTGTATTTCTCACGGCCAGTAAAAGTTCTAACTGGATCCTGCAGATTAAGAAGAGAAAATAACAGAGTTATTCAGGTGAGGCAACAAGAAGCTAAGAGTTATATATAATCTGGATAAGAACAAGTAATCAAGACAAGCTAGATATCAGTGACATGGAGTATTCATCTTCACAATCGCAATATAGCATCCCTTTTATCTACTATCTAAGGAAATGGCCTTAACTACATAACTTGAAATGTCTTAATGAAATAGCATTTGAGAAGGATCTGGAGCTGGACACAGATTCTAAGTAATAATACTAGATACACGCAGATTAAGAAAGTCACAGCTTGGGAGAAAACTGCAGAAAAAAACTCTTTATCACTCAAACATGATAACATAAGAAGAAAACTTCATTTGCTAAATAAAGTATGCAATTAGAAAATTAGAGTATCAAATGGAAATAAAATGCGTAAACTTGTATCATCCATCAGTTACAATATCAAACACAAGGTTGCTAACTGCTTTTAAAACAATGTTTTTTATCGAGTAGAATGAAGTAGGACAGCAAGCGCAGCCACCGAAATCAACGAGCAGCTGGCACAGCCAAATCAATGAGCAGGATATACAGTGACTATAATTTAGAGCTTTGATAAGACTACTCACAGATAATTGGTGGGCAATCTAGGCATATAAAAGACAGAGGATAAAGATAATGATGGAGATATATTGACAATTCCTGTGCATTTAGCACAGCATGTGAACAATCAGAAATCTTAACCTGGCCTTCAATAACTTAAGGAGAGTATGAGACGAAAGGAAAGATCAAACCAATCATGTTATCTGTTGCAACAAAATCAATGATCTAGAAAGAGCTCTTAGAAGACAAGGACCCTTGATGAGAAAATTTATTTTTTACTGAAGAGGAGAAAGGGCAGTGAAGTGGTTGAATCCTCTTCATAGGTAGTAGACAATGATAGAGGCCTTTTATGTCTTCCTAGAGAAATTTGACAGAATCACTAAAGGAATACATGTTGTGAGGTTTGACCTAAATAGACTTCATTTTGTTCAGATACTGCAACTAAAAAACTACCTTCCTTTCTCCCAGATCTCAAAACCCAGTAAAGGAGACAGTGGGTCGCATGATCTAGATGCCAACACAATGCCCAAGAGGCTAAATTACAAAACCCACATCTGCATATCATGTCACACTAATAGAGAAGAGGATTCGAGAACGGCCCTAGAGTAGCATTTGTTGGCAACTGATAACAAGTTAATTCCTTGTACATAATCAACAACAACAAAAAAAATAAAAAGCAGCCAGTTGCAACATAAAAATCAACATTAAGAGACCAGAAACTTCAGCAAAACAACCAAAAAATAAAGAAATATCCAATACCCAAAAATAGCATCACATGCCTACACGTAACACGCCCAGTCCAGGCTGATTTACCAATTTCGGTCAACCTTAACAAGATTTAGAACCCTTCCTATGCTATACATACCATTCAGGCCCTAAATCAGTATCAAGCTTTCACTAAACATACCAAGAACTGATTCACCACACTGCATAACAATAAACAGTAGCAATCAATATAAGCGATTTTTAAAAAAGAGTTGTACCTGTGCATAAAAGCGCAGTGAGTTGGGTCAGATACAGAGGAAAGGAAACAAGGCTAAAAGTGAAAGCATTACATACTTGCATCAAGCGGGCTATAAAGTATAAACACATCTACCAAGAAACTTCCTAGAAAAAATTTTACTTTCAAAGTCAAGTTGATCAAGATAATCAAGAGAGGTCAAGTTTGATCAAAGGTTATCAAACAAAAAAGAATAATTAACCTTGTATTTGACAGAGATTGAAAAGGTTCCAAGAGCACGATTGCCTTCTCGCAGCTCAAGAATATCGCGTGCAAGTTGTCTAGCAGTAGATTCCACGGAGGGACTACTTTTGCACTCAAAGTCATTGCAAAGCTCTCCAAAGTCCATACCATCGACGAGTTTGTCAACTTCAGATCTCTCTATTGTATGGTCTGGATACATACCACTTCCTTTAGATTCATTTAAAACTGCCAGCAAAAAGAAATTTACATACTTAATATCATGGGATTTCCTTTTTCATTATGCAATTTCAATACAAAAGGAGCATTGGAAAACAAATAAGATGTTACAAAAGAAGTTTATGAGGTGAATAAGAAACTGGGCATGTGATGAAATGATGCAATGAAAGGTTGTTAGATTGGCTAACGTCAAGATCATATGATGAAATGTCAAGCAATATATCTACTTTCCTCCTGAAACACGCATAGGTTAATCTGCAATGATCTTAAGAGTGAAATAAAAATTCAACTAAATGGCAATTTGGTACAAAATTCGAGGGTCAGAACTCCACCGCCAGAATTTGCACAAACCATAATGCCAGCATTTGGTAACAACATTCAGATTCTGTTCCTATGTAACCCAAAATTCCAATTGGAAGACGTTATTTGACAAATTATTACAAACCATGGCTTGCTTAAATTTTCTATACACCATTTCAATTTTCAAGACATAGCCTCCAAGTTCGAGGGGTACCAACTAACTACTAAAGAGGAAAAAAGGAAGTCAGGAGAATCTCAGAAATTCCTTTTAACACCTAATGGCCTGTTTCAAAAGTTTGGTATTTTGAGATTTTTTTGGATATGATGTGATATCTTGTCCCATACAATTTGAAATGCAATATTTCTTTAATTATATTTCAAATTCCAACCACCTAAAAGGCCACAAGTGCCTATTTGCTTACTAGAATTTAGAGAATTGTTGTCGGGGAAATTTCTGAATTCCCAAACATAATGGAATTTATGGATGCTCCCTTGTATTTCAACATCTAGAGATTCAACCCAAAGATAAAGGAGCTGAAATTCTAAGATTTCCAAAAGTCATTTCCTTTCAGCTGAATTCTAGAAAAGAAACATGGCATTTGAAAATGACAGAAAACAAACGATCACATCATGTCAAAAAATCCAAACATGCAAAAAGACCTGTCAAAAATTCTTGTAAATAAACAAGGCCCAAATTACCTTTTGGAATTCCTGCAATTCCATTTTTTATGCATTTGGTTGGAATTTCAAATGGTCCATCAAGAGGAGGGATTTGCAATTCTACCTCAATGGGACAGCCATAATTCTTTGAATTCTAGTAAAGAAATGGGTCATATTATAGGTCTATTTCTTTGCTGGAATTCATGTCTAGAGGATTTTGAAATTCTCTAGCATGGTGAAATTCCTAAATGCTCCATTTTACTTGGCACATAGTTATCAATATCGGACCATATTGGCCGATATGGGTGATATTTTTTGTTTCAGCCGAAACAAAATGACATTCAAAACTTATCAGTTTGAATATCAGTCAATATCGACCATATCAGTCTATCTTGGCCAAAATTTCAGATTTCAGCCAAAATGATTTTTGACATAATTTTTTTATTTTTGTACTTTTTCTACATATATATACTATGTATTTCTTATATTTTCTCAAAATGTAATTCTAAATAGTTTCACTAGAATGGATTAAATCCATAATTATTTTTTATTTTCTACATATATATACTTTATTTTTTTATATATTTCCCCAAAATGTAATTCCTAGAAGTTGTGCTAAAATTCCAAATTGGACGAAACTTTTCATTTTGGAGGACAGACCGAAATGGGGTCCGAAATAATATTAACAACTATGCTTGACATTTAGAAATTCCACCAAAAAAAGTAAAGGAGATGGAATTCCTAGAATTCTCAAGACACAGTGGAATTCCTAGATACTCCTTTACACTTGAGCATCCATAAATTCCACCCAAAAGTAAGGGCCTATTTGGTTAGAGGAATTTATGAGGAATTGGGCTTTTGGAATTTATACATGCTTTTAGCTTTTGTCCCCCAAGCATTTCAAATGCCCAGTTTGATACAAGAATTCAAAACTCTATCCCACATGAAACGCCACTTATAACATTATGAATTCCCCAAATTCCAACATCCCAAATGCTAGAGGCAGGTTGAGCGGTTGAGCATTGGGAGTTCTTGCTTTGGGGAGCAGCATTTGGAATTCTCAGAATTTTCCCACACAAGAATTCTCAAAATTCTTATAACCAAATAGGCCCATGTTGGAATTCTGGAATTCCCTGAGGTCGTTTGAGTCCTTTAAGATGACTGAATTTAGATATTCTTTGAGATAAACATGACATTTGAAAATACTAAGAGACAAGCCATCACATCATGTCCCCGAAACCCCAGCATCTAAAAAAACCTGTCATATATTCTTGAAAAGAAATTGGCCAAGTTCGTAAACTTTTAGAATTTCTAAAAATTCCAAATCCACATAAAACATATGCTTTGGCAATTTTCATCCTCCAATGGCACAACTCGACGAATTCTCTGAGCTTGTGATGCAGCCCATGCCATGAAGTCAAATCCAGTCCAAGACCCATGATCTTTGGGTCAATCAGACCCATTTGGGCACAGCTTGCAGGCCCAATTGGACCAGCAGGCCAGTCGCTTGTAATAATCCTATGGACAAGGCGACCAGTTTTGTTATAAGCTTGAGTTAAATTAGGAATCTTTAATGAGTAGTTAGAGTTGATTTATATTGGTTTTTAATTTTAAATGTTTGCTCTACCAAAAATTTTAAATGTTTTGAGAGTCCTAATAATTAGAGGGGTTTATATATATATATATAGTTCTTTACTTATCAAATGAGATTTAGGAAAATGAAACCACATTAGAAAAGGAAAACTGGGAGAAGAACTCCAAAGCCCAGTCCCTTCTATTCCGAACCATTCTGTTTGAACTTTGAAGTAATGTAACGTCCTAAAGAGATCGACATAGATTGTACACGTTCTGTTTGAAATTAATGTCAGAACGAGAAGAGAAAGAAAGAGAATAGATTTGTACCTCGCAATTTAAAGGGAAGAAGAGAAAGACGTGGCTTAGGCTTAAGAGGAGAAGAGGTGGCATGAAGATGATTGAACAAGGGTCTTCCGAAGATGCAGCTGCCGCTGCGAGGGCCGACAGCAGCAGCAGCAGAGGAACATGTGGTGGAAGCGAGAGCTCCTCGCATCTCTCTCTCTCTCTCTCTCTCTCTCTCTCTCTCTATGCCCCTCTACGTGTTGGCAGCAGTTGGCACCAGTGGCATCATCACCAGGCCAAGCCACTTTTTTTTTTTCCCCCCACTTTGAAAATTGGTTTGGGCACGCTCACACGTATGGGGACAACCCAATTAAATGGCTTGCATGGGATTTGGATAAGGCAATCCATGCGATTCACACAACACAAGCTTCGCTTTCGTTTTCGTTTTCGTTTTTACCTCTGGGACCCACCCAGTTGAGAACCCATCCATGGCCATGTGTGCAGATCCCCGGCTGATTTACAGAAATTTTGAATTGAAAGATTGAAGCCACTGGAGTGCAGCGCCTTTCCCGTGGATGAGGTTTCTTCGAATTTTATTTTAATACAAGTTGTTCAACATTTGCTTTTGACAGTGATTAATGAATATATAATTAATAATGCATAATATTATTTCCATTAATGGAAAAGAGAGAGGAACGGAGGAAATAGGCGGAGAAAAAGATAAATGCTCTTATTGAATGATAGAATAAAATTGTTTTTTCCCTCAAATAATCAAATATAGTAAGACTTTAACTCTAATTATTTTTTTATTTAATGTGGGCATCCACTTATGATGATATCTCTTATCATATCTTTTTTTTGAAAGAAGTTTCGGCCCTAAAGACTCTGTAGACGTCCTTTGAATTTAAAAAATTTATTCCTTCTTTTTTCTTTTTTCTTTTTTCTTTTTTTTTTTTTAACATATGCTTGTGAAAAGACGCACGACGCTGGATTTATATACGAGCGGAGTGTCGAATTCGACGACACTGCTAAGTGCTGCTGTGTTCCTCTTTATTAAGATTATTAAAGTGAGGATGAAACATTTCGGCGGTGCATCCTGAAAAATACGTGTCCGTGTTGTCGCCCAAGGATGGTTTTGCAGATCCAAGCCTCTTCCACTATACGATCTTCTCCAACAACGGGATCCGAGCCTCTTGTTTCTAATCCCAGACACAAATGCATTTTGTTTAGCCACCGAGACCGAGAGAGAAGACTCTTCTTCAAGAAAGGACAACACCCATCATCTTTTCCTTTTGTCTTTAATGGACAAAGATGAGAGCTCATCCATCACTTCCTCCCTTCCTTTTTCTATATTTTAGAAACAAACAGATGCTTCTCAAGCCCACCATCAATGAGGAACTCGGAGTGATGCCCCGATCCGTTCCCTGAAATAGCATTTTCCTTTGCACACAGAATCAGGCCTTCTCCCTGTGGGTTTTCCACAATTGGGAACCGCCTTCAAGTCCCACGCGAATCTAGAGAGAATCCAATTTTGAGATTCACATGAATCTAAAAATAAATCTAGAAGAATCATCACATAACCCCATGGATTCTTAGGTCCCGGAAAAACATGGGAGGGTCGAATTCGAGCCTGGCGTGTTAAACTCTATTTGACAACGTTTAAACAAAAAAGAAAAAAAACCAACCAACCAACCAACCAACCAAAGTGGTCCGTGGGATCACTTTGGTGGGTAAATAGCTAAAAGAGTCTTTTCTAGACATTTCAGCATTTCCAGCCAGGGCAACCTGACAAGAATCAAGCTACCACTCCTCTAGTTCTATGATGCCTAGAAAATCTGCAACACCCAAACTGTGCCATTCTATGTTGGAATTGGGATCTTCTCTTTTAATCTATTTTATCTACCATCTCTTTCTTAGCTATCAACTGAAGGTTGGGATTGTCCACAATGGAATTATTTTCTCTGCATGGCTTTTGATGTTGGGCTTATCATGCCAATCTGCATATCAGTAGTTCCAGTTCTGTAAGCTGAAAACCCAAGCAAGCTGTACAACTTACCATGAACAGAGTCTGGATGTAGGAAGGATATTTTCATTTAAATGTTCTCCGTACACTGTCGCTTTTTCACCAAAAAACGCGTAGTAACTTCGACTCCAAGCTTTCAGCTCTAGCTAGAGGCATCACTGCTACAAATAGCAGAAAGGAATCCTCACCAGCTAAGGTTTCGGGGTTTTGGGGCATTCAAAACTAGCCCAGAGGAAAAACACCCATGATCCAACCATGTGAAAGCTTTTGATCCTTCTGTGATATTTCAGTTATATCATCCACCACCAACATAATCAGCCACCGGTTATTTGAGGTAATTAGGGTAATCAATGGCTGCCAAAGACAATGAGTCACAGCTATGTTCAATTCTATTCATGAGTCACAGCTATGTTCAATTCTATTCTTCTTTAATATCCACAAGCATAGTAGCCAGCTTCTAACTAGGTTCACAAACATAGGCAATGCCTGGGCGTGAGGAACCTGGAAAGGATGCTTCTATCTCTTCTCCTTTTATTTGCTTTAATGCACGTTTCAGCCCATGTATGGAGCCTCCATGCACTCAGCAACTGCAATTGGAGTCGATGGCATATTAGTAATCTGATTTCTGCACCCAACGAAGAATATTTGATTCAAACTACAGAATACTTGGAACCAAAAAACGTCATTATAAAAGTAAAAAGAAAATGTCACTTTCCTCAAAACAAAGTATAAAATACAATGGAAAAGAATAAATAATACAATCAGGACACAGTAAGTTGTAATTTGGCATGACTGCTGCTCTAGTTGTCACCTTATCAAAAGAGGATCCTAGACTTGAGGAATCCCCCATAGTAGCTGTTTCACTTCCATCATGATTAATATAATATGGTCAAAATTCATGCATTTAAGGTGTCCCTAAACTGTTCTACACTTTGCCTGGAGCCTTAATGTAGCAAGGAGGAAGTTTTTGAAGTGGAAGAAGATGTTTAATGTTTTCAATATTCCTCTAAACTTAACACCGGAGAAAATCATGGATGTAACAGAGAGATACAAAGATCTTTTCTTTTTTCTTTTCTTAATCGGTAACAGAATCTTTGATGGACCGACTAACTTTGTCCATATACTCCACAACCAATGAACTAGCTCGAGGAAAATTGGTGCAGTCATAGGCCTGCAGGCCTTAATAAGCCCCACCCGATCCATGATCTTTCCAAGATTCGGCCCAGATCGTAGGCCCACAGGCCTTGATGGGCTCCACCTGATCCATGATCTGCCTAAGATCAGATACTCTTATCCCTTAGATAGCATCTAAATTAATAAATTTATTTTCCTAATTTTAATTTTATATTGAATTAGGATTAGATAGTTGCTTACTTTATTTTTAGCATGTTTTGATTATTAAGAACACTCTACCCTATATATAGATGAGTCCCCATTGTAATTAGGTATGCTTATGTAATTAATAAACAAACTTTTCTTCAATATGGTGTCTATAGTGACGTTATTGTGCCCCAGGGTTGAAATCTATCCTTGGATTCAATCAATCCCGGGGAGATGGATCTACACTCCAATCGAAGATCCGGGGCTACACCAAAAATGTGTATCTATCTCCTTAACATTGCCAGATCTCTTTTGTTAGGATAGCCTCTTCCGAGAATTTATCAGTCAAAACAAATTTTAGCTCCCGCCATCTCACAATCAATTCCCAATTTTAGCTTTCGCTATCTCATAATCAATTCCCTGTCTCACAACTTAAAATTCCAGGAGAACTCACAACAAGAAGTTGCATTGTTGATATTTGATCGGTGAGAAGCGGAGTTCATAAAAATTCTAGCTATCGGTGGTTCTGTGAGACCTGATGGTAAGACAAAAATGATAGGAACCTAGCTAATTAGAGAAGAAAAACCCACCTTTAGAAGGAGTCATACACTAATCAAATCTACCTTTTTAAATATGCATGTGTATCAAATCGGAAAAGAGAGACATGTCATAAATCCAATGGAATGATCTAAGAGTGGCATAAAGATTAAAAAAAAAAAAATTGTACACCACATTTCTTCCGTATAATAGAGGATAACAAATGATGTATCCCCAATTTGAAGTTAATAAAGGGTATCTCACAACGTTTAAGAATAATATAAGGGCAGATGAAAGGTCTAACGATGCTTTCACCATCTAATTAGTGATGCATATAGAAGGATTAATTTGGTCCCTTGTTCAATGGCTCCTCTTCAGCTGGTCCCTTGTTCCACCATCCCTTCGGCAGCTTTAACCCATTCTTTGGAGTATGTACTACCTTGGAGAGAGCCTTTCGTTTGATGGTCCATCATTTGTTATCACTAAGTGAACACTATGCGAGCATTACTTAGGTGTTTCATGTGCCTCGTTTTTGCTGTCCCATCTGCTGTCATGCAGGAAATCTGCTGCACAAAACTTGCCAAATTGAGTCTACTTAATTTTTCGTTTTTATCAGTCAAAGAAACTTAATTAAAAAGAAAACAGTACAAAGACGCAGTATAAGAGACTTGTGGCAAAAAACTGGATACACCAAAAATGAAAATTCAAACAAGAGACCAACAAAAGGCTCCACTGTGTCTACCCATTGCATTGCCAATAAAGCTGTAAGATCATTCACAGATCTAACTACATGATGGAACACCATGTGGATGGGGAATCGAAGGGATCTAATCTTGTTTAGGATACAAATGAACTTCCATGGACCTTCGTCTTGAAAAGAATCAAATTCAGCATTTGATTAGGTTCCAAATTGAGAATAGGGGTTGCCCCCAAATCAAGGGACTGATTTGCTTAGTTTAAAAAAAAATGGGGAAAAAGAGTGCAGACTGCAGCTATTATCACACACTTGCATAGAATAGAAGAAATACCTGACTCACCAAATCTCCGCACATCAATTAGTCCAAGGCCTCTTACATTAAAGAGATTCTTTCAGAATGAATACGATGGCAGTCTTGTACACTAATACATAAATGTGGGTTTTGAAACAATAAGACTCAAATCCATTCCACTAGTAGGTAATGGAATTCATAAAAAGCTGACTAACAAAGAAAGGAAAATCAAAGAGAACCAGGGCAGCTGGTTGTCACTGGACTACTGCCTGAATAACTTGGTACAAGCTGGAGGTTGGTAGCCCTTTGTGGGATGTCAAGCCACATTCTTGGCACTATAGTAATCTTTAGTGCTATTTGATTTCTGTTGATACACTCAAGTTTGACATTAGCTAGAGGGAATAGAAATTTTATTTTATTGTTTGCATCAACAGAATCAAGGAACAAATCTTTGTCCCTTACCAAAATTTATTTTCTTCTTTCCATTTTCATTTTTCTATGTCCTCATAGGCAAGTATGTTACGAAGCACCAACTACACTACTGCTCCAAAGGATCTTAGTGTCACAGAAAAGATTCCAAGTTTACAATAAATAAATAAATAAGTTAAAAAAAAACCCAGAGAGTTAAAGAGATCCACTACAAACTAATATCATCAATAGGGCTTTTCTTTTGGTTTCCAAATCAGCAAATATCAATGAATCAATTCAACAAAGGCAACACTAACACTTTCTGTTTAAACAAAAATGAACAAGATCCTATGGGAGAAAATAATAATAATAGAAAGGATCAATATGAACTCCATATGCTAAGTACCAATCTATCAAACACATTGCATACAAGTTCAAAGCAAATGCAACAATCAATAGATTTGAAGTACCCATTTCAAAAATAAATAAATAAAAGTAAAAGCTGATAAGATTTTCTTCTTCTTGGACGCACAAAGAAGAAAAGGTATCATTTCTACTAGATGATTTCATTTATAAAGCATACCTCAACCAAATGCTTCTTTTAGGAAGAAAATTACCTTTGACAGCATGATGTTCCCAGTAGACTGCTATTCCTTCTCTAAGTATTAACCTGACGTATTAGAAGTACGAAGAGATGGGACTGACATCACAACTTGCATCACATCACTAGTAAGTAGGAATACATTCAATATATATTTTATATTGCTCATCCTTTGAGAGCAAGTTGATTACAATAGACGTGGTGTCTACATCTGGCAAAACATCTCTCTTAGCCATTATATGGAGAATTTCCACTACCTTTTGCATCTCATTAATTTCACAAAAACCACGAAGAATTGCATTGCATATGAAAGTGTTGGGTAAGCAACCATTTTTATCCATTTGACAGAATAGCTCATTAGCCTCCTTCATCAAACCTTCTCTGCAGAGGACATTGATCATTATGGTATATGTAATCGTATTGGGCACCAAACCATTGTCAAAGATGCCATCAAATAGCTTTTTTGCCATTTCAACTTTCCCATCCTTGCACAAACAATCAATGAGGCTATTATAAGTTTTGATACACGGTTGAAAGTTAAAAGTTAACCATAGCTTGAAATACATTCATTGCCTCTACAATATAATTTCTGCCGCAAAGTCCATCCAACAATGTAATGTATGTAATGCGGTCAGGAGCTGGGCCAGAAGCTTCCATCTCATTTATGAGAGTTAGTGCATCTTGAACACGACCTTCACTAAACAAACCGCGCAAAATAGTGGTGTAAGTAACGATATCAGGTACTAATCCCTTGTGGTGCATTTCTTGGAAGGACCTCATAGCTTCCTCTATTCTCCCACTTTTGCAGTACCCATTAATCAATACATTGTAGCTGTACACATCATGTTTAACGCCATCAGTCGCCATAGAATTAAAGATTTCAACGACAGTGTCCATTTTCTGTTGTAAACAATAACCATCCATCAATGTATTATAAGGAGCTGCATCAAACTTCTCGCCTCTTTGAATCATCATGTCAAAAAATTCATGTGCTTTTCCTACCATCCCCTCTCTACAAAAAGCATCCATTATTATGTTGATTGTAAAGGCATTTGGAGATATATCCCTATTTATCATGTCATTGAATAATCTTATGCCTTCCTCCCACCGGCTAAAATTGCAAAAACCCTGAATCAAAGCGCTATAAGTGACAACATTTGGTGAAATGCGATTACCAATCATTTCTGAAAAGAAGCCTAGGGCCTCATCCAAAAGCCCTTGTTTGCAAAGGCCATTAATGATAGTGCTGTACGTACGAGTATCCGGCCTACATATGCCCCTCTCCATCTTCCTAAACAAATCAATTGCAGCAGTAACGTTTCCGGTCTTGCAAAGCCCGTTGATGATACTAGTGTATGTAATTATGTCGGGTCCATACCCCTTGTCCACCATTTCTGAAAAGAGGTCCATGGCCTCTTTCACCGACCCCTCTTTGCATAGCCCATGTATGACGGTGTTATATACAGCAGTGCTGGGTCTACATAATCCCTTCTCCATCTTATTGAGCAACTCAAGGGCAGCATCCACCTTCCCATTCTTGCAGAGCCCATCTATGATGGCACCGTAGGTAACGACATTCACGGGGTAGCCCATCTCCACCATCTTCCTCAACAATTCAATGGCCTCATCAACTTTTTCCACCTTACAAAGGCCCCCAATTAAAGTTGTACAAGTCACTGCATTGGGTTCGAACCCTCGCTTAAGGATGTCCCCGAAAATGGCGAACCCCAGATCGGCCCTCTTCAATCGGCAGTAAGACTTGATCAGAATGCCCAGAGTAAATATGTCGGGTGCAATTCCAGTCGAACCCATCCTCAAATAGAGAGCAACAACAGTGGAATGATGCTTGATTCTTGATACAGCGCCTAATAGATTGCTGAAAACAACAACTGGTGGAAAGGGTTTCATGAGAAGCATACGATCGAACCAACCCAATACATCTTCAAGCTTCAAATTCTCAGATTTTGATCGATATCTCACAAAATTCAAGAAGTGGGTTCGGCTCGATGGGTCATCAGGATTCAATTCCTTTGTACTGATATTAGGATAAGAATTGATACTAGTAATTGGACATGATGAACTAGTAGTAGCACTACCCTTTTGGAGTGCAGCGATGGCCGTTCTTGAGCTAGAAAGCGAAGGAATCGAAGCGCCCACCAACGCCATTTTAAGGGGAGACTGCAAAAGAGAAGAAGCTTCTGCCACATGGAGAAGAAATGACAACCCAAGTCCGAACCCGCTCCGAGTATGAGCGGGTCGGGAGGCTCACTCGCTTGGCTTATTCCATAATCATGGCATTGGCTGGTCAATTTTTTAAAAGACTTTTGTGAACAACAACAGCATGAAAATTTATATAATTTTTTCCCTTTTTTACATGCCAAATGATAAATAAATTTTAATTATTTTTAATGCTCAAGAATCTTTTTTTTTTATCACCTAGGGTATCTTCGCCGGCTAGACCTTTAGACTTTTTACTTTTGGTTCGGGGCTATCCGATTTTGACGTGCAAAAACTATTCCTTAATGATTTAGCTTTCAGTCCGGGGATCATGTGATTCTAAAGTGCAAAGGCTTTTTCCCGAATGATATATATATGGCCGCACACATAACATCTAGTTAACGCAAAGGGCGAGAGTCGAACTCAAAACCTTAAAGAGCAAAACCAATGCTCCATCCAACTGAGCCACCGCCTTGACGGCATAATGCTAAAGAATGTAAAATGGGCCGACTTTGTTTGCCCATATATTAGGCCAAGTAGAGAAATACATACTCCCTTTTCTTTTTCTTTTTTTATTTTTTATCTTCTACTCTCTCCCTCACTCTCTTTGCAATCCATGCCATTCACACAAGCTTCACAATTTTAGTTTCTAAGCCCATATGTGTGAACATCATGCATGAGAGAAATCCTGGTGGGTGCTCTTCATGGACCTTTGTAGTACCGTCCTATGACAAATTAACTATTGCAGGTAGCCAATGCACAGGGTTGAGTGATGTTGGCACTATCACACACATGCCACATGGTCATGGACCGATCCTACATCTGTTATTTTAAAAATATCATTCTTGATCAATAGTTACGGGTGGAAAAAATAAATAAAAACTGAACAACCTTTTAGCAAGCCAAATCGAGGTTAATAACCATGTTTCATGATTTGGTTATGGTTACATTTATTAAAATAAAAGAATCATGCTTCGTGGTTACGATTTTAGTCTCGATTCGAGATCAAATCTAACTCTAACATACAGTTCGGTTAACTGTATACGGTTAACCAAACCATTACACCCTAAGTCATATTTTTAAATTAATTTCAACCGTTAATCTCTAATTACAGAATCTTAGCAGCCGTCCAATATTCAAACCCATTTTTAGTTCAGTTAATTGTAACCAAATCATTTAATATGATTAACCTTAGTTTGATTTTTTAATGGATTTTTAGGGTACGGTTTCAGTTATAGCTTTTAAAAATTGAAAACTGTACAATACAATTCAATTAACAGTTTTTCCAAAACCATGGGAAATTGAACCATTACACCTCTATGCAGTAGCCCAACTAAACAATCCACCGTAGCATTAAATCAATGCCACTACAATGAAAAACTATTAAATTTTGATACCGGACCCAATTGTGTTGGAGGGGATACACTCCTACATAACTTAAACGGCCCTGAGCGTGCCTTTGTGTGATGACAGGGACCCACGATATATATATATATATATAAATTGTTCTCATTTTTCATGCAGCCCATTGTTTTGTTGTTTGGTATCACTCAATTTCCTCATCAACAAAGAAAATGATGACCTGATTTTCCTTAATAAAGAGGAGTTTGATTTTCAATGGGAAGGGCATGAATAGAGGATTCCTCTCTACTATGACAATGAAAATCCATGTAGTGTAGAATCCTCCTGCTGCACAACCATTTCATCTTCTTGAGCACTCATAAGAATTCTGAATATTTTCAACATCAAAATCCCTCCAGATGAGGATTCAACAGACTTGTTCCACGAGTGTCAAAAGGGTGTGGGAATTGCATCCTATCTAAACCCAAGTTTTGACGCTCCAAGATGCTTTCCATTATCTCCTGTATCTTTCTAAGGCGATTGTACACTTGTATTTTTTTTAAAGAAAATACATCAAATGCCTTTTTTTTTTTTTTTTTTTTTGCGTACATGTTGTGTAACTTGAAATTTTGGGAAGAGCATATTTCTGTTCCTGCAGTGCCACGAAATCCCAGTTCTAACCCCATCCCATAAGTTTTCTGAGAAACGGTGTTGCACATCTAGTAGTGATTAACATATTGGTCCTATGTCTCCTATCGAACGTGGACATCATTAAAGGAACCATCAAATGTTAAAAATCATAGTGGGACCCAAGCAAGATGTTGAAACATTGAGACTGTCTTGAAGCATTACAGACAGCAAACTTGAGGTTTCCTTCTCTATCAAACCTTTTGTTGCTTCAGGTAGAACATATCAGGGAGAAAATCCATAGCCACCAAAACTTTAAAATAATAATAATAATCTGATGCAATGAATAAGAAAGGTGAATCACCTAAATCTCCATAAAAGTTGGCCAAAAACAGAAGAATGATAAGAGGCAATAACCTAATTCCCTAGGGTCAAGAATGAGGCCAACGTAGTCAACATTGCACCATTTCTTCATAAAATCCGAAATTTTGTCCACTTCATCTGGCACTCTGCTATTCCCAACACCCTCTTCCTCCTCTTTAACTTCTTTGATGATGAATTTACAACAGAAAGTCCCCTTGGATTGTTGTAGGCACTCAAAGCATGTTAGTCAGGAATTCATTAAGTCCAGAGCTCGGTGTTCTCGAGCTTCAATAAAACAATAGAAGATTCATGCGTCCAGGGAAGAGTCACTGCAAATTAGACAAAAAATGGGTAGCTTGAGAGAGAACAGGAAATGAAATGATGAATGAAATTGCACAAAGAATCAAATGATGCAGTGTTGTTTCCTTCAACAACCAGCAGAAAGCAGTGTTTCCTTCAACAACCAGTAGCAGTAGCACAATGATTTAATTTTGCATCATGGAAGTGGCCACTTAGAACGAAACAGTAAAGGTGCTGCATCCAGATACACTTTTTATATGTCCATTCCTAATAACAACTGAAATTCAAATAAAACAATGGAAATTAGCATCTCATTGAGGGGGAAAAATATTTAAACCCCGTTCAATTTGAACAGTCACTAAACTATAAAAAAAATTGTGCTGAAAGAAATGAACAAAAAGGAAACACAGTGGATAATACCTGCTACCAGTATAACTTTTTTCTGAGAAACGAGTCCACTCCAGTTTTGAAGTTTAGCAAACTTAATGTTAGACGTAAGGAAATAACAGAAATTAAACAAGGGCAAGAAATTGATAAGTGGAAAAGAAACGATAAAAAATGGCAAGTCTAATATTTAACATAGAATAACAGTTCAAATTATATGCCTTAATAAACTCATACATACGGGCCATAAGGCTATTTATTAAGTTGAGCAGTTTTGTGTGGAAATTGCAGTGTTTTAATTTCTTTGAGAAAGTATGGTGTGACTTGTGAGACTAAATGTCCTTGATCTGCTGTCAAAGGATAGGCGTGAGGCCTATCTCATTCCATTGTCTTCTTTCCCTTAAACTTTCTTTTACTTCCCTCTTTCTTGATTGCCTTCGCTCTACTATTTTTTGGTATTAAAAATCTATTAACAATTTGAATTCAATCAGCTACTCAAAGCCAGAAGACGGAAGCATAGGGTGCATAGCATCAGAATCCAAGGCCTTCCATTCACTACAGAGTTCTGAACAAGATCTGGAGTCCTCAGGTATTAAGTCTAGCCCGAATCAACATAATTTTATTGTCGGGTTCCTTTGTCAAATTACTACTTCTTCTTCCTCTCTTTTGACCTTTTCTTTTCCTTTCTTTTTTAAGGTAATGGATAACCTTATGAACAAGAGAAACAAGTACAAAGGAGAGCAGAGAAAATAATGGGTTAAGAGACTTTTCCCCTACGAGCCAATTACATAAAAAATGCTTTCCAAGGGAAAGACCCACCAAAAGCTCGAGCTGTTAGTAAGCAACATTAAATGTATATCAACACTCCCCTCGAACGTAAGGCTAGTCGAATTTGAAACCCAACAAACAGATGGAACAAACGGACCAAGTATACAGATGGAGGTAATACGCCTCTCAGGGGTTTCGAGCTCATGACCTCTGGTCCTGATACCATGTTAATGACCAAAATCACCAAAAGCTCGAGCTGTTAGTGAACGCCATAACAAAGCATATCAACACTCCATACTATTGTGGCCCTGTAACATTCCGTATCTTAGTTTTGGTATTAACCTAATTAATTGTATTTTAGCTATTTAAGGTTCGTAAGAGTCTAGATGTGTCCGAAGTAGTGTTAAGAAAGTGTGTGCGAAGTTTCGTTGGGTTTTGAGCTCGTTTGAGCATAGGAGGGGGGTAGTTTGCTATTTTAGGAAGTCTAGAAGCCCTTTTTTCATAATTTTTCCAATTGTGAGATTTTGGGGCCTATTGGGTAGATAACCTCATTCTAAGAACTTTATCCTTTTGTCTTGATTCAATCCAGACCCGTTTAGACTGCCTAAATTTGTACCCAGATTAGTAGGGCTTTAGTGTTATATATATATAACAGTAACCGACTCTTTTGTTTTTTATATACTTATCATATTCTTTTCTTTTTCCTTTATCTTTCTTTCCGTTCTTTCCTTTTGGTTTCATTTCTTTTCTCTATTTTCTTCTGTTTTCTTCTTTCCTTCAACGACTGTTTGCAATCACCTTATTTCTAGCTGCTAGAAGTTCAAACAAAGACTAGCATCTTCTTCCTTTCTTCACCCTCATTCCAAAGACCCAATTTTTCATCTTTTTCACTAAATAAGCAAACATAGGTGACTGTAAATCTTTGACAAAACTAGGTTCTTGGAGTTTTTAGTTTTATTTCGGTTGACATGTGTTCATTAGACCCATCGTTATCTACTTATAGGTTTAATTGCTTTGGGTTTGGGTTTCTTCAAAGAATTGGAGCTTGAGTTGGGTTTTGTGGGTTTTTGGGTGAGCTAGAGTTCTTCTCATTTTCAACCCTTGTCATCAAGGCAAGTACATTTATCTTCATGGATTGAAAACATGTTCATTTTATTGATGAATTTCGCATCTGTTATGTTTTTGTCCAATTTGATTTAGAAATGAAAGGAAATGATAGAAGTTTGATTTGATTCAATGGAATGGAATGAAGGGGATTAAAAGTGGTTTTTATGGATAAATGGAGTGGGTATGATCTTGATAAATGCAGGTTTCAAATGGGTTGTTAATATATGGGATTTGAATCCCAAACTGAACAGAACAAGGAGCCCCGTTTCTGATCAGCTACAGGTCTGATCGATCAAACCTGTGGCCGATTGATCGGATTATGCTTCTATCTGGCATCTTGAGTTTGGCCTGGGGGTCATCAATGATGGTTACATTGGGTTCTCTGCAATCCATACTTTCCCCACAGAGGTACTAAAGACCTGAATTAATGATTTAACCCCATTTGACTCATTTTTCAACAAAACCATTTCTATTCTCCATTAAAGAAGTATACATGGGGCAAATGTACTTCTTATGAATTGATTTTGATTCATATATGGTGTATAACTTTCATTGAACTCAGATGAGGAGAAAATTAAGTCTATGCACCGTATTTAAGGAAGAACTTAATCTCAACTCATATGTAGTTCAAGTAGAAGTGTAAGATACTTGAATTATGATGTTAGCTTAGGAATTGGATTTCACTGGCATTTGGATTTGCATTGTTCATGATTTTAAGGATTTTATCCTTTTGAATTATCTAGAATGATGTTCACTTGAGATTTCGGTTTTGAGCAACAATAAGTCAGTCTATATCTTTATTATTTATTAAATGGTCATTTTGGCAACTACGCAGATTGATTTGATTTCGAACGGTTGATCACCACGTTTGGCTTAGATTGTTTTGCATCCAAGATTTGGAACGGTATCTTTTTCCCACTTTTGATTATACAGGGTTGACCACCTTTCTTGATTTCGAAGGATGGACCATCCTAACGTAACGGTTTTACCGTTGCATGACTTAAGTGTGTTGCTTAGTTGTATATTGTTTTGAATCATGATTTACTTTCTTTCTTTACATTGGTTACAGTATTTCTTTTATATGTTTGTATTGGTTTACTTATTTTGAAAATGCATATTTATTATATTACTTGCTAGCTACTTTGTATTTGATGTTATTATATTTGGTGTAAAGGTACCGAGTATATCTACACCGAAGAGGAGGCACAGGATGAAGCATTACAGACACTTGAGGCACCTGATGAACCAAAGTGTGATGTAGAAGATGGTTCTTAAGCCATCTAGACTAGCACCAAAGAGCCACACATGTTTTTAAGTTCTTTTTTATTCATTTATTTCTTTTTGGGGAGTCTGCATTATATGTGGGCTTTGTATATAAACTGTTTTGTTTATTTTGGAACTTTGAACATTTAATCTAGTATCTTGTGATGTGATAGTCTGAGAAATACAATGATATCAGCTGTTAGAAATGCTTCCGCAGATATTAGTGAATGTTAAATATTATAAACTCACCTCGTACTATAGATCCTGTGTGAAGATGATTAGGAGCCATGTTTTGATTAAACACAAAAAGTTTTTAATTGGCCCTAATTTCACGTTAATCCCGATCTTAGAATTGGGGACGTGAGAAGCTCCGATTCTAAGATTTTACAATATCTATCATCAAATAGAGTGGCTGAATCTCAAAGTTTCCTCCAGTATTGATCACATATATTAATTAAATTCAAGACACATCTTTGTCTAAATTTGATTTGAAATATCAAGTTATCTTGAGAAAGGCAACAATAAAAGTTATTGCAGGATAATCCCTTCGAGTCAACACTGAGGGGTAGTGTTGTAGGATATGATATATAGATATTATTAGATATCTATGAGGAAGAGAAGAACAACTACTTGAACTATTTCATCTTGAGAATTAGAAGAAGTTTATGAATGCACGATGTCACTACTGATATAATCTAATCTCTTGTATCTTCCTCAAAAGAATAGTTGCCAAAGTTTGAAATCAGTATAAACTAGACTATATTTACAGTAGAGAGAGTACACAACTAGTAGCTGGGGACTCTAGTAGCACATTTGTATACTTCACACTAATTGCCCGACTGGTCATTTGACAACCAGTGTTTTCAGCTAAAAATATTCAAAAGATGTTGTTTATTTCATTTCTAGTATGGCTCTGCAGAGACAATTATTGAGCATAGGTTTGGTTGAATAACACATATCTGTATTTTTTCGTCAATTGAGGATCTCAATTCAAATGCAAAAATTCTTACCCGGGCTTCCCAGATCCATCATTGACCTCCCAAGTAATTATGGCACAATGAAACTCATGTAGGACAGGATCCATCTTTATCAGCTTCACAATGTGAGCACATACTCTACTCTGTACACCGTATTTAGGAGTTAGGGAGTGATGCAATTTACAATAAGTAGAAAGTGAATGGACACAAAAATTAGAGATCAAAACAGCATACATCACCCCATGAGCTGATATGATAAACTTCTGGAAATTTATGTGACAAGCCACTGGATTACAGAGTTACAGATCACAATGTGAAATGATATGAGTTTCAGATCACCATGTGGCTAACAGTTTAATGAAATCTTGCAGGATGGAAAGAAAAAAAAGAACAAAACTTTTTGCTCCCCTGTAGACCATGCTTGTATCTTATGTTTTCTCCCAATAAAGATTATTTTATTTAGTTAGATAAGGACCTAATTAGCAAGATGAGGATCGCAATTTGGTATAGGCTCGTTGAAAAGACTAGTTTTTTGAGAAGCACATGTTTTTTTTTTTTTTTTTTTTTTTGAGCATAAAAAATGAACGGACGTTTTAAGAGCCTTAGATCAAAGAAGCTCCCCATAGAATACTTTCAGTCAGACATGAGCACCTCATCTAATCAATCTAAACCGTCCATCTACTCCAAGCCTTCATGTGCCATGTGAAAACATCTTGCCAACCCAAGATGGACTCTAATGAATAGTTTGCTCACATTGATGATTGGGTGTCTGCACACTCTGTAGAAACAGCGCTCCAATTAGAGTATAAAAAGAAAGATAAGCACCATGGAGACAGGAGGATGGATCAGGCAGAAGGCAAAAAGAAAACAGTTTGTAGGATGGGAAGACGTCACTACAGTTTTTGTGGATAACTTGGCTGAATTCACATCAGTTTACTGGTTGAGAGAAGCTTGCTCTAGGTCGGAAAAGTGGTGGATGCCTTCATTCCAGATTCTAGCAGGAGAGGGACCAGAAAATGCTTTGGATTGTGCGATTCAGAGAAGAATTGTTGTGAAATGCATTGACACTTTGAATGGAAGCAGTGTTACTAGCAGGAAAATTGTAGTCAAGATAGCATCTTTTGGTTGGTCACAGAGAAGGAAGAGACAAGGTGTTCTGTCAGTCCAAAATCAGCTTAAGAACACGGAGACACTCTCCAAGAATGCAATACTTCAAGACTCTTACAGAGATGGAAATCAGGGATTAAAACCGGGCAGGCATCTTGGGCGTATCTCAGGAAACAGGTTTTCCACAGACCTAGTCAAAGGGAATGGTTTGACCAACATAAATAGAATTTCTATTGCGAAGAAGGTAGTCAGAAGCAACTCCAAGTGGCTATCCAACAGTTTAGTGGGGGAGGTGAGAGGGGAAGATGTTATTCCTCAGATCAGGAGATTCTGTGTAATACCCAAGGGTGGAGATTCTGGTTGTATTCTTAAATACTTAATTGTTGATTTTATGGTGAGTCCTATTGCTAATTAGCTATTGTGGGGCAAGATATAGGTTAAATATTTGAGTGAGGGGACCCATTCCATAGTAGTATAGATTAGTCTTCAAAAGAAGGAAAGATAACTTTTATGGCACGACACCTACTTTCCTTAGGAGGTGAATTTTGGATGGAAAGGAAGTCTTACTTATGACCCTTATCAGGAAGATGGGATCTACTATATATATATATCTAGGAGTCTCTTAATTGTTCCACCTTATTTTTTCTTCTAAAATGTAGGGGAGAATCAGAAAGGGAGAGAGGGAAGCCTAAGAGAAGAAGGAGAAGAAGTTGACAAGCCGGGTAGCAGTTGCCAGATGTCCTCTCAGCCACATATTGTGAACGTCTACAAAAGGTGACTGATCTTCCTACATCTTTCTATTGAGGTTGGGTTATGGGGTCTGTCGGTCATGGTTGCCTAAGATTGGAACTTCTTTTTAAGCATTGCAAGGTTAGGCTAAAACACCTATGAGATTACCCAGTGTCTTTCTTCTCCTCTAGTTCATCGACAGTAGTGGGAATTAAGGATTCAAGGTTGCAGAATGATTGGCGTGATGAACAATCGAAGTGTGAGACCCCAGGTGGACCACTAGAGGACAGATCTAGACCATAGACTGGTGGATCACTTCAAAAGAAGTAAGTTGTGTGGAAATCAGTCAAAAGGGGGCTGTAGGTATGAACCGGGACCTTGTCTTCATGGTAGCCTGCACTGTCGACACTCTGGGAAAGGACTATTGATGATCAAAACCTATCTTTAGGTGACGAAACTCGACCAATTGAATTTCTATGATCAGTAAACCTCTTAGGCATCGTATGCTAGCAAAGATAGAAGAGTTACAAGATGAATTCAATCGGAGAAGGAGCTTTCCAATTCCCAGGTTGTCTTGAACCAGTTTGGTCGTCTAGGATTGTGAGCCCACATGACCCACCTGATGCAAGATCTGATCCATAGATCTTTTAGTGGACCCTTGGGCGAAACCTATGGTGGTGGTCTCGATCGATTCGGACCATTGGGCCCCACCATCCAATGTCTTGGACAAGGCCAGGCGTGAGGACTCTTCTAACGGGTCTGGGTTCTGTATTGCATGAAGGTTTCAATTCTGTGAAACCTATTTTCATCGAGGGATTATGAATGGTGCTCTAATGTTACTATAATTACATAAAAGTCCTTCCCAATCTTAAAAATTTAGTGTTAAAAAAACTGGGGGTATTGTTGAGAATACTTATAATGTATGTATATAGATTGCCTTAGTATGGAAAACTGAATTTAAGGAATGGAACAAAAGGGGGATGTCCAATCATACCCAGACAATCCTTAATAAGGATAAGTAGTAGGTAATAAATCATTGACCCCAGTGCATAGGGCCAGACATGTATTAATTCATAAGCTAGAAAATATTTTGAAGTCATAATTTCTATTGTGCATGATTCTAACTAGAACGAAACATGATCTGAATTGCTAGCACGGATATATCTATTGTGATTGTGTGATTTTGGAATCATTGGATTCGATTGGTATATTGATTATGTTGTTTGTGGATGTGAAGATTAGGACAGTGAGGTCCTGATGCGAAAGAGGTCTTATGGGACGCCGGTTGAGGAGATGCAAGAGTGGCATCTCGAAGAATTTTGATATATTAAAATGGTACGATGATGTGGACTGGGTGCAAGGATGTGGTTAAAAAATGTTTCGTAAAATGAGTTCTATTCATTGATTTAATTATTTATTGTCTATATTTATTTTTTTTGATGATGTCATAATGTTAATTATGAATGTATGTTAGAGTAGTAGATTCATTCACCAGTTATACTGATGTTGGTTACCCCTTCAGGTAATAGAGTTGCAGTTGGACCGGGGACTGGCGAAGAACAGCCCGTAGTGTTTGGCATGTGTGGCTGAGAAAAGCGTTACATCCATATTCAGTAGTTTAGGGGGATCTTAGTATTGGATATTTAATTATTATTTGATGGATTTATTTTGGAATTTTTAGACATTGAAAATTCTATTGGTTAATTTATATGAAAGGATTTATTTTAATAAATGATGCTTATGCCTTATTTGTTTCTTTGATTTATGTGTATGAATTGTATGCTAATGTGTTATAACTCATATTCCGACAGGGCTCTAGAATTTGGGTCGTGACATTCTGCGGGAATTGTGGCTTAGGCAAAATGAAATTGGCTAGATTGGGTGGTAGGAAGACATTGATCTCAGTTGAAAATCTGGAGGGAGCTTGGCTGGCCATTTGTAATAATTTTGAAAAGGAGATTGCAAATTCCTTTGTTTCCAATAGGTCGGTGGTTTCCAAATGGTTCTCCGGTATGAGGGATGTTTGGCTAATATGTTTTGGGGTGCCATTACATGCTTGGGACCTAACCGCTTTTGCAAAGATCGGACGGAGTTTTGGAAAAGTTGTGGAGGTTTCCATTGAAACATTAGAGAAGAGGTGTTTGGAGTTCGGCAGAGTTTTTGTGCAAGTCTAGAGGCATACATCCATAGATGAGGAGATGGAAATCAAAATCTTTGGGCAACTCTTCTCGGTGTCTATAAAGGAAGAAAAGAGCACAGATTCCACCGATAACAAAACACAAGGTCTTCATGGGAAAGAGGGCCAACCAGACAAGGTGATTGGGGCAGAAAAAGAAGTCAGTGCTAACATCAGTGTCTCACTGTTCCCAATGAAAGTCGAGGCAGGTAGAAGATTGTCGAAAAGCAATGATGACATGGAGGATTCTGGTTCGCAAGAACGAAGGCAGTTGATTCAGAAGAGATCGGAGGGGAGGATTTGAGGACAAAGAAGGCTGTCGTCTCAAGCCCCAAATCTTCGTAGGAGCCAGCTTTGCTGAAGACCAAGAGGTTGGGTAGCGGTATCGCTGAAAGAAAAAGGGTATGAGGCACAATAGCGCTGATAAAGGCTTATTTTCACCGAAGAGGTTATTGACACGTGAACGGATGTGATTTCTCAGTGCTTTTCTCGATGTACAGAAGAGATGGCCCATCAAGTTTCATTACTGGGCTCGTCTTTGGTGCATACTGGGTGTTTCTCAAGGCCGGCCCAACTAAATAACTTCAAACCAAGATCCAAACAATTAGTTGATTTCTGCCCGGCCCATCTTAGAACAGGGGCTTTGTCTAGAAATAGAGGTATCGACGAATGTTCTACAACTCAACATGGTTTGAGCACTCACGCTGTGACGGTGGAGATCAGTAGTGTCAGTCAAAATGTGGCGGAGATGGATGGAGGTTGTTTTAGGGGGCCAAATTTCTCTCAAGCAGGGGTCTATGAAGAAGCTAAGAGTGGATTAGGGGATAATTTAGTTTGATTTAATTTCGAGGAGGAAGATGGAGCAGCAACTTCGGTTGAGTACTCAAGTTAAGGTAGTTAGGGTCGGTCCTTACAGTTGCTAGGGGAAAATAATAAGTACAAAGAGGATATTAAGATTCAAGGGGCTAGTTCATTTCCTTTGACATCTGCAAAATGGAGAAAACTGTGGGGAAGACATGGGAAAAAGAAAAAATTTGCACACTTCGGGAGGAAAGTAATGGCATCCATGGTGGAGATCAACATGGTTCACAACAGTTTCAACAAAGAGCAGGAGTTGCAAAAATTAGTTACAAATGAAGGGGCGGTGGCAGAACACTGTAACCTTAGAGGCAGTTCACTTGGTCAACAATTCATATCCCACTGAGGAGGCAAATGCTTCCATAATGGTTGGGGAAATGTTGGGCATCAATTTTCAGCCTAACAAAGTTGAATTGTTGCATTATGTGTCTCGGTTAGAATATGATGAGAGGGGAATTATTCAAGACACAAAGGAAAGGGCTAACCATGTGTCAGCGGATGTTGCCGATGATTTGGCAAAATGATTTAGGTGGCAATGAAAGGGTGTGCTCATTTACAGTTATGTTATGATTATTGTAAGCTGGAACATAAGGGGGTTAGGAAGACCTGAGAAAAGGGCAGTTGTTAGAAAATTGATTGAGAAACAGAAGATTACTCTTCTTCTTTTGCAAGAACAAAAATATCAAAAGTCATTGATCGTATTGTCTAGGAGATTTGGGGGCACGTAGATGTAAATGGGATTGGGTGTCTTCTAAAGGAGCTTCGGGTGGTCTTATTTCAATATGGAATGATGATATCTTGAAGATGGAGGATATTCTCAAAACGCAAAGGGAAAGACTATCAAATTCAATTCCGTTATGGGCGATTTTTCCTGGATTGGTGCTAATGTAGACGAGCCTAATTGAAACACTAAGAGGAAAATTTTTTGGTCTTCAATCTCAGATATGTTATATAGATGGAATGATCTGTGGTGTACAGGAGGCGATTTAATGTTGTAAGGTTCCCTCATGAAAAGAAGGGGAAAGACGAATCACTATATGGAAAAATTTTTAGACTTCATCAATAGAAATGAACTAATAGACTTGCCTATGGTAGGGAGAAAGTGTACTTGGTCTAACAATAAAGAAAGGGCAGCTATGAGTAGATTGGATCGTTTTCTTATTTCAAAGAAATGGGATGAGTACTTTAAGGATGCAACTCAAATGGCATTACCCAAGTATGTATTCGATCATTGCCCTATCAAGATGTCCACAGATGAGGTTAATTGGGGGCCTACTCCTTTCTGGTTTGAGAATTGTTGGCTTCTTCATAAAATTTCCTGACAAAGATGAGGGAATGGTGGACTCAATTACAAGTTCAAGGTTTTGTAGGTTTTGTTTTGATAAAGAAATTGCAAGGGCTCAAAGCTAAAATCAAGGAATGGAATAAAAAGGAATTCGGTTGCTTGATGACATGAGAAATGGCCTTGAAAAAGAGTTGGAGGAATGGGATTTGATAGAACAGGACACTCCTCTTGATCAAGAGCAAACTAAGGCAAAGAGAGAAGTCAAGTGCAAGTAATGGAAGTCGAATCAGATGGAGGAAATATCTTGAAGGAAAAAGGAGGGGGACAAAAATACCAAAATTTTCATTGGATGGAAAATGCGAGAAGGAAGATTAATTAAGTCTCATCCCAAAAGTCCCAAATCTGGTGGCTCTATAGGACAGACACATCAGCTTGGTGGGGTGCATTTATAAGTTGCTGTCAAAGATTTTGGCTAACAGATTGAAAAGGCTTCTTCCTCACATCATTAGTCCATACCAAGGGGCCTTTGTTCATAAAAGACAAATTTTGGATGGAATACTTATTGCTAATGAACTCATTCATTCAAGGAAGAGGGACAATAAGGAAGGAGTTATTTTCAAGATCGATTTGGAAAAGACCTGTGATCATGTCGATAGGGACTTTCTAGATAATATATTAGGCATATTTGGTTTTGGTGCCATTTGGAGAGGATGGATGAGAGAGTGTATTTCTTCCACTTGATTCTCTGTCTTGGTGAATGGCTCGCCTTCTTGTCTTTTTCAGGCCTCAAGAGGCTTAAGACAGGGGGATCCATTACCTCCTTTTTTATTTACTATAGTCATAGAAGCTTTGGGAGGTCTACTATCGAAGGCAAAAGGTTTGGAATTGATTGGTGGTTTTGAAGCTAATAGTGGGGGAGAAGTTGTCGCACACCTCTAGTTTGCTGATGATACAACATTGTTTTCTTCTTCAAGATAGGATGAAATGGTGTCATTGAAACGAATACTGAGATGTTTTCAAATTGCTTTGGGATTAAAGGTCAATCCATCAAAGAGTGTTTTAGTAGGGGTTGGTTGCTTAGAGAAGGAAATTAAACTCTTGGCAGACGAATTGCACTGCAGAAAGGGTAGTTTTCCTTTGCAGTATCTTGGTTTGCCGATTGGTGCGAATCCTCAATCAATTGCTTTTTGGGATCTAGTGGTGAAAAAGTTTAAGAAGAAGCTATCCCCTTGGGAAAAACAATATATTTCCTTGGGAGGGAGAATTACTCTTATCAAATCTTCCCTATCCAACTTGCCTGTCTATTACATGTCACTCTACAAGGTGCCGATGGCAGTGATTAAGGAGTTGGATTGGATACAAAGGAATTTTTTATGGAATGAAAACTTTGAGAGAAGGAAGATGCACCTGTTGAAATGGAGTGAGGTGATTAAGCCTAAAGAAGCAAGGGGGTTCAGCTTATGAAATCTATCTCTAAAAAATTGGTCACTTTCAGCAAAGTGGTGGTGGGGACTTGGAGAAGAAAAAGAGGCGCTGTGGAGGTGGGTAATAGTGTCAGATGCTTGGGGGTAGGTTCCAAAAAGAGTCCCTTTGTATAGATTGTTCGGCTATTGGGCTGTCTTGTCTAGTTTTGGGGATGGATATCCAGTGCCAAGGAAAAGGTCTTTGATAAAGGTTTGGGTTTTTGTGTGGGGAAGGGGGATTTTGTTCGTTTTTGGTACGATGATTAGGCGAGTGTTGGTCCTTTACGTCTTCTATTCCGAGGATTGTTTAGGGTTGTGTCCAACAAAGATGCTTCAGTTAAAGATTGTTGTGTTTAGAATGGAAATGTAGTGTCTTGGAATATTAGTGCTAGAAGGGCCCTTCGTAAGTCAGAGTTGGTATGCATCAGTCCTTGTTGAGTCTTCTTTCCAATATAATTTTATGTAGGGATGCTGATGACTATCACATTTGGAAGCCTCAGTCTACAAGCTTGTTTTCCTTAAGCCCTTTTTACAAGGAGACAGATCCTTTTTCTACAGTGAGGTCTCCTTGCGCAACAGTGTGGATGGGGCTTGTTCCTCCTAGAGTGGAGGCCTTCTGTTAGTTGGTAGTGGTGGGAAAAATCTCGACAACAAATGTTTTGAGAAGAAGGGGTTTGGCGTTGGACACCATTTCTAATACTTATTGTCTATGTAGGAGAGAGTTGGAGTCAACTAATCATTTGTTCATCCATTGTGGTGTAGCTTCTTCTATTTGGGGTCACTTTCTTAATGAATGTGGAGTGAGTTGGTGTCATCCTCATTCTTTACCAATGCTGTTTAAAGCTTGGAGGGGGCCTCCGATGTTTGGTAATGGGATGATTTTATGGAGAATTATTCCTTTTTCCATTCTTTAGTCAATTTGGAAAGAAATGAATGATAGAATTTTCAATAGGAAAGAATCTACATGGGAGGACATTCTTTCAACCGTTATCCATAGGATTGCTAAATGGGCATGTGCTAAAAAGGAACTTTTAGCTCTCAACATAGATAATATTGTGTAAAGTTGGAGAGCTTGTTTGAAGACAGGTGTTTTAAAGAAGAAACAATTAGTTTATTGGAGATCGCCACCGTGTGGAGTTTTAAAGTTCAATGTGGATGGGTGGCAAAAGAAAAACTGGGGTTGGCTGGAATTAGAGGCATCCTAAGAAATTACAAGGGGGAAGTGATTTATGTGTTTTCTAAGCATGTTGGGGTCAAAGATTCTAATGAAGCAGAAGTTTTGGCAATTTCGGAAGCTCTCTGTATTTATCATTCCTTCTTCCGTCATTATCTTATCGTACATAGTGATTCGGCTAATGCTATATCTTAGGTGAATTCATTGAGGGGATCATGGAAAATGCAATTCCTTTTCAACTAAATCAAACATCTAATTTCAAATATGCTGGTCAGCTTTCAGCACATTAGTAGTGGATCTACAAATGGGATGGCAAATTGTTTAACCAAGCAAGGGGTAGTTAGATCTTGTAATTTAAGTGCTTCCATTTTGTAGTTGGTTGCAGGTACATTTCTCCTATACTGCTAAATTTAAGAGGGCAGTTTTGTATGCTTGAATATTTTCTATATTTGCTCCTTCTATAAAATTTTACTGTTACTGATCATTAAAAAAAAAAAAATGGTTACAATCAATATACATTATAATGATGACATCCAATTTGATTGTGTCATGAATCTAGCCAAGAAGTACATGAGAAAGCTTGAAAATTGAAAGCAAGCCAAGAGAAGATAGACATGTTCATGGTGGGACCCACATTTCACGACATCGAGAGAAGGTGGGAGGCATCCTATATGGTCTTAATGGCCTACACAAGTGGAAAATTGGCTCCAATGGGTCCAATCATGCGACGCAAGCATATGCCATGCCTATGGCTTGATGAACTTTGGCAGTATAGATCTTTAGTGCTATTTAATTTCTGTTGATTCACTCAAGCTTCACAAAAGGACAAGATTAAGCAATTTTATTTTGAATGTTTCCATAGACAGGATTAAGGAACAACAACATAAATGTTTCATTTCTGTTGGACAAATTATTTTATAAAGCATACTTCTAACCAACATAATGTGCAGACCTTAGGAAGAAAATTACCTTTTCATGGCATGGTGTTCAAAGTGCCATTACTTGCCAAGCTCTTGACCCGACATATCAAAAGTAAGAAGAGAAGGAACTAACCTCACATATTGTATCATATCACTTGTGGACTTCAGGGACAAATGTAGGAATACAATCAATATATTTTTCATAATGCCCGTCCTTCGAGAGCAAGTCAATTACAATAGACATGGTGCCAGCATATGGAAAAACAGCTCTCTTAGCCATTATATGGAGAATCTCCAATGCCTTTTGCATCTCATTAATTTGACAAAAACCACAATGAATTGCATTGAATGTGGAAGTGGTAGGTAAGCAACCATTTTCCTCCATCTTACAAAATAGCTCATTAGCCTCCTCCATCAAACCTTCTTTGCAGAGGCCACTGATCATTGTGGTATATGCAATCACATCAGGCACCAAACCATTGTCAGAGAAGCCATCAAATAGCTTCTTTGCCATTTCAACTTTCCCAGCTTTGCACAAACCATCAATGAGAATGTTACAAATTTTGATACATGGTTGAAAGTTAGAGTTAACCATAGCTTGAAATACATTTATTGCCTCTACTGTAAAATTTCTGCTGCAAAGTCCATCCAACAGTGTAATGTATGTAACGCAGTCAGGACTTGGGCCAGACGCTTCCATCTCATTTACAAGAGTTAATGCAGCCCGAACACTACCTTTACTCAACAAACCGCCCAAAAGAGTGGTGTATGTAACAGTATCAGGTACCAATCCCTTATGATGCATCTCTTGGAAGAGCGTTTTGGCTTCATCTATTCTCTTGTTTTTACAATACCGATTAATCATGACACTGTAGCTGAACACATCATGCTCAGCGCTCTCAGCCACCATTGACCTAAAGACTTCCATTGTAATGTCCATTTTCCCTTGCAAACAATAACCATCCATCAATAGGTTATAAGAAAGCGTGCCAAGCTTCTCACCTCTTTGAATCATCAGGTCAAATAACTCATGTGCTTTCCCCGTCATTCCTTGTTTACAGAGAGCATTCATTACTATGTTGATTGTAAAGACATTTGGAAATATAACCCTTTTTATCATGTCATTGAATAATCTTGTGCCTTCTTCCCATCGGCTAAAATTGCAAAACCCCTGAATTAAAGAGTTATAAGTGACAACATCTGGTGAAATGCTATTACCAATCATTTCTGAAAAGAGGCCCAGGGCCTCATCCAAAAACCCTTCTTTGCAGAGACCATCAATGATAAAATTATATGCGAAAGTATTAGGCCTACATATTCCCCTCTCCATCTTCCTAAACAAATCGATTGCAGCAGTAACGTTTCGGTCTTGCAAATCCCATTGATTATAGTAGCGTATGTAATTATGTTAGGACCAAACCCCTTCTCCACCATTTCTGAAAAGAGGTCCATGGCCTCGTTCACCAGCCCCTCCTTGCAAAGCCCATGTATGATGGTGTTATATACAATAGTGTCGGGTGTACATCGTCCCTTCTGCATTGCCTTGAGCATCTCAAGAGCAGCATCCACCTTCCCACTCTTTCAGAGCCCATCTATGATGGTACCGTAGGTAACCACATTAGATTCGATGCCCCGTTTAAGGATGTCCCCAAAAATGGCGAACCCGAGATCGACCCTCTTCAATCAGCAGTAAGAGTTGATCAAAATGCTCAAAGTAAATATGTCGGGTGCAATCCCAATCCCAGTCGAATCCATTCTCATTCTCCAATAGGAGCAACAACAGAGAAATGGTGTCTCATTCTGGCCACAGCCCCCAACAGACGATTGAAGGGCAAGGGTTTCATGAGAAGCATTTGATCGAACCAACACAATGCATCATTAATCTTCAAATTCTGCGATTCACATCGATGTTCCACATAATTCAAGAAGTGGGTTCAGTTCGATATGTCATCGGGATTCAATTCCCTTGCACTAACATTAGAAAAAGAAGAAATCATACAAGTTGAAGTTGGAAATTGTGTGTATGAAAGGAGAGTGGATGGAGAAGAAGTAGTAATACCACCCTCACCTTTTTTTACTGCAGCAGCAATGACAGTTCTTGAGCGAGAAACCACTAGCGCCATTTTTTTTTTTTCTTCGGTTTTGGTTTTGGGCTTTCCTTCTTCTTCTCCTATGCAAACTATAGGCAGCTCAGCTTGTCTACCCATTCTATTTTGGTGATTGTGTTGACGCACCTGGTCCTATGGATATCATACGATATGTGCCTTTATTAAAGTTTCATTCTCCCTCATGAAATTGGCGTATAATTTTTAGCAGAAAGGTCACAACAAGTGGAGTATCACAATCGATGATCATTTTTAGTTTTGTGTAGCTCCCATGCTCCCCGAGATTTTAACCCCACCCATTCAAATTCTTTGTTGATTCATAGATTTGCTTGACGCTTAAGCTTGGCTTCCAAGATTTTAATCCCATCCAAATTCTTTGTTGACTCGTAAAACACCAGCTGTTTAGTTTCATGTCTTAAAATTTATAAATTTGGCTAACGCTTATTAAACTTTGATGATTAGAGATATCAATAGACTTTCAATCATTTGGTCACCCTGAAGAATTGGATGGAAAAAAAAAAACACCCTTTTTTTAAACACCCAAGTGATAGTTGGGTCTACAGTCTACACTCAGTTAGATCCGTTCCAAATTTTCCATGCATATATTCAAAGAATCATTAAAATGAATTTGATATATCTTGCACACAACCCATGAGCAAAACAGAGAGTAGAAGGCTTCATTTGCAGCCTCTTTTTCATTGCATATTCAATATTTGGTCCCTAAATAAGTGTTCTTTTTGTTTCGCTTTTATGATATTTGCGTCTGTTTGGTCCACTATAGATCCAAGCTCGACCCACCCCTACTAATGACCAAGAACATCTTAAAGCTCATAATAACAAATGGAGATGATTTTCTTGTAAACTCCAGATCTATAAACCTCAATCTCTAATATTCTCAATGTGCAAGCCACAATATTTTATCATCCAGCGAGAGCAAACCTGAAAAGAATTGCTCTAAACCTAATATGAAGCACAAAAATTCTACAACACCCAACTTTGCCATTCTGCGTTCAGTGTAGATTTTATCATTAATTATCTTTATCAAACATCTATTTCATGCCCATCAATTGAAAGTTAGAATTGTCCACTATGTGATTATTTTTCTGGATAAGGTCATTGGTGTCAGTTATCACCAAGACTATCTGCATCTTATCAGTAATGTGGTACAATCTATCTATCTATCTATCTATATATATTTTATGACCCAAGGTATCTCTCGCTAGCCCAGCCTTCAACCGCCTTTGATGGCAAAGAACCCAATTTGGATGTAGGAAGGATATTTTCATTGGCATGTTTCCACTCTTCTCCAAATACGGGCACACTACATTAGAAATGCTTCCTACTTATGAGAGTTTCTCTGCCTTTGCCCAAAACTTTAACTCACGGTTTCAGCTCTAAGTACAAGCATTATTGCTACAAATGACAGAAAAGAATCCTCGCCAGCTGGGATTTAGGCTTCGTTTGGTTACCAGATTTTCAGCAGAAAACCCTCCCCATTCCATGGTGAAAGGGAGGAACACTGTTTGGGTGCAGTCATCTCCCCGGATTTCCGTCTCGATTTGCGGAGATTTTTTCTGACTTAGAGGGGATCTTTGCTTCCTACCACTCCCGATCAGAAAGCGCTTTCCTCTTTCGATTAGGGGCTTCTATAAAAGCAGGAGATTCTGTGAAAGGAAAACCAGCTCTTCCTCCTGTTGCAAGAGTCATCGTTGCAAGGAAGCCATCAACGATCTGGTATGTCTTTCCCTCCCTTGCATACATGCTGCTCAAATTCTTCATCTCTCGCTCCTACACTCCTACAAAGCCCTAGATGCTCTATTTTCCCCAAATACATTTTTTCCTTTTTGCTACAGCCATGGATGCTCCATTTTTCCCAAATACAAACAAGCCACTAATCTCTACGTGCAGGCCATTCCCTTTTTGGAAAATAACCCATCCCCAAGGCCATCAGATCAAAAAGGACATGACCACCCAGCCAAGGTCTCGGATCTCATATGATTGTATAAGAATCATTTTGTATTTTGAATCGAGAATCGAACCATTTTGACAACATGGTTTTTTCTTCATCCTAGATCTCTATGGTGGCCATCAAAACAGAAAGGATAGGATCACCCACCCAAGGTCCCGAATTTGATATGATCGGGTAAGAATGGTTTTGCATCCGATAGGATTTGAATCGTGAATTGAACCATTTTGACAATCATAGCTTTTTCTTCATCCCAAATCAAGATGATTGAAAAAGCAAAAAAAATCAGCCTTATGTAAATTGGTTTTGAACTCGTCACTGTTCATGCTGCCATTTCAGATATGATAATAAGAACTCGAAGTAGTTTTGGATGGTGGAGAGGAGTAAAAGTTATTTGGGTTGAGTGAAATAAAGTAATTGGCACCTAAGCAGCTCCGTTTACTTTGCCCAATATTTGCAGTCACTCCAAACACCTCAAGGTGAAAAATCCAACTGCTTTAACCAATTATAACCCTTTTTTATTCTACTCCATGGCAAATAAGCAGCCCTTTTCTCCCTCTCCGTGTCTCTGCTACTGCCATGGACGGACCAAAAGTAAATAAAATACTAGTGAATAAGGTATTCGGTCTGTGGAGCTTCCGATTGAAGCTGTGCTTCCAACTGGATCCGACTCATGTATCGGTGAAGGTTAGTTCGAAGATCAGTTAGAAGTGATCGCTCGTTGTGTTCCTGGATGGAGTCATTCTGGTCTCGGTTCAGGGATCCTAAATACCCAAAGCTTTCTCTCTCTTTCCCCATTTCTCTGCTACTGACATGGATGCTCCTGTCTCTTTTCCTCCATTTCTTTGCTACTGACATGGTTGCTCCTCTCTTTCCCTCCATTTCTCTACTACTAACATGGATGATCTTCTCTCTTTCTCCCTCTCCCTCTCTCTCCCTCTCCATTTCTCTACTACTAACATGGATGATCTTCTCTCTTTCTCCCTCTCCCTCTCTCTCCCTCTCCATTCCTCTCCTACCGATGTGGATGCTCACCCCCCCCCCCCCCCCCAACATTTCTCTGTTACTGACATTGGTTCCCAATCTTCCCAAAAACCCAAAAGGCCCTCTATTTTTAATTTATTTTAAAATTATTATTATTATTATTATTATTTCTTTCATGGATCTCTTATTTTTATTTTCCTCCATTACTTAGTTGAAAATGCATAGAATAGATTTGAGGAGAAGGTTGTTGGAGATAGATCATCAAAATACAAGCATTTGGAGTCACACATAGGAAACTGATATGGAAAGAAAATGAAAAGATAGTGTTTGGTGAAGGAGTTAGTGCATGATTATGTATGTTGTGAATTTTGAAGGGTTAATAGGATGTTCAATATCAATAATATAGGCTGGGAATCAATTGGAGAGTCAAAACATTTGTGTCACTTCTGTGAAATTGATGATGGCTGCTCCAAATGTACATGTGTGCATTCTTTGTTTATTTTTATTTTTTATTTTTTTTGTTTGTCTTTTACTACAAATCATAATAGAGATGTTGGGTTGATTGCACAGATTTTCTGTTGGGAAATATTATTCACATTGAATTGCTCATACTCATACTTTTATGATGCTGATGGTGATATTGTTTTTGTTGTTCTTTATTATAGTCACCAAGCCAACTTAGTAATAATAATAATAATAAACCACACTATATAACCACATTAAGGCCCTGTATTGTTTTCTTGCTTAAAAGCAAAGACTTGAGTTTTTTTTCACAGAAACTTGTGTGCATACAGCTTTTTTTTATTTAGTATTTCATCTAATTCCTTGTTATACTAATATTTATGCATTATTTATTTGAATTCAAGCGTTTTATTTCTTTTCTTCTTCTTTTATCACTGATATCACTTACTTTGATTTTTTTTTTCCTTTATGTTGAGATTACATTGATAGCCCTTGCTAGGAAGAAATTAGGCTACTCAGTGAAGTAAAATAAACATCACATATTTGAATGGTTTATGTAGGAATGGACCGCCAAAAAGAAAATGAGCAACATATATTGGTTGGACATGGTGGGGGAAAGGATAAACATAATATGAAGTGGAGTTATGCTCAGGATGAAATGCTCATCCAACTGATGGTAGAACAATCTAGAGCAGGACGATCGATAAAAGGTGGCTATACTACAGAAGGGTGGAATGAGCTCACAAAAGAGATGATAAAAATCTTTGGCCTAGATTTTACCAAAGACAAATTAAAAAATCGTTTCAAAACATTGAAAAAGACATATGGGATAATAAAAAGTTTGTTAAATTTAAGTGGGTTTGGATGGTGTGAGGCTCGTAAAATGGTGACAGCAGAAGGTCCAGTTTGGGATGAGTAAATAGAGGTGAGTATAAAAAGTTTTTGATATAACTATTATATTAAATGATAAGAACTTATATTTAAATCTCTAAATCAAACCATTGCAGGCACATCTAGATGTTGCATCTTATAGGATTAAGATGTGTCTAGATTATTGCATGTTGGCTGAAATTTTTGGTGATATTATTGTTGATGAAAGGGAAAGTTTTGCAGCTAATGATCCTGATTATGATGAGACAATGGATCGTGAGGACTTTGTAGCTGAAGGAAACACAGAGCTTCTTGATGAAGATGGATCAACAAGAAACAAACGAACCCGAACTAGCACTGACACACGATCAACCTCTCGTCACTTGGCAAGAAATCGTTCAAATATAGGACTAGCTTTGGTGGGTGTTGTAGAAACCATTGCTACTGCAATTACTGACTATGCCAACAAACGTGCAGTTGGCCATCAACCTATGTTGAAGTGTGTTGAAGCATTGGGTGAGCTTGACTTGGATGGTTCTATGTATTACAAGGCATTGCGAATCCTAGAAAATGGAAATAAGCAGGAGACGTTCATGGCATTGGATCCCTTGTCTAGCAAGGCATGGTTGATGAGTGAGCTTGGACAAGAGTGATGTGCATCAAATTGCTTTTGACTAATATTTTGTTGAAAATATGACTATAAGTCAAGACCATTATATTTTGAACTAAACTTGGGTTGTACTTAAAGACCCTTATGTTTTGAACTCAACCTAGGTTGTAATTATTTAGACTGTTATGACTATTGTACTCACTACCTATATGTTGCTTAGGATAATACTAATTATGCATCATGCTCTCTCTTATATTTTTCATGATGATAATGCTTTATGTTTGCAGAGTTTTTTCATTTGCAATGGATAATGCGATTACTGATGATGATGATATGGAATTTTTCATCTTTTGTGCACAAGCAGTGACCTTAATATATGTCCTTGGTTACTACTATTCTTATGGCATTAGGAATAGGGTCCACCAATCATTATTATCAGGAACTGGTTTTATGCATGAAATTTGTATTGGGCATGATCGAGTTTGTTTTGATCTTTTAAGAATGGATACTGGTTGTTATCTAAAACTTTGTGAAGAGATGCGAGGCCGAGCTTTATTACGTGATTCACGAAATATAACTGTTGAAGAGCAAGTGGCAATTTTTCTATACACTGTTGGACACAATGAGCGTAATCGTGTCATGCAAAACCGTTTCGAACACTCTGGAGAGACAATAAGCAGATACTTCAATAAGGTTCTCAATGCTGTCATCGCACTTAGCAAATATTACATAACTCCACCAACACAGGATACTCCAGTTAAAATCAGAACAAATTCAAGATACCATCCTTACTTCAAGGTACAATGTTGATATTCACTCTTCTTGTTGGTTGTATGGCTTTTGTTTATAATTAACATTTATTTTGAATTTTAACATTTTGGTCGAACTTATTCATACTAGGATTGTGTTGGAGCTATAGATGGGACACATGTTCCTGCTTGTGTACGCACTGACGATCATGGTCGGAATCGCAACAGAAAGGGATGGATTTCACAAAATGTGATGTGTGCTGTAACTTTTGACATGCGGTTTAGTTACGTACTTGCTGGTTGGGAAGGTTCTGCTTCAGATTCTAAGGTGCTTCAAGATGCAGTTTACAAAAGATCACATAATAGGATGAAAGTTCCAGCTAGTAATACATATTTCAGCTATTATCTTTATATATATTTATTTATATATATATATAATACTGCCTAATATGACAGTTTATATAATACAGTCTAATATTATATATATATATATATAATATAGCCTAATATAAACTTTATTGTCTATAAATTTGTTTTATAGGGAAATACTTCCTTGTTGATGCTGGATATGCAAATGCTCGTGGCTTTCTTGCACCATATCATGGTGTACGATATCATCTTAAGGAGTACTCCACAAATGCACCAAGAACATCACAAGAACATTATAACTTGCGGCATTCAAAATTAAGGAATGTCGTAGAGCGAACCTTTGCGGTTTTGAAAAAAAGATTTCCCATCCTTCAAATTGGTACACATTATCCATTTAAGACACAAGCTAAGATAGTGGTTACAACATGTGTCCTTCACAATTTCATTCATAAGTGGAATGCAGGTGATGAGTTGTTTCGAAGTAATAGAAATGAGAATTTAAACTATGAGGATGAAGAAGAGCATGATATTGAGGAGGAAATACATGCTACACCCTATGCAACTAATTTAGATAAGGGGTTCGCTGTTGTCTTGCGAGATAATATTACACAACAAATGTGAGATGAAAGATAATGGTTGGGTACTCTCATTTTCTGTGAGTTTTTGATGTAACCCCTTATTTTAAATTTGTTGATAGATATTTCCTTAAAAATTTAAGTGGTTGTAGTTCCTCATTATATTTTGCTTCTAGTGGATGTACTAGATTGGATATAGTATGTAAAAGGTAATGCTTTTGCCTGATTCTTCTTCTGTTATAAACTATTATCTTGAACAATATGATATTAACAATGTGGTTATGACAAGACCTTGTGTTTCCCTTATCAGTTGGTGATTTTGGATTGGAAGGAGAGGCTGTAGTGACATTACCATATCGTGGAAGTATAAAGGTTAAAAAAAAACAGAATTTTGCAGTTGGATCTACTACATTGGTATTGCCTCTGCTTTTATCTTAGTGTATTCAACTAGTGTTGGGAATGGATCGATTAACACTTTTGTTCAATTGTGTGTCTTAGCCTTTTACTTGGTCCATTTTTTTCCTTTTTCATTTTTCTTTGACTTATAACTTTTAGTTGTTGTGCTTAATGGTTTTACTGTTGCTTGGCATGTTTTCAAAAATTAGATTTTTGGAGCATACAATTTCATGTTTTGAAGGTTTCTTATAATAGTTGCTAGAACAACTTTCAAGGAAGATAAGGCATACAACGAACAAAGTTAACATCATTTCTCCATCTTCTAGCTTTTGTAACTATTGGTACAATGAAGGTATACTCCAACTAACTTTCTTTGTGCTTAGATCTATTTCACAATGTTGATATTTTTGTTTTGATATACATAGCACTGAATCCAATTTGGCTTTTCTTTTTGGTAGTGTAGTTCTGGGAACTTGTTCTTGAATTGGTTTGAACTGTTGGGGGTTATTTTCAGTAGATAAGGTAGTAAGTATAAGAACCCATAAAGAAAATCAGTTGAATTGTTAAGACCTTGAACTTGTGTGACTTGGTTCCAAATTCATTAGATGGAGATGGGCAAGATCTGATCTTACTTATCCACATTTTCATGCTTACAGATTATGGTTTGGCAAATGTAGTAAAATGTGAGGTTTCTTTAGTTTTGTTGAAGTCTTGAAACATCACAGTATTTGCTCTTCATTTGATTCTTTCCTTTTTAACACTGTTTTTTGTCATTAATCTTTGTAATAAAACTGGGTGCAAAGCCTAGTATATTTTTTGCTCTCTTGCACTAGATCCATTAGATAATGTGGTATCATCAGGCCTTTTTACTTGTAGGAGGATTTGAACCATGGCTCTTTCAAGTTTTTCGTATGGATTATATCCATATAGCATGTGAGTGGGAAGAGTGTCATACTCAGGGGTTGAATCCTGTAGGGCTGGGTCACAATTGGGGCTGCTAACCATGTAACTCTTGCACATGATTTGCTTTTAGAGACCAATAAAAGGTGTGAAGTATAAACACGTGGGTGGCTAAAAAATGGGTCATCTGACTCAAGTCTAATGAGCAATAATCAATAGATGGGGAGGTTGGTTTTTAAGATTAAGATTTCTCATAAGTTTCATTAATATTTCTCTTCTACTAAATCTACCAGTAAGTTTCCTTTTATGACTTCTTCCTAATTTTAGTATATCTTAGAATTCAACACTCCATTTTAGCATCTTAGCTCTTCTCATCTTTTTTTATCATGCAACTTGTTACTCCCATTTTACAAAAATGCCCTGCCCTCTTAAGCAAAGTGACTTTCAATGGTTGCCTAATACTTTGTTTACTTGTCAACACTTTGCCTGCATTATGCTGATCATAATTACAGTATTTTACTCAGTTCTATAATTGCTCTCATATAGCAAAATCTATCATATAGTGTCACTAAAATTAAATTTCAATGAACTTGCCTTTGATTCCCTTTCTGATCTACTGATTTTAAACCAATTGACTCAACAGTCTTTCTCAAATTATGTTGCTTATCATTTACTTATTTTCTTGTGTTACTAATGATATAATATCCTCTACAAACAACATACAAAAAGTAACTTCATTTGAGAAATTTGTCATGAAATTCTTCATGACTTAAATAATAAGAAAGTGCTTATTGCCCAGATTTTGGGTCAAATCTAACTCCAATTGAGAACTAATGCAACTCCTCACACATGCTTCTCACACTTGTCAATGTTCTTTCATACTTTCTTTGCTTCATAATTAACCAAATCAGTTGTCCTGCACCTATCATGGACTTTCTTTCTTTCTTTTTTTCTTTCTTCTCTACTTTTTTAAAGCATATCAATACTATCATAGGCATTCTCTAAATTCTGATGAACTTCCTCAAATTCATATGAATGATACATAAAATTTACTTCTCTCTGAACTTTTTTATATGTTGGCCTATGATGATGATGTTTATGCATAAATCTCATTAGAATGTGGGGCCTCACCACAGCCAATCTCTCTCTATCTCTCTTTGAATTTCTACCAGCTGTCTACCTTTTCTATGTCATGATTAATAATGCATTAACATGGAATTTATTTCCTTGACAAACATGTGTGTCATGATTATAGGAGAGGCATCTCTAAGAGACCCACGAACTCCAGACGAAGCACATTGGCTTTTGCAGTAGCTATGAGCAGTTCTGAGAGCAATTCAAATGAGGATCATGAGCCTTGCTTGCCACCATTGCACCCTAGAGGGAAATCTCCAATGGATGCATTGGCACCCCCACAGAGGCCTTTCTTGTCAAGGTCATTTTCGCTAGCAGACTTGCAAGTTGCAAGTGTTAGATTTGCCTCATAAGCAAGCATAGGAAGTTGCATTAGTTTTGCTTTCCCAACTCAAGATGCAGTTATTATTTTAATCTGCCTGTACATATTTCTGACAAATGGGGATAACAATGGAGCTATGCACTTTGTCAATGTTCCTTCTGTAGTTGTAAATGGTGCATTTGAATTGCCCTTTCCCATGTTATTTTTGGGGCAAGTTACAAATGTACAACCTTGGGAGCAAGAGTCCGTTTAGTGGCAAGTTCTCTATGAGTCCCCATGTTCTCTGCAAGGCCCCCTTAGAGAGCCCCTGTATTTCATATTGGCCATAGGGGAAAAAAATTAAATTTGCTATGTGCTGCGTTAAAGTTTGCGGCCAAGAAATTTAAGGCAAGAAACTTGTGATATGAACAATATTTGGTTGAATTTTAATCCATATCCAAATGGGTTTTATATATTACATGAATTGAACACTACTAAAGTTGGATGTGTTTTTAAGTGGACCTGCCATCAATTTGTATAAATGACACCGGCGTTTCTTTCTTCAAATCTCATTCCCACCTGATCAATGCACGCCATTTATTCACTTGAGATTCACGCCATCCAAGCTTTAAATGCTAGTTATGGGTTTGTTCCAGTTGAGTTAGGTATTCCTAAAACTTGACCTCTACAGGTGAAACCTATACCATCATTTAAAAAAAAAATGGTTCAAAGCTACACAGGTCATCCCAACCATTTCCAAAAAATAGTGGTGGTTCAGTTGGTTTGAGCCTTGGGTTTGCTTCCCAAGGTTTTAAGTTCGACTCCCACATCTTGCGTTGTCCCAAAGATACCCTAAGTTATTTAAAAAAAAAAAAAGGCTACAATGGTCATCCCAGCCATTTGAGAGTAGTAGTGGCAATCATGCAAATTCATGCCTAATGCCGAGAGTTTAAAAGAATTCACAGAATTTTCACGTACTCAACTTCCTTCGCAATATAGAACAGAAATTGTAAAATCTTAATTGAATTATGCGGTATCACATAAAAGCACCTTGTTAAAATGTCACAGGTACCTTTATTACTGTATTTTATGCCATATCGCTTAAATTCCTGAAAATTCTACAGTCACAAAAAGGAGTTGCGATAATTTAAAAGAGTAGCAGTATTGAGATTGTTTGAATTCTTTGTCAACTTTTATCATCATGAGTGAATTTCCTTAGCTAATGGTGGCCGTTTAGAAAAAATAATTCAATTTGTAAATCAAATTGAAATTGCCAACTGAACTCTCGTATAAAGATAGATGGGTCAACTCAAAGCCCCAGTGAATAGTTTTGATTTTAGTCGAGTTGGTGGGTCACCATTCAGTTAGTCAGATTAAGTGATTGGGTTCTCAGATAAAAGATAAAAACAAGAGAGGTAGATTTAGAACAGAACCCATATAAAGCCTATCATTTCTAGCTTTTTGTTATGGCCAGTCTGTTGGATTTTTCTTTTCCACTGCTTTTACATCAACCAAGGACAAGAAATCAATGCAAAAGAATGTGCTTTGTGTCAAGGTACAGAGTTGGATGAAAACCTCATTACAGGACCATTCCTTTAAATATGTACTAACATTTATTCGATCGATTCTTGAATTTTGCCTCCACACTCCGAGATGGTAATGGTGAATGACTTATATAAAAAAAACTTTAAATTAGCTAGAGAAGACCATTATCAATTTCTTGAAACAAATTCTGCATTAGACAAGCTAAAAAAATTTTTGATATTCTATATATTCTAAGCCAATTTGATAACATGCCTCAAATGACTTTTTTTTTCTATAAAGCTCTGATGCGATGTTGATCTATGTTGTCTCCAATTTCCAATAAAATGTTCCATCCACAGTTTTCTTGATCTCCTACCAACTTATGTACAGGAGTAGTCCAAATGATCACAATGCAGTTGCACATACAAAATGTGATGAGCTAAACTGATTTAGACCCAAGTAGTGAATCTATATGAGATGGTTGTGCTCACATTCACACATGACAATGAACATTTGAAAATCTTGCAAGCACCTCTCCACATGCTAGAATGTCAACACCTTTTTTTTTTTTTTTTTTTTTTTTTTTGCAATGGTCTAAATACAAATATTCCATGTGGGATGTGTCATATTTTAAGGTTAGATCTACGTCTATATAAAACGCACTATAGAAATTAAAAAGAAGGACCATTTTATTTTTTTCATATTTATGATAGCACAATAAAAGGATCTTCGATCAAATGTGTACAGAACGTCTGTATAAGACATGAATTTCTCCCAATATTTTAAATTATCATTTGACGGGGCACAAATAATTTTATGAATGTAGTTTAGTTTGTCATGTATTGTAGTAGGTAATAAATCTTTCATTTGCCTTTTTAAATCACTTTTATAAGCATAAGATTATTTTCCAACCCAGCAATATGTTACACCAAACATTAATACATAGGAATCATCGAGGAATTTGTTGTTGCACCAAACAATACCCTAAGGAATCCGGGTGTGTTTTCTTTCTTACACCAAACACTTAAAAAATGACACCATGGATTACTAGTGCCAAGGTTTTCTAGTGCCAAGGAAAATGGGTTCAAAGGATTCCAATTAGGTCGGATTCCTCTCTCCGCACAAATGGGCCCTTAGGGACATCCAAAAGAAACCCAGAGGAAAATACAAATCAACCATGTAAAAGCATTTGGTGCTCCTTTGATTTTTCAATTATATTGTTAGTTGCTCACACCATCACTCACCACCAGTTAGTCAAGGTAATTAGGGGAATTAATGGCTGCCAAAGACACTGTCACTGTTCTTTTCAATTCTCTTCCAGTTTTCTAATGTGCACAAGCAGAGGACTCGGTGGAGGCCAGCTTATGACTGTGTTCCCAAACATCTGTTGGCTCTGCCTGGGCATGAGGAACATGGCGAGGATGCTTCTCTCTTTTGTCTCCTTTTATTTGTTTCAATGCATGCTTCAACACCGGTATCAAAGCCTCCATGCACTCAGCAACTGCATTTGGATTTCCTGGCATATTGATAATCTGATTACAAGCACCCAACGAATGGTTAGATTCAAACATCAAAACATTTACAAAAAGGAAAAAGTGGCATAACAGATTTAGAAGAAATTGGCACCTCCCTTAACAAAAGTATAAAATAAGATGAAAAAGAGTAAAGAAGACAATCATATATTGATGAAAAAGAGTAAAGAAGACAATCATATGGTAAAGAAGACAATCATATATTGTAAGGTGTAATTTGGCTAGATTGCACTATCCTCACCTTAACAAACAGGACCCCAAATTGGAGGAATCCCCCACATCCCTTATTTCACTTCCATCATGATTAATGTGGTTGAAGTTCATGCATTTAAGGTGTCCTTAAAAAGGTTTTGCATTTTTCCTGGGGCCTCAAGGTCACGACAAGGTAGTTTCAAGAGTGTAAGATGTCTTCATCGTACCTCCTAGGGCCCGTTTAGCATCATTCTAGGAATATTTCATTTTGAGGATGAATGAAGAAAATCATGTTCGGCAGACATTTTCACTCCCTTTTTGCACACCTATAAAATCCCTCCATCTCTCGCTCTAGATTTACTCTCATAAAATGTCTGCGAAACATGTTTTTCTTCATTCGTTCTCTGAATAAAACATTATCAGAATGATCCCAAATGGGCCCTCATAGCTTCCCACTCGAGAAAATCATGGATATAATAGATGGGAATCACAGAAAATTACAAGCATTTTCTCTGCGATTTTTTTTAACACCCAAAATGTGTCCAGGTGCTGTAGTTTGTTCTTTTACTTGTCAATTTTCTTTTTCTAGTCCTCTTTGTGGATCAAGGAAAACATGGAGAGGCATAGCCATTTTTTGGTGTGTTGGGTGTAGCGGTGTTGTATGATAGACTCTAAACTGTTTTGAAGGTCATATGGCCTTGATCAACCCGGTTCATCCAGACTGTTATACTGTTTTTGGTTGTCGTGTGGGCTCACACGGCTATACATCTTTACTTTTTGGAACATCCAGATGAGTAGTAATGGTAGCATTCTATCTACAAATTATAAACTTATCAAGAACTTAAGCAATTAATACATAGATTTTTCGACACAAAAATGGATGTGAATTTACATCCTGTAAGCTTACACAGATGGTCTCTCCAACAACTTGTACATATACTCCACAACCAACAAACTACCGAAAAGGAGAATGCATATCTTCTCAACGTTGCCTGTTCCAAGAGCTTATTGGTCAAAACCAATTTTAGCTACTTGCTATCTCATAATTGTTTCTTTTCTCACAACTCATAAATTCTAGGAAAACTCACTAGAATAAGTCGGGCTGTCTATATTTCTTTTGTGAGAAGTTTCAAAGAGTTATTAAACAAGGGTCTAAATAAAAAAATAAAAAAAATCCTAGGAAAATGGGTGGTAATATGAGACCCAATGGCAGACAAAAATGATAGGAACCTAGCTATTTAAAAAGGGAAAAACCAATATTTAGAGGGAGTCCTACACTAGTCAAACCTATCCTGTCAATTCTTTGTGTGTATCAAATAGCAAAAGAGAAGTATTAGAAATCCAATCGAAGGATGTAATAGTAGCATAAATAACTACGTTATTCATAAACTGTGAGAAATTGTGACAAGAACATTGTACATGACCAAACTCCGATATGGACAAACCATGAGATTGTCTTCCACCTTCATTGTTCAAGGGAAGTGCATTAGTTAGGCTATATAAATTCAATCTTCTTTAGCTTCAAATTCCACATTTGTCTAACATTTCTCCAAGTATTTAGCAAGCGGGCAAGTTCCGAAGGATGCTATTACAGTAAAAATAGATAATCCCTTGTAAAAGATTGAAATTTTTTGAGACTTTGTATTCTTTCTTAAATATCTAGGTAAAGGATTTACTAAGAGAAAAGGATGAGGTCAGATCCTTACGAGTGTTGACGCTCTTATTCCAGCTGTAGCGCGTGAGAGAATCGCAAATGGTGTCACCTGTTTCCCATTACAGGAAATAAGAAGAATTCAGCACACGTCTCATAATGAGTAAGATAAAAAACTCTTAACAAATAATGAAGTGTGTGATTCCAATCGCTGAATTCATTTAAAGGTCACCATGCAAATGATGAGAGTGGATTTCTCAATTATGACTACACTAGTCATAGCATATGGGTAGACAGAGATTACACAAAAGAACTTAAGTACATAGAGTGATGCACAAATCAACTCACAGAAAAAATAATAATAATAATAATAAAATAAATAAATAAAGCTTAGATATGTGCATGTACCCATACATATATGCATTCATGTATGCAAACGATGCAACAGATATACATACACTAAGATAACTCAATCACAATATGCACACAAGGGAAGGAAGAATCACTTCCACATCAGTGCTTCAGTTCCATAAAAATGCATAGCACCAAATATTTTTAGATTAAATGTCAATGATGACAGCCCATATGTGCTACCTCATTTTGATATATGAGCAGACATTGCAATCATCTCCTGGATTCATTCTTCTTGCTGTATCAGGTAATAGGTCCAAAGAATAGTTATACCACAAAATTAACCAAAGAAAGATGTTGGTACCTTGAGACTCTCTTGAAGCATTGCATACAGAAGACCTGGGGTTTCCTTCTCTATCAAACCTTTTGTTGCTTCAGGTGTAACATCTCTGGGAGAAAATCCAGTGCCACCTATATGTTAGGAAAAAAAAATTAAAGCAATGAATAAAAAAGGTGAATTACCTAAACCTCCATAAAAGTTGGCCAAGAACAGAAGGTGATAGAGAGGGGAGTCTAACCTAGGGTTAAGATGAGGTCGACTTTGTCAATATCACACCATTTCTTCAGACAATCCTGAATTTTGTCCACTTCATCTGGCACTACAGCTGTTGCAAACACCCTTGCTCCTCCTAACTTCTCTGAAGATGAATTTACAAGTGAAATTGCCCTTGGACCACTGTAGTATTCATCACAAATTAGTATGGAGTACATTAAGTACTAAAGTCAGTCTTCTCAAGCTAATCAATCATAAATTAGTGCACAGCAAGAGAAGGTTCATGTATCCAGTGAAGGCTCTCTTATCAGACAGTAAAATGAGTAGCTTGTAAGGTTAAAATAAGAAGCGAAAATACAATCACGAAAGAAAATGTGCAAAGAATCAACTGATACTATGTGGTTTCCTTCAACAACAAGCAGCAGTAACTGTGCAATTTAATTTTGCATCAATAAAGTGATCACCAAGAAACAAACATTCAAAGTGGTGTATCCAAATGCATTTAGTTCATGTACCAATTTCTTTGCAATAAAGAATCAAATTCGCCAGAACAACAGAAATCAGCATCATACATAGGGAAGACAAAATAACTAATTTCTATCAATATGGAACCAGTCTCTAAAGAAATACACTTTCCGACTCCTTCGGTCCTTCCATTTTTTATCACTTTTCTTTGTTATTGTCTTCTTTGTCATTTTCCTTTGAATGGATCTAAAATTCCAGAGTATACTTTTTTTTTATTACTTTATATCCAGCAGAAAAAAAAGACCCTATTTTTTTGTCTCGGCCTCCTAAATTAAATAAGGATACTGGAAATCAAAATCCCCCTGCTATCGCTATGAAAACTGCAGAAACGAACAAAACGGGAAGACAGGGATAACTCCTGCTGACAGCATAATTTATCCTCAGAAAGAGTCCACCTTAGTTTATAAAGTTTGGGGCAGTTGATGTAAGAACCAAGGAATTGGCAGAAATTTTAAAAAAAAGGCAAGAAACTGTCTAGTGGAAAACAAAAAAAAATACAGATATGACAAATCTAATATTAATTGAACTGGTTGAATACCATGTATGCAACATTAGAAATCCTTAATATGTGGATTTTTCAAAAAATTGTAAAATCACCCATTTAGCAAAGCACCTACCTTATCCTTCATAGCTTGATCCTTTTGCTGCCATAGATTAAATTTAAGAGACTGCCCTCCCACCCAAAAAGAACACACAAACTACCTTCCAATTTTACAAGCTTTGGGAGCAATTTATGTCAATAGGGTGCGATCCAGAACTCTATCAATGTATCAGTGATATCAACATTTTCAGCAGGGTAACCAGGAACTGTTGAGCACATGTAGACTGTTGAATATGAGTTGTGTGTGTGCAACACGTGTGAAGCCAAGTCCCCTTTATTTGCTTTTACCTCCTTATACTTTAATCTATTCTGTTTTTACTCTCACATTTTCCTCTTTTATTGTAAGCGATTGGATTGATTCAATCCAATGGTTGGAGAGCTTTTTTCTTTTAAGAAAACCCTAAGAAAATAGAAGAGTGCATTCTATCACATTCCTTGGCATTCATTGATAGAGAGAATATAGAGATTGGGAGATGTGGCAAGAAAAGAATTTCTTCAAGTAGACCAAGAGAAGGAGAGGAAAGAAAGCGCTGAAAGCTTGTAACTTGTAAGTGGGTTTATAAAGCTCCACTTGCTAGTTGGCTTGTAATCTCTATTAAAGGTAAAGAAAAAGATTTGCATTGTTCTCCCTTCGATGTAGGTCAGGCATTGTGATTGAACCACGTAAATCTTGTGTCTTGTGTGTTTCTTATATTGTTTTCAATTTTCTACATGATGGTAGTTTGATGTATATTTGCCTCAGTCGCATTGCCATAGCACTAGGTTAATGACTGGAGTTTAAAAATTACATTGCCCACCAAATGTTCAAAGAAATTCCCAGAGCTTGGGTTATTGATTCACTACTATGTGACAAAAGGGGAATTTGTTGATTTACTACATTTTAGGTAATCGAGAAAGCCATGGAGAAGGCAATGGAGTTTGAAACTTTTAAGTAACTGGGCCATAAGGAAGATTATGATAGAGGATTTCTTTGTTGGAAAAGAGTTGGATGAACTGCATAAGTGGAAGGATGCCCAACCTGAAGGAATAGAAGATAAAGTGTGGGACGCCCTTTATAGAAAATGCTTGACGGCTATTAGGCCTTGCATTTCTCCTTCAATTTTAATTGATGTTTGTCAATGCAAGACTTCTTTTGAATTATGGCAAACTTTGCAACAATCTTATGAGCAACCTTTTGGTGCTAACAATATGCATGCTATAAAGAGATTATTTCTCTTGAAGATGAAAGAAGGCACTACAATTCGAAGGCATGCGAATGAGTTCAATTCTATTTCCACACAATTAAAATCTTTTAAGATTAATTTTATTGAGGAAGTGTTGTGTTTGCATATTGAGTTCTCCTGTACCTCCTAGTTGGGATAGCCTTGTCACTACGGTGTCAAATACTATTGGAAACAAGTTCAATTACAAGATGTTATTGCTTCATTGGTGAATGAAGAAACAAGAAAGGCATCGTCACATTTGCCTAATGAGTCTAGTCAAGCTTTGACGATTGGAGATAGAGGAAGGTCAAGACATAAAGACCAAACTTTTGGATTTAATATAGGTAGATCTCAAAGCAACGGAAGGTCAAAGTTGCATGAAAAGTGACTTGTTGGTATTGCAAAAGGGATGGGCACACAAGAAAAGATTGTAGGACTTTGAAAAACAAGCAAAAGAACAAAGGCAAGATTGACAAATGACAATGGAGAAGCAAATTCGATTCCCAATGGAGGAGGAGTAACTTTAAGTGTTGTATATTATGTTTCATCTACCGACATACTTGGGCTTTGGAATCGGGTGCATCATTTCCGATGTAGGCCAAATCCATAATTGGCCAGCCCATTGGGCCTAAATCCAATCAGGCCCAGCAGTGAAGATTAATTTATTATTAGTAGTTGCCTTATTAATTTTCTTATTATTAGAACTTGATTTTATATTTGAGTTGGAACTCTTTATTTGGATTGAATTAGAATTGTTTCCTTAATTAGATGATAGCTTAGTTATAAATAAACATCCCTTCTCATGGGAAAAGCATTGATATTGATATTGAATTAGTTTTCAGTTTTCATCTCCACAGTGATTTGATTTTGTCTTTGGTGTGAGGACTAGACAGTTTATCCTTAAGCCTTTTGGCTTGAAGAATAGCCCGTTGGCTATTCTTCTTCCTCGTGCTTTGTCAATTTCACATCTGCCCGAATAAGTTGTGTTTCTCGTCATATAGAAATATAGAAAATGACTTTGTTTATCTTGGTAATGATTGTGCTTATAAAAATCATGGCACCAGTGATATTGTGATAAAAAAAAGTAGATGGAAAGAAGCAAACATTGAAAGATGTAAGGCATGTTCTTGAAATAACCAAGAATCTCATTTCGATGGGGCAATTGGATGATTCTAGATTCATTGTGACATTTGGCAAAGGGTCATGAAAGATTTCAAGAGGTTGCATGACAATCTTGGAAGGGCAAAAAAATGGAAGTACTTATGTTCTTCATGATATAGCTCAAAAGAATGATGGCGCTAAGGACATGGTTAAAACGTCTAGCAAACGCGAGGATATTAAAGTTTGATACAGTTGTCTGGGTCACCTTAGTGAGCGTGGCAAGCAGGTATTGAAAAACAAAAACTTCATTCCTACTTTGAACATTCTTTTCTTGAGTTTTGTAATTATTACATTATGAGAAAGCAACAAAAAGTTATGAATCCCATAGAAAAAGTAAAACATTAGAATTAATTTATTCTGATGTTTTAGGCCCTATTGATGTTAAATCTCTTGGAGGAGTTGAATATTTTGTCACCTTTTTAGATGCTTATTCTAGAAAGTGTTGGTTTCATTTGGCATCTAAGGACAAGTCTTTGATACTTTTAAAACCATTAAAAGCAAAGTGTTGAAAGACACTAAAAGATATAATAAATGCTTACTAACTAACAATGGTGGTCACTATGGCTTTATAGCTTTTGATTCTTTTTGTAAAGAAAATGGAATTCGCAGGAAAAAGATGGTTCCTAGAACGCCACAACGAAATGGTGTCATTGAAAGAATGAAAATAACCATTTTGGAACATGTGAGAAGTATGTTGCCACACACAAGCCTTAGCAAGCCATTTTGGGCTGAAACAACAAATACAGCTATATATTTGCTTAATAGATCACCAAGTGCACCCTTAAATGATAAAATACCAGAAGTTCTTTAGCATGGTGCAAATGTTTTATACAACCACTTGAGAACATTTGGGTGTGAGGCTTATGTTCATGCACCAAAAGAGAATCGAACTAAGCTAGATGTTAAGTCAAGAAGATGTACTTTTCTTGGCTACAATGGTGATGATCAAAGATCAAAATAGCGATTGTGGTGGGCACAATGGCTAATAGCCAAAACGCTGTGTAGCGGGCGATACATAGTGTTGTGAATTTTTAAGTGATCAAAATTTTCTGAATATTGTATAATAGCCAATCTTATGTTTTTTAGTGATTTGAAACCATATAAGGTTAGAGACAACTTTAGGAAAGGCTATTGAGGACAAGAAATAGGAAAGATAATTTTTAAAATTAAAAGTACGAGGCTCTACTAGATTTTAGATTGCAGAACCACTATTTTCGAAATACCGTAGCGGCAACAACAACTATAGCCGATAATGCGGCTGCTATTTTAAACCATAGTGATGACAAAGGCTATAGGCTTTGGGATCCTACTTCTAAGAAGATAATAAGGAGCCGCGGTATTGTGCTTAAGGATGATGTGATGTTTGAGAAAAAGAGCAAGAAGAGGAAAAGAAACAGAAACTTGTTATTGACATGCAAGTTGAAAATTCCTTCATTCCTCCACAACAAGTGTAAGAAATTCAACCTTATTTCCCTACCGTGGTCTGGTGCAAGTGGGCGGGCCAAGAGGGCTAACAAGCTATATGGAGTAACAGGCTACTGCACAGGGACGTGCAGCCCTAAGGAGGGTCGACTGTGATACCCTAAAGTCCAACATCAACTATAAAGAGGAAAATGATTTGAATTATATGTAGAGCATGCACCCTTCCTTTGCATGAGGCCTTTTGGTGGGTTGAGACCCACCAAAAGCAAAACCGTGAGGCCCATGAGCTAAAGAGGACAATATCATGCATGCATGTGAGGGTGGGGCATTACAAGGATCATGATGAAAAAACACAATCAATAGAACATGACCATGATAGTTCCATTGAAGATGGAAAAGGCTCATCGACTACACCTGTCCAAGATTTAAGGAGATTAACATGACCTCGAAGGCTTACACAATGTTATTCTCCTTTATATTATGCTTTGTTTATTGATGATGGTGAACCTGAATCTTATCAGGAGGCTACAGATTATAGTGATGCTGATAAATGAATAAGAGCAATAGGAGATAAAATTGGCTCTTTTTTGACATATGGGAGTTAGTTAAATTTCCACAAGGAAAGAAAGCACTGAAGAATATATGTGTATGTCAGTAAGTGAGAGGCTGATATTTCTAAGAGGTATAAAGCTAGACTTATAGTGAAAGATTGTGGACTAAAAGCAGGCATTGAGTTCAATGAGATTTTCTCTCCTGTTGTTAAACATACCTCTACTAGAATTGTTTTGTCTTTGGTTACAAGTATGAATCTAAAACTTGAGCAACTTAATATAAAGATTGCATTCTTGCATAGTGACTTGGATGAAGAAATTTATATGTCTCATTTTGAAGGTTTTGTGGACAAAACTGACCCTAACTTGGTTTGCAAGTTGAGAAAGGGGTTGTATGCAGTGAGGCAAGCATCCAAACAGTGGTACAGGAAGTTCGATAACTTCACGTAAGATGAAGGTTACGTTAAGTGTGAATCTGATCATTGCATATATTTCAAGGGATTAGCATATCACACTAGATTTACTATTTTGTTGCTCTATGTTGATGATATGTTGATTGCAAACATTAATGTAAATGAAGTCAAGAGCTTGAAGGCACATATATCTAAATGCTTTGCTACAAAGGACCTTGGACCAACCAAGAAGATTCTAGGTATGATGAACATTGAAAGAGAAAGAAAGCATGGTAAGCTTTGGCTAAGACATCTCAGTACATTTCTAAAGTGTTTGAGCGTTTCAATATAATGATTATAAACCTGTTTCCGCACCATTAGCTGATCATTTCAAGTTGTCCAAACAAGGCTCTCCAAAGAATAAGGCAGACAAAACCAAGATGCATAATGCTCTGAATACTTCTGCAAAGGGTAGTTTAATGTATGCTATGGTCCATACATGGCCTGATATTGCACATGCAGGGAGAGTTGTTTCACTATACATGTTCAATCCAGGATGGGAACATTGACAACCAGTAAAGTAGATTCTTCGATATTCGAAAGGGGACAAGGGATGTATGCTTATGCTTTGGAGGTTTGCCATTGGAAGTTGTTGGTTTTGTCAATACTGATTATACAAGTTGTCAAGAAACGAGAAGGCCCACTACTGGCTATGTCTTTAAAGCGGGTGGTGGTGTAGTTAGTTGAATGTCAAAGTTGCATGATATTGTTACTTTGTCTACAACTAAAGCTGTATATTTTACTTTGACATAAGTAACAAAAGAAATTATTTGGTTCAAGAGATTGCTTGGTGATCTTGGAGTGAAACAAGAAAACTATAGTGTGCATTGTGATAGTCCAATTGCAATTGATCTTTCAAAGAATACAGTCTATCAGTTCAAGACTAAGCATATAAGAGTTTGGTATCATTTCATTCGATTGGCATTGGAATATGGTGATTTGCAAGTCGACAAAATCCACACTTAAAAGAACTTTGCTGATATGTTGACAAAGGTTGTTTCAGTTGAAAAAAATCGAATGTGCTGAAGCGGTTTGAGCATAGAAAAGACATAAGTTTTGAGTTGGAAGGCAATGCATGCTTCGCCATTTGCTTGAGGGTGGATGATTTGCCTTCAAGTGGGAGATTGTTGCAAGTGTTGTGTGTGTGCAACACGCACGCAAAAAAATCCCCTTTATTTGCTTTTACCCCATTGTACTTTTATCTATTCTATTTTTACTCACTTTTACCTCTTTTATTGTGAGCCATTGGATTGAGTCAATCCCATGGTTGTAGAGATTCTTTCTTTTAAGAAAACCCAAAGATAATAGAAGAGTGCATTCTATTGCATTCCTTGGCATTCATTGGCAAAGAGAGAGTAAAGATTGGGAGAAGAGCCAAGAAAAGAATTTCTTCAAGAAAACCAAGAGAAGGAGAAGAAAGAAAGCTTCGAAAGCTTGTAACTTGTGAGTTTCTCGAGCTCCACTTGGTAGTTGGCTTGTAATCTCTATCAAAGGTAAAGAAAGAGCTTTGCATTGTTCTTCCATAGATGTAAGTCATGCATTGTGACCAAACCAAGTAAATCTAGTCTCTCGCCTGTTTCTTATGTTGTTATCATTTCTCCACATGATAGTGGTTTGATGTATGTTTGCCTTAGTTATATTGCAGCACTTGGTTAGTGATTGGAGTTGAAAAATCACATTGCCCATCAAGTTTTTGAAGAAATTCCCCAACAACATAGAGTACCACGACTTAGAATTGCAAAAAGTTTTCCATTATTTGGGCGATTGACTCAAAAAGTGTAGAATGAATTGGCCTAAAAGGACATTAAAATTATTAGATGCATTTAACTTGGCTCATAAAGGTGAGGTGGTTGTTATGTTTCTAATAAGATAGTAATACTTAGGGATTCGCGTGTCGGACCATCTAAGTAATAAAATATATATATATATGTATCATATGTGCAAACTAAACCTTAACCTAGGAAGCTAAATCCTCACCAAAGGGGCGGTCCTATAGCCCATAGCATAAGGAAGAATGCTACTGACATTTGGAAAATAAGAAACAAGTAGGCCTTTGGAAGAAGGTGGGCGTCCATAACAGGAAGTTGTGCCCATCAAGTGCGTTTTTCACTGGGGCCTCATATAGAAATTTGGAAGCACCACTAGAAGCCAATTCTCCTAGCCTGCAAGTTTGACTAGGCTTGGCTCCTCCAAGGTTGAGACGTATCATTGGTTGGCAATTTTAAGGTGTCGAGTGGATAACCTCAAAGGGGAAGGCATGACTTAAGAGTTTATCTTAGACATGTACCTCCTATAGAAAGGATAGAGAGATGGTTGATCACTTATTCATGCATTGAGAATTCTTTTATCTTCTAAGGTGTCACTCCCTATTCCAATGCAGCCTCTTGATGCATTATAGGATGTTCGAGTGGTATGACTCAAGCATGGAGGATGAGTCCCTTATTTAAATGTGGTATAATCGTTCAGGGTTAACCATGACCATTCAAAAAAGAAAAAGGCTCACCTTGTCTCTTTCGCCATTTTGTGGTCTATCTAGCAGAAGACAAACGATAGGCTTTCCAAAGGGTCAATGTGGCATTTTGATGATATGCCTACTATGCTTTTGAAAATACTGAAGTGGGCTTCATCAAGGAGAGAACTTGGTAATCCAAGGTTGAAGCTTTTATTCATAATTGGGAGGCTACCTTATGTTGCATTAAATCAAGGTTATCTACTCCTACATCAAAGCTCTTTGGATTTCTACCTTTACCAAAAGACAAGTTAATTATGGAAAGTGATTAAAAAAAATGTGATTGCTTGGGTTTCTTCTTCCACCATGGGCCCTTGGGAGGAGTTTCACTTAAAACAATAGTCGGCTGCTTTGACTCAAGTGGAGTTCAAGAATGTTGGTGGTCCATTGATGGAACATCGGCGTACCTTCCATGGTTAAAGATTGAACCACCAACATATAAGACAAGCAAACTACTAAGCCCATTTTGCTCCAACCTAATGCTTGAAATTATTACACCTTTTCTTCATGCAGTGTGCTATTAAATTTCCGGCATTTGTTGGTGATCAATGATCTGTTTGGATTCATTAAATTCTTAATTTGCCAATCTAGAAGAGATTTTCTTTCTAGATAAGATCACCTGAAGAGGCACAAAATTCCAACATTCTGATCCAGTAAACTATCCACTATTTTGTGTGTGCATTCAATTAATGGATGAAAGATTCCTATCAAGAAATGAGTCACTAAGAATGATATCTAAATCAAAAGTAAAGCACTAAAATAGACCAAACACAGAAATAGGTGTTAAACTGAAAATAATTTGGTTCAGCACAATAGTCCCATAAAAAATAAAAAAATAAAAACATAAGATAAACAAAAGGCATACCTCCGATCAGGTCCGCTTCCAAATGCAACAGTATCGCTAACGGTAAGGATAGCAACATTAACCATTGCATCTTGAGATTCAGATGAAGTTTGTGAATGCATGATTTCACTTCTAATGGTAAGATTTGAGTGCAATAATGATGAATCCAAACTATTTTGCGTCTTACTCAAAGGAAAGTTGCTTATATCTGAAATCAATATAGCTTTGACTAAAGTTCCAGCCGAAAGTACATCAGCGTTCGCTGGTAACTCTAGTAACGCATTTGCAGACTTCATGCTAAGTAGCCGACTACTCATCTGATGACCAGTACTTTTTGCAATAAATCTTCCATCCAAAAAAATTCAGGTTATTCAGTTACTCATATGGCATTGCTAATAAGACTATTGAGCACAAGTTCAGTTGTACAGCAAGTTCATGTATTTTTCAATCACATAAGCATCTTAGTTCTAAACTATAAATCCTTACCCAGGGTTCCCAGATCCATCATTGAGCTCCCAAGAAATTACGGCACGATGGAACTCAGGTCGAATGGGATCTGTCTTTATCGGCTGTGCAATGCGAGCATGCACTCTGTACACAGTGTGTAGGGATTAGGGTGATGATTCAATTTATAGCAAGTATTAAGCAAACGGTTAAAAAATTAGAGATCAAAGCTCAGAATGCTGTACCCAAGGAATCAATTTGATAGAAATAAAGTTTGTGAACATGTGTGACCAGCCAGTGGAATATAACGCTATAGATCACAACGAAAAATAGAGATGCAGATTGCTGTGCGGCTAACGATTTTATGAACTCCTGCAGGACATGCAAATTAACGAGCACAGAATGTTCTGTGCCCATTGTACACCACACTTGTATCTTATGTTTTCTCCAAATCAAGAGGATTTTAATTAGCTAGATTATTGATGCAAGATTGACCTCAATGGCAACATGTGTAGGGCCCAAGCCGATTTAGGCTTTTTATTTAGTAATTATATGTCATTAGATTTTTATTTTATTTAATGGGGTTGTAATTAGGATTAAGTTTCCTATATTATTCAGTTTCCTAGTTTAATTAGATTTCTTAGGCACTAAGTTTGCTTCTCTTGTTTCAATGGCATTGTAGTAAGTTATTTTTCAAACTTGACTATTGAATAGAATTGTGGGTTTTATCCCCATAGAGGTGCTTCCTCATGTGAAGTCTACTTGAAGACAGATTCGAAGTGTAATCAGACACATGCTTCGGCACTTTCCACAAGCCCTATCCTTAGGGCCTGCATCAATGATGGCCTACACAACTCCTCATGTTCTTTTGGAGTCATTCAATAAGTGAGCTGATGAGGCAAACTAGACACCAATATGAGGTCAATGTGGTGTGTGTATCTCGCATCAACGGCAAACCTGGCGTTAACTCATCTCGGAATATGTCACCTAACTCCATCAATGAAACTAGCTCCACAAGGAAATCTCCCCCACTAGATACATCCTTTTGCACCACAGCATATATTGTCCCCTCCCATCAATTGTGAAATTGAAAGGCAACTCATGTCCCCTATAAGATTGAATAGAGCCCAACACTACCTTCATGTTATCCTTATAAAATGTGAAGGTCTTCTTTTTATAACCGCCATGGATGGTGTGATGTTCATATTGCCATGAGCTAACCAATAATAGGTAACAAATTTTCATAGGGACAGCATCATGCCACATGTTATGAATTATGATATTAGCATCCTCCAATCAAAAGTGAAACATAAGCTCTAAATATAATTGGTACCTCATTATCGTTCTTGAACCATGAGATCTTCTAAGATGCCAATTGTTTCGCCTGGGGATCTTAAGCTCATCAATGACCTCCTGCAAGACTACATTCTTGCAATGGACTCCAAGATCGAGCGGCATATTGTATGGACTATACTCATGTGAATCTATTTGTTTCTAGTTAGCAACTTCAACATACATAGAATTTTTCAAATCACCAATTGCATCTCCACAAAATAATAACATCATGAGTGCTCCTTAGACTTCACTCATCAAATTCTAGCTCATCACTATCTGCAGCGAGGAGCATGCAAAAAGCGGGTTACAGCATTTCTGAAATGAGGATTTAGTAACCAAGTTCATAAAGTTGTTGTAAAGGTAATTAGATTGTTAAGCAGCCACTATTACATAGGATAATCAGTACAGTCACCACAAGAGGCATGGACACCTTCAATTCCCTTCACTGTATGACTAACTAAAGATGGAAATAAGGATCATCTAAAGGCACATCTTATACCCATTCCAAAGAAGCTTTCAGCATATACTATGTAAAATAAAGTATTGCAGATTTGCAGTAAATGCATAGTTTCAGGAATTAAAACACAGCAACTGAAATGGCTATATAAAATCATACAAAAATCAAAGAACTGATTTAGGAAGTATACAACAACCTCTTGAGTTGAGGGTTAGTCCATCCAGCAAGATGGCGTATAGCAGGGACAGCAAAAAGATTGAAACAGACTAAGCAGCTCACGGGATTTCCAGGCAAACCAAATGCAAGGATCTTCTTTCCTGCACTTTCTCCAATTGACTTAAAATGAATCTCCGCAAACGTTAATGGCTTTCCAGGCTTCATGAGAACCTAAGGGCATTTTATAAGAACAATCCATCACATTAATGGAAAGGCATATGGAGATAAATTGATAAGAGTGACAACAAGTCAATAAAAAAAATCCTATCCACAAGACTCTAAATATTTACATTAAAAGAAACAAAAACATAAAAGGTCAATTGAAGGAACAAAATAAAATTACAATGAAAAGTTATTGCTATGCAAAAGGTTTTTTCTTGAATGTTTTAATGAAAGGTTATCCAAAAATATGAACAAATGCAATAAATTAAAGCACATCCTTTTTTATTCCACTAAAGAGGGCATTTGCAAATGCTTTTCATCTTCAGGAACACCTTTCCTTGAATTTCTACATGTATATTTTTCTTTTATTTTTATAAATAACAGGAGAAGGGTATCGACCCTTCAACAATTTCCCCTTTCCCATGTCCTCGACGTTTTTTCAATTATGTTTGGTGGTCCCCAATAAAAACAATGTAGAAGTAAGATACATGATTGCCACCTATCCCAACTCTCTCTCTCTCTCTCTCTCTCTCTCTCTCTCTCTCTCTCTCTCTCTCTCTCTCTCTCTCTGATTGCAACATCTTCACATCATTGCACCTAACCCAACTATTCAGAATTACCTTTGTGAGTTAAGCTTTTCCCCTCTTCCCTATTCGAGACCACCCTCTTCAAAACTCCAGAGTCTAACACATGTTTTCTTACTACTTCATCCAAGGTCTTAATTGGATCCAATTCTGGTTCCTTGAACCATAAATCCTTTGAGAAATTGTACAGGGGGGGGGGGGGGGGGGGGGGGGGGGGGGGCGCTGATTCAGCTTTCCATGCACATGCCCAAAATAACTCAAACAGTATTCATTGTTTGGTTTCCTAATATTGAAGCTACTAGTAGGCTATCCCTCATATCCTCATTCCTAATTCTATCTCTTCTATCAAAATCCTTATATAGCTGAATAGCACAACTAAATTCTTAACAGTAAAGTCCTGTTCCTTTGAATTTATATTAGATTCTCAATGTTTAGTGTAAGGGTGTAGCGCTACAACTTCTCTGGTTACATGGTACAAATTCAATTTCAAGAACAGATGTACTTAACTATTTTTTTATTGGCTCTGATGGTCCAATGTAGATGTCTCACACTGTGCGAGAAAACCCATGGGGCCCCACATAATCAATCCAATCCCATCACCCACCCCCCACCCCCCAACAAAAAAAAAAGGAAAAAAAAGGAAAAAAAAAAGAAAAAAGAAAGAAAGAAACACACAAAAGGCACTGACTGTTGGATTGAAATCAAATAAAATAATGCATTCGAAAATCATTAAACTTGGGGGAACACAAATCAAGGGGTTAGGACGATCAAATGGACTTAAAATTTTAAATATGGGCTAGTCCCCTACGGATTATCTATTTACTATTTAATTGCAAAATCCTCTAGGGTGCCGAATATAGGAATCATATTACCTTAGTTTTGACAAATCCGATACCTCATACTAATAAATGATCCTGCACACTAACCCGATTCATGCAACATTCTCTAGTGAAATTTGGTACGAGAACCATTTCAAAAACAAAAAAAAGGTACTAGAAGATAGATTTTTTATTCGCTATTCACAGAAACCAGGAAAAATGCATAGATAAGCGATCAAACATGCCTTGCTAAAATGGATGGTCCCTCTCTTTGCTAACAAAGGCTTGACAAAATCTCTATCTCCCATTGAAACACCTCCAGAAGTACACAGTATGTCAATCCCACCAGAAATGGCATAGTCAAGAATCCTTTCAAGATCTTCTTCATTGTCATGAGCAATGCCCAGATCAACTGTGTTGCAATGTTGTCGTACAGCAGCAGCCAGAAGCATAGAACGGTTGGAGTCTCTAATCTGATTAACAACGAAGGACGACCATCTCAACAGAAAACAGTGAAGTTAATCATCAAAAATAAAAGCCCAAATGCCCTCAAATGCTACAAAATTCAATGTCTTACAATTTTATCCAAACATAAAATATGTACAACCTGGCCATGGCTTAGATACTGGGTTGTAGGCTCTACAAGCTCATCCCCTGTTGAAAGCACTGCGACTGTTGGCCTTGGGTACACCTGCATATTGTGTAACCCATTATACCATAATGTATGACATCCATTTATAGTTGCTAAGAAGCACTATACAGAACAAATAGGATTACCTTCACCATCATTACTCCCACAGTTGCAAGTAGGCCAATTTCAGAAGTACTTATTAGCTCACCAGACTTCATAACAATAGCACCTTTCTCAATGTCAAACCCCTGACAAATTAACAAAAGGATTTAATAGACTCATAGCCAACAGCAACATATTCTTTCAAGTTCCTTACTAATCATTTTTTTCTTAAAGGTAATCAACATCCAACATGGTTGGCCCGGGATAGAGCAGAATGGAGAAACACAATTCATGCAGGTGATCCTAATTCCCAGCAGCTTTGATGATGATGATGAATGATGATGAATCGACATCCAATATTATCACAAAAGTTTTACCACTGGACGAATATTGAGGCCTGGGCTAGCTCCAACCAATATTTTTACACACTTTACTCCACTAGAAGTGTCTTTTATTTGTTCAACATTTTCAACTGGCACAACTGCATCAGCACCTTCAGGTATTGGTCCTGTGAAAGAAAAAGACCATACAGCAGCAAATCAAATTTTCAAATTCATATTTGCATTTAAGCAAACAAGTCAATGAGATGGCATAGGTATTCCCTCTTCTATTTTTCACAGGGCCCATCAAACTACAAGACCACTTTTCCTTTGTGCTATTTATTGTGTATATAAAAATAATGCAGTCCAAAAGGGCCTACAGGCTCCTATTCCTTGATTCACCAACAGCAGAAAAGAAGCAGAATGGCCGGATACCATATCTGCTGATGTCAACATCAAATAAGGCTAACAAAGAGCCATCTAGCTAGCACATGCTAAAATCCCACTGGTCGCTTGTTTTGATTTTAGTATCAGAAAGAATGCATAGGAGCAAATCCATGTCCAAAGAATCTTCCTTACAATCATGATGAGAAGAAGGATGGTCCAGTTTGATGGGCTAATTGAGTAATCCCATCCAAATTGGTGACATTGAGAGTGTAGAATGCTGTGATGTGATCCCTTTAAATATAAAATGCGATGAAGATGACAGCATCATATAGAATATGCAGAGTACTGGCAAAGCAGCTGGTGTCTCCTTTGGTGGAAATAATGTTGATATGTGTTTCATTAAAGGTTTTCTGAATAAAGACTGCAAAGGGAAAAGTCTAAAACTAAAGCTAGAGGGAAAGGAAAACAGGAGTTACAAAACTTACATAGTTCAAGCAAACTATGATTGGACTTTAGGGTTCAAACTGCAGAGAGAAGGAAGGGGACTATAGCAGTGGTGCAATGTTTTCTTCTTTATTTTTCTGTTTTTTTTTAATCCCCTTTCAAAGTTTTACTAGTGGGGAGATCTGAATATTATCTAAGAGTTGCTAACTATTGCAACCAAAATGCCTAGGCGTTAGAGTTGCGGCAAACAATATACTCAACACCCCCCCTCAAGCGTGACATCGCCTAAACTTGAAGCATGTGCCTGTCATACAGCGACATGAGGCCTTCTGCCCTGCATATGCAACATAATACCAAGTACGCGGCAGCATGGATTCGAACCCAGGACCTATGGTAGCTTTCATACCATGTCTAAAGTTGCTAACCATTGCAACCAAAATGTATAAGCGTTAGAGTAGCGGCAAGCAATATACTCAACAAATATTTGTACTAGTATTTTCTTTTCTTTTTTTGGTGTGTGTGGGGGTGGGTGGGCGTGGGTGTTGGATTGTGGTTTGGGTGTGGTTGACTAGTTCAATTGTTTGGTTCAATGTCTTTTTGTAGAAATAAAATCAATACTTCTTCAAAAAAGAAAAGGAAAGAAAAAAGAAAAAAAAATTTCTTGGATTACACACCTAATATGAATAACCACTAATAAGTCCTTAAAAAGACATTTTTATGTCTATTATAAACCATTTTAAGAACTTATGCATTCAAAAAAGCCTCAGTTAGTGTGAAATCATGTTTTTGCGTATTTTAGAATCAATTTGGTGTTTTCATGCATATTTCTCATAAAATCTCACATCTTGCCTGTGGGAAAGTGATGAAATGGGTCCTGTAACCTTGGGGTGAGACAAGGAGAAATAATTTTTGAAAAGAAAGAAAAAAGAGAAAAGGAGAAGCATAAGCATGTCCACACTCATGTGGGACCAAGTAAAGTGATTAAAACAACTCAACTAATAGGTCAAGCCGAACTGAGGTAGAGCCCATATGAGAAAGGAACCGTCTAGTCCAAGAAGGGGATCCACACAATTTGATGAGGTGTTTTGAGATTTTTTTTCCATCTTGAGAGAGAATTATCTCGTCATGGACCCACTCACAAACCCAACTTCAAAATGGTGCTAAGAAATCTATGAGTGATGGCCCCCACCACCAAACACATTCATGTGCTGAATTTTGTGAGAAGCCCACATACACGCAAGTGATGGATTACATAATAAGGATTTCCATTAACATATGAATATATGGTGGGTTTACAAGAAGCCTAGATGGGCCATGTGATCTTGGCTTGCAAATATTCTATCAACATGCCTTACAAAAGAAGGAATGGTCGATTTAGTGGCTACATTTGTAGAAAGGTATTGACAGGAAAGCCCATCATGGTATGGCACCCAAATCCTCCAGCAGTCAAAGCTTGTGCATTGAAGATTTTGATTAAGAAAAGGAAAGAAGTCTGATCAAATCCATGGAAGATTTCATGGCACAAGTTGGATCCAACTCATCTCAATCTCATATGCATGAAATATGGAATGTGCACACTCATTTTGACGTCATATTTCTAAACACGTGTGCCAACCAACTTTAAGATCTTTTGCATCATCTCAAAAGCTCCACAAGTCAAAGAGGATGAAGGAGAGTCTTTGGAGATATTCTTTGCCTACATGCAACACGTGATAGCTTTGCAGAGGAGGTTAGATATCCCTTCATTTTTGTGATTTGCATGAAGAAAAAGAAAAGAAAGGAATGTGCATGTGGATGGGCTGGCGTGCTACCTAACCATGTTGACTTACGACCAACATGGTAGGGTGGGGTTCCTTCCATCATAATATGAGCAATTGAAGATCTCATCAAGGGCATATCTTCTAAACTGATTTTCCATTTCAGCAATCAAGAGAAAAGAGAAAGGAAAGAAGGCTTGAGAAAAAAATTATAAAAAGGCCTACCTATGGGACATCCAAGCTATGGTTGTATTGACCACCTTCCCTCTCCAGAAAAGTTCCACTCAATCTCTCCCTCTCTAGTCAATTCATCTTAAGTCATCAACAAGGCTTAGCCCTAAAGCCACATAACCAACCTTGAGTGCCCAACTAGAAGGAGGAATCCATCCCATCCTAGTATGTGATTTGCTTTCTTTTTAATTTTCCCATCTCATGTAAACAATTGCAAACTAGTTTTCTTTTCAATTTTTCCTGTCTTAATTTGTGGTTTTTTAGTATTAGTTTTGTGATCCATGCAATAGGGTTACTTTTTTATTTTGGTTAAATATTTGGATCAAGTTTGGAATCATCACTAACAACCCACCTTAGTAACCTTTTCAATAAATTGTGTTTTCTATGGATACATGGTATTTTGGTAGGCAATGCAAGTTGGAGTTGAAAAGAGTTGAGTAAAAAGGATTAGAAGTCCAAACTAAAATTATTTATTAAAAAGTAGCGACTTGTCATTCTCAACTTGGGTCAACGACCTAAGTTGAAGAATGGGACCCTAAGATAACACTACCAATCTTTTTTAGCCCAGATTGAAGAGAAGATTGAGAGAGCAACTCACCACCTTTGATTTCAATCACCACCTTTTAATTTTGATCAACACTTTTGAATTTTAGTTTTTACCACCTTTGAATTTATTGAAATTTACTTTTTGCACATTTATTTACTACACATTTCATATTCATGAATTTACATAGTTTTGTTAAGACTGTTTACTGCTGAAGTTGCATTGTGTATTTCAATTTTTAAATCATGTTTAGGGGTATTGGTCAGATTGGATTTGGAAATCAAAATTGAAGATCTGAAAGTTGAGTTGTTTATGTGTGAAAGCAGTCCAAAAATTGGGCTTAAATCTGACTCTGTGCTGGCCTAACTGTGCAATCATATTTGTGAATTTTTTTTCTCTTTGTGCTGGGTGTTTGATACCAATCAGAATTATACGAGTCAGGTTTAAAAACGGCCTAGATCTGGTGTTGGGATATGGTTGCACAAGGACAAATTTCGGCCATCATGTCTTAATCTGAATGTACATGTTCTTCATCTTTTTATGCTAGATGTACAGAGTTGGAATTCAGAACTAAGAATCACTTAAAATCAGTTCAAATTTAATGCTTAGACAGTGTTAAAAAAATCAGATTGGAACAAGTTCCATTATGGCCAAACTATGTATGCAACTGGAGGGCTGTTTGACAAACTGATTTCTGCACTGAAATTGAATAAGCTTCAGATCTGAAACTCACCTAAATAAGCCCTTTAAAACTGATTACTGAACCTTGGTTGGCAGCCCATTTAATGCATGCATCATAGCATCACACGTGCCCATCACGCATTCAGATTTTCATGTTTGCACATTGTTTTGTGTAGTTTTCTTATTTAAATTCATGCATCTTAGGACATTTATTTCAAGCAGTCAACTGTAGATTAGATTAGGTCCAGATTGAGAATTGCATTAGTAGTAATTTGAATGCATGACATATAAATTTCTACACTAGTGTTAGGTTGCACATCCCATGCATCATTGTGATATTTTCTTGGAAATTGCATTCTCACAAATTTTGCATAAAAACTGGTATTAGCGACTTTAGTTTCAGATTTGAATTATTTGTAGAAAGTTTATTTTGTATGTTAGTTTAGTATAGTTTCATTTATAATTTAGACTTGCATTCTTTTGCAGTGTTTGAATTTTCTGCATTGTTTAGTTTTAAAATTGTCTAACTTTAGGTAGTTTTCAATTTTGTTTGTTAGTTTTATTTTTCGTAAATTTTCATCATAGGATGTTCGTATATGTGTTTTATTTTGTAGCAACTTAGTTAGATTTTTTTAGATTTAGGTCTTCTAGCTTGGGAAGTTTTCTTTTATTTGGTTTGTAATTAATTTTAATTTTGCAAATTAAGAATGAATGTATTTTAGATTAAGCTAGTTTTAGAATTTTATTTAGGGCAGATTACAAGTTGGAAATACCTTAAACTCGTTGCTCCCTGTGGATCGACCTAGTCTCACCAGTTTTTGTTATTACATCGCAGTTTTGCACTTGGAACTCACGAGCAAGGTTTTGGCGCCAATTGATAAGAACAAACATAGTTATTGAACTATTCGAGAAAACAAGTTAGTAAACAAATAAACAAACATCACTACAAGCAAAAGTCAAAAGAACATTGGATATGGGATCATTTTAGAACATTCCCGTCCACAGTATGGGACAAATATTAAACCTCAACATCAGTTTAAGTTGGGGCCAACAAGAAACCTCAACATCGTTTTTTTTTTTTTTTGGCACATTAAAAATTTTACGAAGAAATTTTGGAGACCTTATTTAGTTCTCTACCCTTAACCCATTAATCCTTCACCCCTTTGATAAAACCTTCAAAAGGAAACCACTTTTAGGAATGTGAAATGAATATGTATGTAATATATATTTATATATATAGAGAGAGAGAGATATACCCCCAGTTGTGACATATGCAACATTTGTGGGAATCACAATCACACCAATTTCATCATTTCCAGCTCTTGATTCAGAAATTACAGGATATTCACCAGGCCCATCTGAAGCAACTACTGCATAACCATCCTGGAAAAAAAATTAATAATTTCATGCTAAATGAAATAAAAATGTCATGGAAATCAGATTGAGAGTTTAATTTACCCTGGAAAATTGATACCTATCCCGTCCCGAAGAAATTGGTGCCCCCAGATTTCCAATGACAAGAAATGACATGAAGAAAATGTCATGTAAACAATTCTCCAGACCAGAGAGATATTTCTCCAATTCCTCAGATAATTACAGGATTTTCCAGGGGAAGCGTGACACAAATGTCCTCTAAGAATTTAATAGTGCTATCAGTTTCTCAACTATTAACCAATGAGTGAAAGAAGATAAATGATTCATAGATAGACAAGAGAGAGCCGGCACATGGGGGAAGACAGCGTGACACACAGGAAGATGGGGCACACCCAGGTCTTGAACCCTGGATAGCCAGGTGAGAACTGCCTCTCCTTACCACTTGGGTAAGGTGGTTGTGGGTTGTTAGAAGTAACTCAAACCCATATATAAGGAAAGCACCTCATAATCTGCTAATGTAACAACGTGCATGATACTAAACACTTAAGGGTCGTTAGTCTTCTGCAAAGAACCAAGTGCTGAGAATAATGATACATCGAAAATGGTTTTACCTCATTTCATTTTCATTCTCTGGGATGAGGAACAGAAGAGAAGAGATGAAAAGGAAAAAGAGGCCGTGGTTTTAAATGATTTGAATTTTTTCTTTTCTTTTTTTTTTTTTTACATTTCACAGTTAGCTTGTTCACATAAATCAGGTTTAAACAACCCAATAAATCATTTCATGTTTTTCAATTTTTTTTATTGCCTTCCACGGTCACTTCTTGGCTTTGGCTGCAACAGCATTTGAGCCCCTGTTTTAAAACAATGGGATAGTTGCGAATGTTATGGTGTCCTTGAGCAATAAAAATGCTTCATTTCTGTTCTTTCAGGTGAAAATGACCCTACCCCCCCATCCCAACTTGATTGAAGGCGCGTAAACAATTCACAGATGAAACACTTACAACAAATGAAAGAAATGAAATTGGGGCAAGTGGGTCATCAGAAAAAATCACGAGAAAATAAAACAGTAGAGAGTAAAAGAAGGTGGGGATAAGACTAGTACTAGTACCATGACGGATGCTGGAAAAGGAGGTAAAGGATCGCGGGCTACAACGTCCTCGGCCAAGACCAGACCCAGCGCGTCTTGGAGGGGCACTTGGACTGGTTGCAGACGAGGAGCAACGCTAAGGACCGTTTGGAGGGCCTCATCCACCGACACCATAGATGCCATAGATGCAGACAGTGATGAACAGGAGCGCGTTCCCTCTCTATCCATTTTTGTTCCTGCGCTTTCTCATTTCAACAGAAAGAAGCCAGACAAGACCAAGAAAACAAATCTTCAAGTAACTGATGTAATCTAGATAGATGTATATATATATAGAGAGAGAGAGAGAGAGAGCGAGCAGAGATGTCTCACCCGGGGCTGTCATGGATACAGAGACTGAAAAATGGAGACGAAGAGCAACTGTGTGTGCGCGCGCGTGAAAGAGAGAGGGAGAGACAGAGAACAACAAGCAGAGCGCTGCGCGAGTAGCGACTATACTTATGTGGCCGCCTCGCTCGTGGGCCCACTTTGACGCAGTCGCATTAGAGTGCCACTGTCCTAGACTCATAATTTGATGCGTACTAGTACTAGTGCTTCTCCAGTCACAATCTTTTCAGACCCATTTCCAATTACTATCAATTCTTATATAATACTAATATTAGGGCAAAGGAATCTTGTTGATCCTTTTTCTCACTACTTTTCTTTTCCCACATAGAATCTTGTTGATACGGTGTTCAAAAAGTAAGTGTTAGTGTTGTTTAGTTGAATTGATTTTTTATTAGAATTTTGCTAATCTTTTAAAGCAAAGACAATGGCCTTATGCTGATGTCATTTTATAGTGGTTGATTTTTTTGAGATTTTATGAAAAAATCCATCTTAAATCTAAATTAAACAGATTAATCACAAAAAAATACATACAATGAATTAATTAGGAAGTCCTACTTTTTTTTTATTTTTTTTGACAAATTTACATAGAACAATATCTTTACCCAAGGCTCATCTAGCCCCTCACTTTTTCTCGAACTTTTCCTTCTTCTACCTATAAATCAACTGTATTCTTTCAAAAATGTAAGAACCCTGAATTATAAATGGGCCAAGCCTGAATTATTAAATGGGCTTAGAGAGGCCCAGTTTCGATCAATCCAATTCATGACTGGATTGGGCTATTGGGTCAAATTTTTCAGGTCCATAAATGATCCAAACTCACCTAATTGTGACTTTATAGCTTCCCAAAATTATGACTGTAAAACTCCCACACTTAAATTCCACAAACTTAAATTTTTCAAAAATTATAACTGTGTAACTCTCAAAATAATGACCTTAAATTGTGACTTTTAGTCTTCTTATGTGACCTTTCAAGAGAAATCCTTTAGGATTCCAGCTCTATATAAGAAGAGATCTCCTCTCATCTTTGGTCACTTTCTCATGGTTCTCATGGAAGAAGAGTAGGAGTCCAATAGAGTGATATTTGAAAATAGAAGCAAGCAGTTTCCAAGGAACACCTAACATAGTGGATGTCTGATTTGAAGTCACTTATTACTTATACCAGGTGAGTAGATTTTCCTTTGGGATTGTATGAACTGGAATTTTCTTTAATCAACAATCACTGAAACTCCATACAGTGTAAATCTGTGTTATTTTATGAAATTTTAGTTGATATTTACATAAGGAAATCATGTGACAGAAACTGAATTTACTGCTGATATGATAAAACAAGAGGTTTTTATTTAATTTGGTTTATTGATGGTCCACTATCCATCATCGGAACTGAACAGCTGAAATACTTGAACTGTTGATCTCATTTGAATAAGTATTTGGTGATCTAAACATAATTTCAAGTACAAGAAAATTGGTGAATTAGTTTCTGTGATTAGTATACCTCTAAATCAGTGTTTTAGACAACAAACATGATGGATTATTGGAGTTTCAAATCAGATATGGGATTGTTCCAATTTCAAGCCGTCAAAAACAGCTATGACTGATTTGAACTGTGGACCCACATGGCCCACCTGATCTAGAATCAAGTCCCCACATCTGAAAGAGGATTGGTGGGCAACCATGTGGATGGTAGACTCATGATGATTTAACCATTCGGCCCCTCCAACCTAAGTATCAAAAAGGGGATTAGGCATGAGATCCTTTCCCAGTCATTGTTGCTCTTTTGAATCATGATACTATTATATATTTTCCTACCAATCACAGTTATTCTTTGAATCATGTTACTGTTACTCCATCCATGTTACTGGTACTCGATCATAGTTTTTTTCTTTGAATCATGTTCCAGTTACCCTATTACAGTTGTTCTTTGAATCATGTTACTGGTACACATTTTCATACCCAATCACAGTTACTCTTGAACCATGTTACTGTTATACATTATCATATCAAAGAAATTTCAGGAATTTGTATAAAAGACTCTGGGTTCCAAGGAATGTTAATCCCTAAGATTTATCCATATTATGAGTAAAAGGGGGTTAACAAGTACTGATGTATAATTTCTTAAGCATAGTAGTGACTGCTTTTCCTTTCTAATGATATTCAACTGTGAAATATTCTGTCAATGTGTTAACAAGATTTAACTCTGTTATAAGGTAGTTGTTAAGAAGCCCTCTCATTTAATAAATTTTGTGATTAAGATGAGCTACCATAATATAACTAGTTCCAAATTAAGTAGTGGGTACTTCCATCGCTACAGTCTCATTTTTATTTTTACTATACAAATGATGACTTGTAAATTCTGAATCTCAATCTAGATTTAATACTGTCCTTAGTAGCTATGTATGGAATGAATAATTAATATCAGACTCTGTGATACTTGCTCAAAGTGATTAATTCTAATTATATGAGTATAGTATTCTCTCTATGACTAAAAAGAATTTCAAAAAAATAGGGCCAATGCCACATATTTGGAGCACCAGTTATGAATTAGAGTGGGGCGAGATTTTGACTCAAGTATGTGGGACTGGCCAATGGAAGACATAATGATACTTATTATGAAATCAGTGAGCAGAGATATTTTTTTTAGAATTGTTTGGAAGTGTCTGTTTCCATTGGTATTGGATTCGACTTATGAATTAAGAATGGTGACAATCTTGTCACGACATGAATATGAATCCCCTTACAATTAAAGAATGGTGACAATCTTGTCACGACATGAATATGAATCCTCTTACAATGAATGGTGACGGTCATGTCACGACATGAATCCCTTTACAACTAAGAATGGTGACAGTTTTGTCACGACATGAACATGAATCCCCTTATAATTAAGAATGGTGACAATCTTGTCACGACATGAATATGAATCCCCTTCACAATTAAAAATGGTGACGGTTATGTCACGACATGAATATAAATCCCTTTACAACTAAGAATGGTGACAGTTTTGTCACGACATGAATATGAATCCCCTTATAATTAAGAATGGTGACAATCTTGTCACGACATGAATATGAATCCCCTTCACAATTAAGAATGGTGACGGTTATGTCACGACATGAATATAAATCCCTTTACAACTAAGAATGGTGACAATCTTGTCACGACACGAATATGAATCCTTTGTTCATGATGCTAATATAAACAGGTATGGTGGTAGTTCAGTCAATCAACCTATGAACTTCTATTGATATCATGATAATTACTATTGCTCTCTTGATTTTAGAAATTCTACTCACCAGTGTTACTGACTAGTGGTTCGCCCCACTACAGGTAATGTTTTTGTAGCGGGATCTGGGAGCGGCGGAGATCAGCATATAGATTTTGGCATGCAACGCTGATAGAGAGTTCGAAAACCATCTAGACCATTAGATGGAGTTAGCCCCATTTTGGAATATTTTAGATCTATTGTCATTTCTTAGCTATAATTGTAAAGACTTTGTTAAGATATTAATATTATGAATTTACCTTCATTTTCCTTAGACTTGCTCTTGAATTTATTTTATGAATTTGTAATATGATCAAGCTAACGACTTAAGAATCTGAAGAGCTCCAGAATCTTGGGTCGTTACAAAAAATAGGGCAAACAAATCAAAATCAAACAAATTCCTCTTTCATGCAGGAAAGCAACACATAATAATTATACTTCTTATATTCTCATGGAATAAGATAGCTTAAAGATATGTCCATTTGTTGTAATCATACAAGAAAGAGATGAAAGAGACACTCATTCCAACAAATGACACAACCACATTTACAGAAAAGTTTTGATAACTCACCTCACTATCATTCCCATTGATTGTAATTTTCGAAGAGTGGTGGCAACGAATAACGACTTCGACCTACATATTTGCAAAGGGAACTAATGAAAATACTCGTGGAAGGAGGAAGATGGCTCTAAACAAATGAGAGCAATGGCTTACCTTCTCTGGTGAGCAAATGGAACGACGACAACTAGAAAGTCGGTAATAGATGGAGCAGAGAGCAAAGAAGAAGGAAAAAGGAAAGCATACCAATAACAATATTGTTAGAGGGTAAATTAGTTTAAAAAAAACAATCAGATGTTTTTATGTATTTGTTAATAAATCGGTTTCATCTTGGTTTAAGGATAATATTTTTGTAAAGAAATCCTTTTTTCAGGAAGAGAACTCTTGTTGGATACTGCTTATGGAAATGGATTCTTGGGTTACTTTGAGTTTTGAAGCATTTTCATGTATTTCTTGGCTAAATGCATGACACGATCAAATTGGTTGTCGTCATTATTGTGTATTTTGATTGTAATCAATTTACTACCCTAATCCCCCTAATTTGGTTCTCATCTAACTAATTAAAATCATTTTTAGTGGAAGAAAACATAATAATATTCAAGTGTGGCCAATTGTGGACTGGGAGCAAAAAGGTTTTGTGTTCACTGATTTATTTTATTTTATTACTATTATTATTTTTTTGTGTTCTATTCTATAATAAGAGTTCATAAAACAGTTAGCCACATGGTGATGGTGATAGTGATCTGCTACTCTAATCATTTCACATGGAGATCTGTAGCCCTGTAATCCTGTGGCTTGCACAAAAAATTCCAAAACTTTATCATATAAGCTCATGGTGTAGTAATAATACATTTTGTTTTGATCTCTAATTTTTGTGTCCATTCAGTTTCTACTTACCGTAAATTGCACCATCTCCCTAAGCCCGAAGTACTGTATATATATAGTGCATGCTCACTGTAACTCACACTCTACATATAATCCCAATCACTTTCCTCTCTATAATCAATGTGGAACTCCAGGATGTTACAATCCACCCACGTTAGGGCCGTACATCCCTGTGCAATAGCCTGCCAGTTCATGTAGCCTACTAGCCCTCTTAGCTTGCCCACATAAGAACCCACCCACTTATACCAAACCATGCCAAGGACCCACACTCGAACTAGTCAAGAGTTGACTCTGATACCATTTGTAACGCCCAACCCCTACACACATGTAACACTCCGACCGCGCTTGACCTCGTTTAACGGTTAATTAATCTTGTTTTCATTGCTAATCGTGTTTTGTTTATGTTTTGATTTTCGTTGCGGGTCATGGATAGGTAGTTGGGTTGAGTTTGACCTGGATTAAGTAGACCAAGCCCTTTTTCGTAATTTTAGCTTTTCTAAGACATGGTCATTTTTGCATCATCTTGATGTCAACATGTGTCTTTCGTTGAGCTCGTCAACTTTCGTAACTACGTCGTTTGCAACCGATGTCGTGTGATTCCATTGGACCCAGATTTGACTTAAACTGAAAATAGCATTCTATCTTGGACCTCCTTGTAATTTGGACTTAACCATTAGCCTATATACCTCATCCATCGACTAGAACACACGTCCTCTCTCATTTTCCTCACTGTGCACGTGAAATTCCTCTTACTCTCTTGAATTCTCTCCTCCACCGACCTCCATCGATCAAGCTCAAATTGAGGAAGTTGGTTTGTGCATGTGAGGTGAGTTGGAAATCCTTCCATCCCTCTCATCTCTTTCCTCTATTTCTTCTCCTTCTTGTTCTTATTGCATGGTGTGTCTGTGTTTTGAATTTCTTTCCATTCCTCATGCATGCATGTTGTTTTGATTGGTGTTAGGTTGTGTTTGGGCTTAAAGACAACAAGTTGTGTCATTGAATTCAATTGAGGCAAGTATAACCATAACTTGTAAGAACCCATGTTGGTATGCATTTGATATTGGTTAATTCACATGAGTTTGTATGGAAAAAATGTGTGTCCAGCTCATTTGGTTAGTATTCTATCCCTTTCTATTGGAAATTTGCAATTCTGATGAATTCCCAGATTTTCTGTATGTGCTTCAGAAATTTAACTTCGTGCAGGTATGGCTAAGCCGTATGCCACTTACGGCTTAAAGTCCAGAGAGGATAAAAATCCAGTTTTCCTCTACGGCTACGGCACGGCTAAGCCGTATATTGCCCTACGGCTAAGTCGAAGCTCAGCCGTGGCCTAGCCGTAGAACAGTACAGGGTGCCTTTTCTGGATTTAACTGAGAGCACCCAAATTGACAGACCTTCTACGGCCCAGCCACGGCTAAGCCGTAGAACACACACGACTAAGCCGTACACTCAACTACGGCTAAGCCGTATGCACACCTGAATAATAAAGGACAAGGATAGGTGTAAGGGAAGACCGATAGGGCTTTCATAATAGAATGTAGAGCACCTAGACCTGCCCAACGGAATGTGATACAACGCGTGAATGATCTCGAGGGCTGCGAATCATTCATGTTCGTTATCCAGATGTTAAGCACCTCCCCATGGGTGTTGGTTTAAGGGACTTCGTGCACCGCCCGATTCAATGCAACACTAGACAACGGTGCATCGAATAACTTAAAACTACATCATCATGCACGGTTAGAAACACCGGATAATTAGATTAGAATTGGTTTGTAAATAAAGATGATCCGCTTTTGCATGATTTGTTGCACAACATATTGCATTCGAGTATTGACCTCTACTCTCTGACATGATTACTTGTGTTCCGTTACTTTCACATTGTGGTTCTTTACCTTGAGTATGCATGTATGATATGTTCACTCACAGATATGCACGTATGATATGTTGTCACGATCTACTCAGGGTTTTCATGATTGACTCTGTATGGTCAGGCACTACTTAGCCTCAGCCTTAGGATCCCGACGGGGTGAATTTGGTATAGTTATATGGCCTTGCTGCAGTAAGGATACGTCTTGGGGAACCGGACCCCAGGAAACCGAGACCCATTGTACCCTGGTCCGGACAATGGTGTTCTTTGCATGTTATAAGATCCCTCTTTTGGGAGCACATGGCAATGTAGTAGCCACTAGTATGTACACCGCATGTATCCATTGATTCGCATAGCATACTTCTTTCTTGCATGACAGCCTAGTATACGAAATTGCCTTATCTAATTTACATGATGTTCTTTATTCTATTAGACACAGCGTGTGTTAACTTGCTATGGGTTATACTTTGTTGAATCGTCGTATTCACAGTTGTTTTTGGTGTTGCAGGCCCAGATCCCCCTGCCGAACCCTCGCCGGTCGGCCAGACTCCAGACGAGACCCCCGAGGCCCCATCAGGCCTAGAGGAGTGGATGTGATCACTCCACGGGAGAGCGTTCTTAGCATGCATAGCATTGGAGTCTTGTTTTGAGGATTTTTCATACTTGTATTTGGCACGATATGTCTTGGTTGTATATATTCTTTTGTTCTTTTGTAAGACCTTTGCATGTAATTATGTCAGTTCTCTCTTCGTATTCCCTTTTACACTGTTAGTTTGATGTTTCTGATATTTACAGCTTCCGCGTACATGTTTGGCACATGTGAATGTTCCCTTGTACTTGTGCATTTAGACTCGGTCTACGTGTACAGGCACGGGAGTACGTGTGTCACTAGGTTTGGCTTTTGCTAACCCCCGAACCCTGGGCTCGGGTTGTGACAACACATGCATGATATTGCCCGCTTTAGCCCATGGGCCTCACGGTTTAGCTTTTAGTGGGTCTCAACCCACCAAAAGGCCTAATGCAAGGTAAGGGTGCAAACTTTACATATAATCTCAATCACTTTCCTCTCTATAGTCGACGTAAGACTCCAGGATGTCACACTCACATTGTGAAGATGACAAAGATGATTGTATCCTACCTGAGTCTCATTATGCCATAGTTTCCATTAGAGCTTACTGATGGATGGGGAAAACCTAGGTAAGTATGTACACATTTGGAATGAGATCCTCATATGATTAAAAATTACATAAATATGTCGTTCAACCAAACCCCAATATAGTTGGGACAAGGCTTTGATAATGATAATGATGTAGTCAACCAACTTATGCTCAATAGTTGTCTCTGCAATGATATGATGATGATGTAGTTCAACCAAACTTATGCTCAATAGTTGTATTTGCAATGATATGATATGGTGTAGTTCAACCAAACTTCTGCTCAATAGTTGTATCTGCAATGCTATATGAGAAACAGAACAAACAAAATTTTGTGAAAATTTTAGCTGAAAGTACTGGCTGTGAGGCAAGTAGTCAGCTACTTAGCATGAAGTATGCAAATGTGTTGAGAGTCACCGGCTACCGATGCTGTACTCTCTCTGCTGGAAGATGAAAGAAAGCATGTATTTGTTATAACTTGGTTTAGATATTATATTAGAATTTAGAAGTGACATCATGCATTCATAAAACTTATTGGGGAGAATTCTACAAATTGGCATTCCAAATGATAGTTTTGCTGTGTAGAATTCTAAGATATTCACTTTTTGGAAGGCTAATCACACCCCTGGGCATTCCAGATTTCTACTTTGGGGGACTAGCGTATGGAATTCTTTAAACACACTGGAAAACATATCCCCATACGCTTGAAACCAAACAGGCCGTTAGTGATACTGCCTATTACTTTGCTGGAATTCCGGTTGTCTGTGGATTTATTATTATCAAGAATTCTTGCTTCATAGCTGGAATACATAGATTCTTAAAATTTTGGCGTTCTCAAATTGTAGGGTTATCGAATTTTGAAATCCTTCCTCAAGCAAGACCAATTGAGAATTCTCCTTGGACTAAAATTCCAAAGGCATGATTGTGAACTCTCCAATGGTCTTCTCTGATTTCCACCATTTGGCCATGACGACAGCATTGAAGATTAGGATCTTCTTCCTTGTGCAAGCTTCCTCTTCTCATCTCTATTTTTTCTCCGTTTTCTGTTCTTCTTCTCTTTTTCCTTATTTCTTGATGGATCAGGTATTGGGTGTTTTGGAAACCATAATGAGGTAGGGATGTTGATTTTGGAAGCCCATTAATCAATGACTTGGTTTTCATTGACATAATGTTATCCTTTCTAGCATTTTCTTTTTATTTAAAGCCTAAAACTGTTGAACAGCAGTCATGGCCTACCATTATCATCAAAGCCTTGTCCTAACTATTGTGGAGTCAACTATATGAAATCCATTCCTTCATTCCAATTTATCCTTAGCCAAATCCTTGGATAGGATGTGCCTCTTTAGATCTATCTTTACCATGTCTATCAATGTCCTCTTCGGCCTACCCGTTCTCTGTGCCTACCGATGCATGTACTACCCAATGCACTGGACTTTCTGCACAATGTGAGCACATTTGTAGCACACAAAAATTTTTGAATGGAATAATTAATGTAAATAATGCTCAACATCTATATATCATCAGTGTTTACACAGTGTTATACCCATCTTTTTCCCTAATACAATGTTTCTTTCATCGATCCCAACAAAGCACACCCAAAGTGGAAAGTACAGAAACCATTTGACTTCAAGGAGATTGGATTTATAGATATAACAAAATATAAGAGCTGAAAAAAAAATTGAAGCTTTGATGAGGCGCAACAGAAATCAATTTACATGCCCTGCTTGAGAGGCAAGGTATGCTAGTTGAATGCTGTATGCCTCTCTCAGCTCTGCCAGCACCTCTCCCATGGTTGGTCTTTGTGATGCATCTCTCTCCACAGAGCTTGCTGCAATAGAACCCACCTTTCTCATGCTCTCCACATCAAAACTTCCCTTCAAGCTCTTATCTACTACCTCAAATGTACCAGCTTGCAAGTATGGCTTTGCCTGCAATCCACCAATCAAATTTCAAAACAAGAAGATTAGTTGAAATGAGTCTATTTATGACAAACAACAAGCACTGCCTCATCATCTTAACACAACAAAATTTCTTTATCAAGAATCCAACAGGAACAAAAGTTTGCATACATTCTCTAATAATTATATTTTTTTTATGATATCTTCGAGTTTTTCAAAATATAGCTTTTAGTCATTATATTCTATTACATATTTATCACATATTTGTTTCTCCAAACATTTTTGGCAGACATGCCCGTGCTAAGCATGGGTTACTATGCTAGTCTTTTGTTAAAGGAACATGCTTTTCATCCCATGGTCCTACATAATAATGACTGGGCCTGGTACAAATATGTTTGTTGAATACAACAATCAATAATGCCAAACAACATTTTTGAAGTTTTCCAATATAATCCACATAATACCATTCAGACTCCAAAAGATCATGAAAAAAAAATCTCCATGGAGATTGATAGATCCATACTAATTAAGCCATAAAATTTTGTCTATAAACACCAACCCTCTGTCCTTGCAGTCCTTGCTGTTGCCCTTGAAAATCCCAGTCTTTCCTCTCTGATACCAAGTTCTAGATTCAAACCAATCAAAAGAAAGTCCTTGCAGTTGTTGCCATTGCCCTTGCAAATCCCAATCTTTCCTCTCTGATACCAAGTTCTAGATTGAAACCAATCGAAAGAAAATGGTAGAGATAGAGAGAAAGAGTTGGAAAAGAAGTAAAGATACGGATTCTCTACTTCATTATATTGATCAATAATAAGTGTAAAATAACTAGAATACCCTTGCACTCTAATATAATCAAGAATGAAAAGGTTACTGGCAAATAAATACGATTCAACAAATAATTATCTTCTACAGCTGGTAAGTGAAATTGAGCTAAAAGAGGTCGGGCATCACAGTTTTGGAACTAAATTATGTATCTATATTTAGTGGGAATATTTAAGTTTCAGATTTTTGGCCTGAGACTTGCTGTCGCAAATTTCGACCAACTACTAATTGAAGAAAAAAGAAATGGAAGAATACCCATAACACCAGATTGTAAGAATCCGGAGAACCAGAATGACTCAAAGGCTCTCTCCCACAAATTAGCTCCAAAAGAACCACACCAAAGCTGTAGACGTCGCTTTTCTCAGTTAGTTGCTGAGTGGAGAAGTATCTGCAAATTTAATGAGAATGAGGCTGCTGATGCATGTCACACAGAACAGCTGCCAGGGAAAAGCAGATGTCTACTTACTCGGGATCAACATAGCCAGCAGTACCCTTAACAACTGTTGTCACATGACTCATGTCTGTATGAGGTACCTGCTTGGACAGTCCAAAATCACAGACCTTGGCATTCATTTCCATGTCTAAAAGAATGTTGCTGCTCTTCACATCACGGTGTATGATTCGTGGGTTGCTGCAATTGTGTAGGTAATCAAGTCCTAACAAACAGAAGTCATTAATTCCCCATCACATATTTCAAAAGTGTCAATACTAACAATGATGCAGAGCCCTTAAACAAGTACATAAATAGGACAATGACATGTTTAGCGCCAAATGAACTATCAATGTCCCACTAATTATGATACAATTCCCATCAACCAGTACATACATAGGACAGTGATATTGGAAGAGCTAACATGTTGGCTCTTTTAAGGGGTCACCTGTAGTCAATCCAATTATATCCATGTCTTGTATATTGGCACTTGTTTAAGCTTGAGCTGGATTGGATCCCATGGTATTGAATTGCCCCCAAGTTGACGATGTTTAATCTGTAGTGCCCACTTATCAGTGGCCTTCATCCGAGGATGTTTTTTAGCCAAACCTCATCAATGACAATCCCCCCATTTCCAACCCACATTTGAAAAATAGAAACAGGAGAAAGAGAGAGAGAAAGAGAGAGAGAGAGTGAGAGAGAGAGAGAGAGAGAGAGAGAGAGAGAGAGAGATGTGGCTCTACTATGAAAGGTGAAACGTTCGAATTCGTGCATTATTTTTCTCATGGAATCCTTGGTTCAATCAAGAAATGTAAGTGATGGTTTACCTTTTGCAGCATCAACGGCTATTTTGAGTCTGCGGGCCCAGTTCAAAGTAACCCTTTTGCTGTTTGAACCTGTAACAAATTTTCCTTTAGATTCTATAGAACAATATATATCATCACAAAGGGAGAAGAAGCAGGTCCCAATTAATATAGCCAAGTGATGTGACAAGAAAAGCAAAAATCAATTTGTCCATAATGGCATACCATAAAGGTTATCAGCCAAGGATCCACCAGGAAGATATTCATAGACTAAAATTTGCTGCTTTGACTCACAACAAAAACCTTCTAGTGATACAAGGTTTTGGTAGCGAACTTGAGACAAAAGGTAAACCTGGACAAGCGGCATGATCATGTCAGAAATACAAAGAATCCATATAAAAGCAAGTCTACAGACCACAGAAAGTCAATAAGCACAGAGTCTATTCGAGAGAAAGTTTATTATAAAGGAAAAAAATGTAAATGCTTTCTCTAAAGCAATTCTATGAGACTCAAAGTTCAAAGTCAAACAGGAGACATTATCCTGCAAAAATGCTTGGTAGATGCAAGAGAGACAGTTCATTAATATCCAAGATTGAGAAAGAAAACCCATTGCATCCCCCTACCTAAAATATCACAAGACCCTATTTACAAATTCCTAAGGCTTAATATGAGTTTTCCAGCATGCACATGACTAACTAGTCAAAATTGTTCCTTTTTTTGAGACCAATTCAGCATACTACAGGGCAAAGAACAAAGGCATAAGTAGAATAATAAATCAATCTAATCTTTGACGTGTGAAAATCTAAAGACTTCTGCTGGACTAACCTGCTACTAAAGACATAAGCTACATGTTCCAACCATAACTTATGTGCTGAGGATCTACACTTGCTCTTCATAATGGAGATAGGTTATATATTTGAAAAGAGCCCATAGAATATTTGGAAAGTGCTCATTGTTGAAACCATGAGGTTGCAATAAAAGTAAAGGGAAGAGGAGATAAGAGAAGAATCAGAAAGAGATAAGAAAGGAGAGACAGATGAATGGAAAATATGGGATTTGTATGTCATACAGTACCCAGCAATCACTACTTAACTAGCCACTCAAAAAATATCAAATAAGTCTAACCCCTTGTTCCTTAAAGTAATTAAAAATACAATACTGATTAATAGATCTATTTACACACTCTTTCAAGTTTGAGAATGGAAATCAATCTTTCCCAGCTTGCCACACATACACTGAAGTCGATCTCCACCCATTCTCAATAAATTTGCAAGTTGATCTCTACCTTTCATCGATATATTTTCCAACTAATCTTCTACTTTATGACAACACATGATAACCTATGATGCACAGATGCTTCAAAATGAAAAACGTATCATGTCATATCATATCCAATACTTCACTTTTTCTATGGAAAATGTGTCCCTACCATGCCTATAGCAAGTCCTGTTAGGTTTATGTCTTGTATTCCAATTTAGCTGGATTGGTTCTTTAGTCTAGCCAATGAACTGGTTTAGGATCATGGGTATTTTGGTCATTATATTGGAGCTTTCTTGGGGGCCAAGAAAGCAAAGATTATATGTACATGTAATCTAACCCTAGACTCTGTGCAGGAGAGGTGAAAGCAAGATTGAAATCTCTAAAGAGTGAGTAGGTTAGGTGTTAGAGGAGTTGGAAATCCATGTAACGAATTACCCAATCTCTTCATAGTGAAATCCAGCAGATGCTCATAGCCTGTAGATGTAGACAATCTTGCCGAACCACGTAAAATTTGTGTCATAGTTGCATGCTGTTCTTCTACTCTTTGTGTAGTTGATGTTGATTGATTGCCCTAAACCTGATCTAACATGTGGCATCAGAGCCACAACAATTGGTATCAGCGCTTCTACATGTGCACAACAGTCCCTGCCTTATCCATCTGTACCTTGGCATCATAGTTGAGAACTTTATATGATGCAACTCATTCCCTAACAACATGATGTTAGGATATTTGTGTTTTGGCTAATTCATGGATTGGACAAAACTCTGGGTCCATTGAGTTATAATTTTTTATCTCTTTTAGAATGGACTGTGGTATGAGTCGCTGGATGCACTAAGGTGAAGAAATCAAAGAAAAAATGCAAATTGAAGTATTTTGAAGTGATTTTATATTTATTTTGAAGTAATTTTTTAGGAACAATATGGATTACAAAGGTCATATCTCACAAACCGAACGTCAGATCGAGGCAAGCTACTTAATGTTGGAAAGCTCTTTTTGAGTAGATTTCCGCAGGTTCCAAGATTGCGTCAATTAGAGCTAGAACGACACAAAGTTATGGCCTCGGAAAGTTTACATAAATTATGCTAAAAAAGCCACTGCTCGAGTGGACCTAAAGCCTGGCTTAAGTGCCCGATGTGCAGAAACCCACTTTCCTATATGGAATTGCTTCCTGTTTGTACCAAAACTATAAGTTTCTATTCTATACGACTCTAACCCTAAGGCACGAATTGTGGGTTATAAATAGGCATTTTCTCTCAACCCTAATGCAAGGATCTCATTGTTTTGAATTGAGAATTCACATTGGAGATCAACTTTCTTCTCTAGAGCTTCCATTGGAGAGATTGTACTTAAGCTTTGTGTTACAGAATATTACTTCTACATCTTGTAGAAGATTGTCTTCTCTCTCATAGAAGATTCGTTCATCTTGAGTGCCTTCAAGGCATGTTGGATCAAACGCGGAGAGCAGTGAACAGCAAGGAGTCGTGACAACAAGGATTGTGCAAGAAGAACTACAGTCTTTACGTTGAATTGCAACTGGAAAAGAGTCTATGAGTATATCTTGTAATTGCTCGTTATTAGTTCTTGGTTTTTGTTGGTCTGAAGAGGACTTGTGGTTTTTCCCAAGTAGGGTTTTCCACATAAAAGTCTGCATGTCTTCTTTTGTGGTGTTTGATTGATTTATTTGCTAGCTCCTTTATTCTTCCACTATATATATTTTGAACTTAAATCTAGAAATTTGGATCTAGGACATTCTTTCGCATGATAATCAGCCTAAATTCTTTTGCATGTTCATGATAAATTTGGATTAGATGTAGTATGAATTTTTGAGATATTGACCTAATGAAACTTCACTAGAACAGATCCCAGCAAATTCAGTTCTCTCAACAACTCACAAACACCATTAGTCATAGCCCCATTCTCCACTTCAACAGTAAATATAAACACCAGATGCTGCTTCTCATTGTTCCATATAACAACATTTCCATCAAGAAAAAAAGACCTTACCAGTCAGCAACTGTACGAATTTCATTATCAAGAAGACCATGGTTAGCAATGTTATACCACAACCAGCCAGAGGACTTCAAGTATCATAGGGTGAGAAAAATTGCATCAAGATGACATATTTGAGCATGCATAAACTTGTTTACAATACTAATAATTTGATTTTTGCACCAATCAACTGCCAAATTAAACTCGGTACACAAATATCTAAACTAAAATATTCTTATACAACTGACCATTGATTACCCCCGCATAAAGAATAGTAATAAATAGAAGAGCTCAAATAAAAAGACCTCATTGATAAAAGAATCTGCCCCAATTTGGGTTCGATCAAAGCGCACTTTCACAGCTACTAGTTTTCCATCTGGAAGCTTTCCAAGATAAACAGATCCAAAACTACCATGGCCTATAACATCCTTAAAATTGTTTGTAGCCACTTTTATCTCTTTATAAGAGAAAATCTTAGCAGCATTCCAATTCCGGATTTCTGTTAAAGTTCCTAAAACAGATAGAGCAGTGAGTTTGTAAGAGGAAGCAATATTAACTTATAAAATGACAATTTGAGAGGAATAATACTTGATGAGGATGTAACTTCATTTTCTTTTCTTCTTTTCCACATAAAAACAGCAAGTGTGATCATGAGAATTGCACATAAGGTACCAACAAAAGTGCCAACTAAAATTGATTTTCTGCTATGGCCATCATGACGCTTTTGAGTAAAGACAGTAACCTCTGGTGTCTGAAGCGAAGGATTCTCTGAAAGGTCAGGGCATCTAGGAGAAAAAGAAAGGCACAAATTCCCGGATGTTCTGCATGCATATATGGGCAACTAAGTCGAAATATATAAATCTTAAAAATAAAAATAAAAACAATAATTTACATACCTAACTTCCAAGCTTTCCTTTTTTAATGACTGTGGCAAGGTACCTTGAAGTTTATTATTTTCCAAGTTTCTGCACAATAAGCATTATATAAATTTGTCCTTCAGACATAAAGTGAAAGATTATGGTGTTGAACAATGACCAAGGCCACTTACAACAAATGAAGGTTCTTTAAACTTCCCAAGCTGTCTGGAACAGGTCCTTCCAAACTATTGTTTTGCAAATCCCTATATGTGACAACAATTAGAAGTAAATATCTAATAGCTAAAATGAGCCACTCAATGAAGACTCATAGATTATCACAAAGAAGGAAAACTTGGTGTGGGATATAGTGTTGGATAAGAACATGGCACTTGGAGAGGGTTCTAGTGTTTCTCCTTGTAGTTTGTTTCAATTGTTTTCATGCTTACGTTTTTTGTCTTAATTGTGTGGAGTATAATGCTACTATACGTTCTTTTTCTTTCTCTGTTGCTTTCTTTTGTGTAATGTGCATGTACCTTTCCCTTTCATTTGAAAAAATATATCTAGTACTGATAAAAAAAATATAATAAAATATAAATGAAAGTTTCATCAAGGCGGTGAATAAGAAAAGAGCCCAATGTTAGAGATGGAACATAGGACCGTAGGCAGGCAATCAGCCAAGTGCGAACTCATTCACACTATGGGGAATAAAAAGGAACAAGATACAATTGAAGTTGATAAAAAATTGTTAACTCACAAGCCATAAAAGCAAAATACAATAGGGGCATATGTATTTATTTCAAAACTTCTACATGGGCTCTTCTACTTTGAAATCAATGTTCCAACATCCTATTGGTCTAATGTTGTATCCATGACAACTACCTTTCTCTTAAGTCGCATGCCTTCTTTTTGTCTTGGATGGTAAGAGTCCAATATAGCTGTATGTGCTAATGTTTCATTGTTTCTACAGTAACACTAATAATGCAATAGATTCAGATTTCAAGAGTCACTCAAATGTTATTAAATACAAGTCTGAGCTCATTGGTAAGCTGGTTTCCTAATGTCATTGATTCTGACACCTATGATAAATTGATAATGTTAGAAGAACAACAGATAAGTTATAGGTAACTTCAACTGGACTTTCAATGTATTGAAGAACTTACAACATCTGAAGGCTAACCAATGTACTGAAGTCGGAACCAAAGGAGGTCAGTTTGTTGAAGCTCAGATTCCTGCAACGTTCAACTAATGTTATTGTGAAATGATCGTTTTACAGAAAGAAGCTAATGATCTAGAAAGACCATACAAGGTCTCAAGTTCCTGCAGGCTAGCCAAGTTCTGTATCTCTCCAGCTAGTGAAGTGTTGTGCAAATCCCTGCATCATATTTCACAATCCAAACAATTATAAAGACACAGAGTTGGGTCTAACCAATTAACCTGGTCAAAATGTTCAATTTCAAATGACTTACAAAGTTTTAAGATCCAGTAAGTCACCAAATGTTAGACTGATAGCCCTCAAATTCATGTCTGAAAGAACCCTGGGGAAAAAAAAGGGAATATTTGACAAGATAATCTATTAGCAGGCTGAATAGAAGTTCTGGTGAAAAAGTAAATAATGCAGTGATACATTGTGCTCACAATGAGGTGACGACACTTCCTTCGCATCCAACATGCTTCCACCTTGTTGGAGCGCATGGATCATCTTGCCAGCCAAAATCCAGATCAGTATACTGTTGGATAACTTGAAGAGCAGAAACTGTATTACATGGAAAGAGAGATGAGAAAAATGGTGTTACAATTTAGCACTAATACAGTGCAAGGCCCCGGAGAGATCCTAATCATTTTGGCCAAGCAATCTGTACCTGTTGGGCTTATCAAGTGATCCAATCTTTCATCTGATGAGATCCAATGGAGTTTAATATGAAGATGGATTTGAATATGAACTATTACATTATTTCTTTTTGACAAAGGTCTTTATAATTGACCTGCGGAAGCTCTTTGATGAACTAGATGAACATTGGGATCACTGCATGGTGTGCCTTACCTGTACAGAATCCTAGGCCGATACAAACAATAGATTTTTCTTGGCCTTAGCAATGTGTGTGTGTATATCCAATTCTAGCATTACAAGAATGGTTTCATCGGTTGAAAACACTTATGGCACCTGTAGTTGTGGAGCACTCCAAGGGAATGTCAATAGATTGATATATTTCAATGGCATTCATTTGTGGGTAGAAACTGACATTTCGAAGTGTGATATTCAAGCTTGTGATTCCCTTTCTTACAAAGAACAGAACGCTGACCTCAGTGCTTTTCACAGTATAATTTGATTGGATGACATCGCCATTAGCCAAGATATCAAAGGAGGGAGAAACAGGCAGAATACCGGCAAAATAGAGAACAGTGTAATAATCCCCCAGCTGATCAAGCTGGAAATTGTAACTCAAGATGTTCTTCCTTGCAAGCACCCTGGCAGACTGAAGAACCGTAGCAGGAGGGCTCTCCTGGATATTGGAAAGATTGAGCGGAAGTCGATTGTTGAATCCAAAGGACAAGTGCGCTGGTGAAAAATTTTGATCTGTGTCCCATATACGATCATATGAATCCCATGGATACCTGAGTTTATTACAGAAACTAATTACAAACTCTCCCGCATAGAGAAGTCCATAAAAATTTAAAGCGGGAGAAACCAGAAAAGGCAGAACAGACATTTTCAATTACCTTAAAGGTCCACCACTATAACCACAATTGATTCTGAATCGCTTTCTCAGTGACTTATTTGAGAATTCCCATGAGCTGCTCGTATAGGCTCCCCCTGGAAGTGGGCGAACTTCTAGCCGAGAAATAACAGGGTTTCCACCATCCGGTGTAGAGTGCAAGCAAAATGGTAGTGTGTCTTTGTTAACAGGCCATACAAACTCCTCTACCCAGGGATCAGAACTGGTCAGGTTTACATTAACAGCTGAAGCTGTCCCTAGCGAAACCCAGAAGGAAGGAGGCTTATTCAGCCCATCATAATTCTTGTAGACAAACTGCGGCCTTACCAAAACCAGAGATGCATTCTGCACTGGCAGTCTATAACACTGACGACCTTCTTGAGACTCAAGGAAGAAACGCAATGGAATTTGAGATGAAGAGCCACCTTCTTCTATGAAGTTCACTATTGTCACATTGCCTGAACTCACATATGCGCTGTCTGGGATCCATGAAATGTTGGAAGCGTCGACAAAACTCGAATTCCCCCCACAAGATAGACTCAAAAAACCTGCCCCCAACAAAATAAGAAGCAACACACACTGTTTAAAAACTAATGAACTGTTGTAAACAGAATGAATATTTGCAAAAGAAGAAAAGTAACCAGAAAGCATTTGACTCAAGATGACCAAACCTTACTTCTAAGGACCCTCACAATGTGAGTAGCATCACCCAATTTGTACAAGTTTATCCTTGACTCCCTACTGTTGCATGATGTTTGTCATTCCAAACCACAAAGTCCATGGAAAATATGCATAAAATACCTTTATATTATATGTTTCAGATATTTTATTTATATCTTAAAACCACCGAGAGCCCATTAAGTGTCATAACGATTTGAAAATACAAAATGGAAGAATGACAATAAACCAATTCAACTTCCCATGCGATTTGGTAACGCATTCGTCACAGAAAAAAAAATAATAATAAAACAACAACTAGTTATATACTCATGATTTTAACCTAAAAACTCATTAACAGGGAACAGTGTTATAAACTACGGGTGGCCCCTTCGAATGCAGAGAATAAGAGAAGCGATAGAGAAAACTGTCCACAGTAGAAAATTGAGCTATGGATAGTTTTCTCCACCTTTTGTCTTCATCTAAACAGACCCCAAGTTTTCTAAGAAGTTTAATATCCATTAATAGAGTGGAGGATGACCGTGATACTGGTCATTCCACAGCTCTTTCAATCAAATACCAAAACTTTTTTCTAAAACCCATGGACCCCATACAGCAACAATCAAAACTCCAATAAAAAACAAAGAACGTTAGATCGATTGAAAGAGAAAGAGATGGATAGCACTATCCCATACCTTGTTGGTCACCTAGAGCAAGTCTTGGAGCGCCAAATCCCAGTAAAAAACAGAACCAAACCCAGAAGCAGGGAAAGCATCGGAAATCCATGGATTCATGCAACCCAAGCAAGAGAAAGAGATAGGATGGACGGAAGTCACAAGAGTGGTTTGTTTCAGAGAGAAAGGGAATCTGGGTGAGATTTGAAATGGGTAATGATGATGATGATGATGATGGGGTCCTGAAGCTTTTTCTTGGGTGGCAAGGGAAGGGATGGAAAAGAAGGGGTTTGTGGAAGGCGTGATGATGAGAAGGCGTGTTGGGAGAATGATGATGATTTCTTCCCTTGGGAGATTGTCGAGGAAAAGATGGAAAAAAGGGACGATGAAGATGATGAAGAGGAGGAAGTGAAGGCAACAGCGGGGGCTAAGTCTTTCCATGACCATGACCATGTCCATGTTCCCACACCATTCAACTTTTGATTTTTATGAAATGCCTGCGACCGAGTCTACTCTTACTGTTGGAAAAACCAACCTGCTCTCTCTCTCTCTCGTAGACGCCCCCATCTGCGTTTCGCTTTCGGCTCTAGAGATTTTATGCGGGTAAATTTGAAAAGAGACAAATTTTAAAAAAGACCCTAAAGGTTTATCTGGTTTTTAAAAGAGTATTATAGATGGTGGCGGCTGAACTTGAACTTGGAAATTTTCCTTGGGAGTCTCTATGTGATTTTTTTAAGAGCACCATATGTCAAAAAATCTTGAAGCTCCCCATATCATATGAGGGTTCTATGCATCTTGGTATGAATTCCTTATTTCAAAAAGGTTAAGAAGATTTTTTGATTGTCTTCCAACTATATGACATGGGTGAATTGTTTTATAGATTTTTTTATTTATAATTACTGAATTTTTTAAAATAAAAATTATGGTTTTTTACTCATTTTTGCTCTTCTACTCCTTATATTTTTATCCCAAACCACATGCAAGTGAAAAGGAGGAGGTAGATGCAAGTGGGCTGTGAGAAAAAGATACTAGAGCAAGGAGACTCTAATTTATTTTAGAAAATAAAAATATATCTCTGCCATTATGATAAAAAAAATAAAAAAAAAACCTCGCCAGGGATGAAAGTCGACAGTTGGAAAAGACATACTCGAAAGATGACCGAAAAACTTATCATCCTTTCTAAAATAAGTATTAACTCATGAAGCCCTTTTCTGAAAATTAGCTAAAACTTCAGAATTTTTTTGAAACTTTCTTTTTGGCCTTTTCATGGTCCACCATTTTATGATAAGAACCCTGTGTTACTGTTATTATTACTATTGTCAAAGAATCCTTTGACTCACGATCAATATGGAGAAGTAGATTTCAACCATTAATTTAACAAAAAAGGAAAACGTTGGCATTTTAATTTAAAGAATTTGCCTTCAAGAATGATCAACCATTATCTTTCTTTTTCCCAAGTTGTATTGTACCTTTGCGTGCACTTTACTGTTCTTGCTATTTCCTTCTCGTGCATACCATCATCATACCATATCCCATATGGATCAAAATAGGTTCTTCAATATCTGACGTCATAATCATATTCTACATATGTATTTGTGTGCTTTTTAAGTGTAGTAGTATATAACTAATTCTTTCATGGTTTGGACTTGGATTAGGCCCTTTATTTCACCTTTTTTCTTTTTTTTTTGTTAAAGGGGGAAGCTCAGTTGAATAACAGTATCGTTCGAATAGTAAACAAATACATAAGCGATGCAGCCAGAGATCCAAACAGAAAATAGAATATTAAATCGAAGCCGAAAACCTAAGGCCATAAATCCTGACAAAAATCAATTTGAAGTCGCTAGACTTTACAGTAGAGGTCGCCCTGTGCTTAGAGAACCCTCTAGTCGCTCCTCATCTGAAGATTAAGCACCCGCAGAAGAAGAACCAGTGAGTTTGAGTTCCTATATATAAATATGAAGACAAAAAAGGGGAACACATGAGTGCCAAAGAGACTCACATGGGGTTGCAATATGTGAGAGGGCATCGGCAAGTTGATTAGCCTCTCGTCTAAAGAGACTAGTTTTCCAACTGCTGATCACCTTGAGATATAAGTGTATTCATTTCCATATCAACATAAGCTGCCAAGAAGGGTTTTCCACCAATATGAGATCTTTTATTTCACCTTTGCTCCATCTTCTTTATACAACTGATGATCAAGAGGTAGTTCAGCTGGTTTAAGACCAATGTTTGCTCTTGAAAATTACGAGTTCAAGATATGCTACAACATTGGCACTATAAGGGATTTACCAAGCTCCCCCTAAGCCCGAAGGGATTAGTTTGACCCAAAAGGCCGGAATACCATTTGTAAAAAAAAAAAACACTTAAATTGATGATTATACCATGTCATGAGGGGCCTTAAAATAAATGGGCTATAGAATATTAGGGTCGTATCCTTCAAATTGCATGCTCTTAACTGTGGATGGAGGAGGCCAGCACATAAAATGCATTGGACTAAAACGTTAGTCTAACATGAAATTAGACCTTCATCATTTATCGAGATTTGTTTATTAGTCTTTTGTCAGAACTTAATTTTTTGGACATCAGTAACCATCCAGCGAGTGAGGTCAAAATGTGATCCACCGGTCCCATCTTCAAGAAACTGAGGCATCAACGTATTGTAGATGCCCCAATTTTGATGCTCAATGAAACTTCACTATAAGATCAAGTGCGATTTCCACCTGGATCTAAAGGCCTCCAGGAACCCACGATGCATTTATAAGAGGGTCGGATTGAGAAGCACAGCGTACACAATGAAGGCCTTCAAGTGAAAGTGGACCTTGATCTACAGAATGAACAGCTTGGTCAAATGGCTGTCAAATAAAAGTGGGTTCTTCTTTAGCCCCATACACATGAAGGACTCCGTTTGTTTGTATGCCTGAAATGCTGGTGATTGGAGGCTTTTCAAAGCATCTGACCGTTAAAAGTTAGATCCTAGTTGTCTATTTAATAGACTACAAGGCCAAATTAAATATAAAAATAACCTGTAAAAATAGAATAAAGAAACAATGAGAGAAAGTGTTAAAGAGATGGGACCAAAACCTGAATAAAAAAACTATGATAAACTCCATTTGAAGAAAGATTAGATTAAATGGATTTGCTCTGCAAAACTATAATGTATTGATTTAAATACAATAGAAAAAAGAAATGTTAACTAAGCTGTAAATTGGTTGAAGTGACTGCAAAATGACAGGAAATGACGCAATGTGTCGTAGGCTTTGAGCTTTGTTTTGAATGTTTGGAGTGATTGATTTGAGAGGATCTTTGAGGCCATTGCTGACGGAGGCGAGGGATTCAATCGGAGACTAAATGGATGGATGATGAATGGAGCAAAAACGAGGCCCAGTTGGAGCCCTTATAAGATGAAGAGTAGCTGATGAAAGGACGTAGGGTGGCTTAAGCTTTTATTTGAATACGCGTTGGTATAGGCAGCGTAAAAAAATTTCAATACTTACCCTTTGGTGAAATCCACTTTTCAAAAGGCGACATGCCGTATTATCGTGCCAAGTCATTCTACTTTGAATAAAACTTTCAATTAGTTAGCTTTAATATCATATTAAATTTCAATAACTAACTATTTCTACCAATTCCTCAAATCATTAGTAGATACAAACACAAACACTTTCCAATAGTGGGGACATGAAAATTTTGAGGATCTTGTAAAGATTTTTACATTAGTAAATTCATGGGTTGGATAAACCTTGAATTCATTAGTGTTGTATTTTATATATTCTTAAGGATAGATAACGGTTTGGGTCACCGGATTCACTGAAGTGAGAAATAGAAGAAAGAGCAACAAATTGAAGTGATTTTCTACGGATAATATAATTTAAAAATGTCATATTTCACAAAACGAGTGTCGGGTATGGGCAAGCGACCTACCGTTAAAAAGCTTGTTTCGAGTAGATATCCGTAGAGCCCAAAATTCCTCAATCAGAGCTAAAACGAGACGTTATGGCCTCCGAAAGTTTGTAAAAACATGTGCTGAATTTTCACCCGGGTAGAACCTTAATCCGACCGATCGAATCATTCATCCAACTGATCAGACGATATAGAAAGTTTGCAGACTTGCGATTTATTAGTCCGATTTGAAGAGGAACTTGCCTGTTTCATGCCAACTCCTTTCCTGGTTGAAATATACTCATGAGGCACGAAATTGGGGTTATAAAAAAGGGCTCTTTCTCAACCCTAAGACATAAATCTCATTATTCTAAGTGGAGAATATATTTTAGAGATTATCTCTTCTAGAGTTTTTTTTAGAGTTGAAAGGCTGAAGTTCTACTCTAGATATTCGTCTTATACGTTTCTAAGTGTAGAAGATTACTGTAGGGAGTCAAGTGCTACATCTAGAAGGCGTATAGGTACTTGGATCTGTCACAGAAGACGACAGGAGGTCGTTGCAGCAGAGAGCTATGCAAGGGAATTACAAAGTCCTTAAGTTGAAGGACAACTGGATAAGGGTTGGGAGCATTCTCTTGTAACTATAGTATGATTTATAATGCTTGATTCTTGGTTGTGGTTTTTTCCCAGGTTGGGTTTTCACGTAAAAATTATGTCTTCTTGTGGTGTGTGATTTTATTTTATTTATTTTTACTGCATAGATGATTGTTTTCACACATAATATTAAGATTAGCATTAATCCATTCTAGAGAGGCTCTCCCCCCAAAACCTTCAAGTGGTATCAGAGCGGGTTGTACTAATTTGTTATGTTTGATCCTAAGAGATATCTAAAATGGTGTTAAATCAAGGAGGCAAATAAATGATAAAGCCATTTATGCTGAATGATAAGAAATCCTGTAAAAAGATGCTTAAACCTGAGTCTAATCTGTCCAAAGAAGTTGCCCACACTATGCTGCACGGTTAAATTATACAAGTGTAAGTGGCTACATGAAAAAATCTTTGATCAAGATTGTCACAACCCGAGCCCAGAAATCGGGGGTTAGAGAAAACCTAACCAATGACACACGTACTTCCGTGCACGTACAACTAGACGTCATCCAAGTGTACACACACAAGGGATCAATCACACGTGCAAGCAAGTGTACGCGGAAGCTGTAAGTATCATGGCATACCACGAGATAAACACAAGACAAATAAAAGACATGAGAATAACAAAAGATTAGACTGATTTACAGCAATGTATAATAAAATAGAGGGATTAGTCCACGAAATCAAAATACATGGATAAACCAAAACCCACAATACCAACACAGAAATCCCTCGGATAAGAAACTAAGACACAAATGGAGGGAAACCAAAATGATGCAAACCGCTCTAAAAAAATGGATCAAGTCCGCTCCTCTAGGCTGGAGGGGGCCTCACGAGTCTCTCTTGGAGTCGGGTCGACTGACGTAGGATCGGGAGAGGGATTTGAGCCTGCAACACCAAGAATAACTCATAAGTACAACGACTTAGTAAAATATAAGCAACAAAAAGTTAACACGAATTGTGTCTATCAATGAGTAACAGTAGTAATATGCAAAGATCCATAGTCATCATGTCCGTCTACTAGGCAATTAGTGCATATGAATAAGTATGCTATCATAATCATACACAGATAAACTGTCAAAGTGACACGGAAGAATGTTCCTTTCCTTTGAATGGACGAGTGTGAGTACAATTTCTATACTTTGAAGGAGAAGCTTACTTCTGCTCCAGTCTTGACCTTACCGGATGGGAGTGAAGGATTTGTGATTTACTCCGATGCTTCTCGAGTCGGTTTAGGATCTGTTCTAATGAAGCATGGCAAAGTGATTGCCTATGGCTCAAGGTAACTCAGGAAGCATGAGAATAATTATGCCACTCATGATTTAGAGTTAGCAGCCATCGTTTTTTCCTTGAAACTGTGGAGACACTATTTGTACGACGTGAAATTTGAAGTGCACTCAGATCACCACAGTTTACAGTATCTTTTCACGCAGCATGAGTTGAACATGAGACAGCGCAGGTGGCTTAAGTTTATCAAAGATTATGATTTTCCCATCAAATATCACCCGGGGAAAGGCAACGTTGTTGCAGATGCCTTGAGTAGGAAGTCGGAGATTCTTCATGTTTTAGACAGCCTTTATTTTGTGGTACATGAGCAGCCGGTTGAAGTGAGACGGGTGGAGAGCTGTTTAACACTTGCTAGTACCATGAGTTTTCAGCCTGACATCATTCAGTGCATTAAAGACCAGCAATTGGAAGATCCGATGTTAAGGTAAGTTGGATTAAGTTGGGTCGGAGTGTTACAAATATTATCAAGCTCCCATCTGCAGAACTGCTACGAAGATACAATTAAAGGGGAGTGTAATTAAGCGGGAGCTACTGTTGGATATAACTTAACATATTTGCTATATGATGATCATTAGCTTTGTCAATTATAGATAAAAAGGGGGAGATATTGCATTCAGGGAAAGAAAAGAGAATTTTTGCACAGTCTGAAGACAAATGGAGCTGAAGATGATTTCTTTTGTAACTGGTGTAGAGCTGATGATAAAATTTACTTTGTGATTTCAATTTACTCAATGTATTTTTTGTTTTATTTTTGTGTAAACTGAATGTATAGGAAGTTTTATTCATAAATTACCAAAGAGGGAGATTGTAAGGATTTTTATGTTGTCAAATTCATAAATTGGACAAAATTTGAGTCCATTAGTGTTGTATTTATATATTCTTAAGTATGGACAATAGTTTGGGTCGCCGGATGCACTGAAGTAATGAAATAGAAGAAAAAGCAACAAATTGAAGTGATTTTCTATGAAGAATATGTTTTAAAAATGTCATATCTCACAAACCGAGTGTCATAGATGATGTTGAAAAGCTTGTTTCGAGTAAATATCCGTAGAGCCTAAGATTGCCTCAATCGGAGCTAAAATGAGAAAGTTATGGCCTCCGGAAGTTTGCAGAAAATGTGTTGAATTTTCACCCAAGCAGAACGTTAATATGACTGATTGGACTATTCATCTAACTGATCGGACAGGTGCAGAAAGTTCGCCGACTTACGATTTTTCAGTCTGATTTAAAGAGGAACTTGCCTGTTTCTTGCCAACTCATTTCTTGGTTAAAATATACTTATGAGGCACAAAATTATGGCTATAAAAAAGGGTTCTCTCTCAACCGTAAAGCAGAGATCTTGTTGTTCTAAATGGGGAATACAGTTTAGAGATCATCTCCTTTAAGGTTTTTTTTAGAGTTGAAGAGCGGAAGTTTTACTCTAGAGATTCGTCTTCTACGCTTTTGAGTGTAGAAGATTACTGTGGGGAGTCAAGTACTACATCTAGAAGGCGTCTAGGTGCTTGGGTCTGTCACCGAAGACGGTAAGAGGTCGTTGCAGCAGAGAGCTATGCAAGGGAATCACAATGTCTTTAGGTTGAAGGACAACTGGATAAAGGTTGTGAGTATTCCCTTATAACTGCGGTATGATTCATAATGCTTAATTCTTAGCTGTGGGTTTTTCCCATATTGGGTTTTCATGTAAAAATTATGTCTTCTTGTGGTGTATGCTTTTGTTTGATTTATTTCCACTACGTAGATGATTATTTGCACACATAATATTAAGATTGGTATTAATCCATTCTAGAGAGGCTCTTCCCCAAAACATTCATATCTCCTAAATTAAGGGTGCCCACTATGTCAACGTCCCATATAAGAAAATTCCCAAGCTTTTATGATTGGGATAATGTAGCTAAATCTCTATTAAAATAGCTGTAGACTAAGTACTGTTTTAGCTTTTGGATTGACTTCTATCAATAGTTATATATTTTTTGGATTTACAATTAATACGAACTTGGGTCATACTGATAAAATGTTAAATAGGTGAAAAGTGAAGAATATAAGTTGGAGATAGGCTCATTTGTTTGCGTGAAATTAAATTCCTTTAAATTTAAAGTAAAATTTGTTACGAGGGAGAAGTATTAGAGGCGTGAACAGTAAAGGAAATTAGGTGGACTTGATTTACTAAAATGATCGTTGAATAGTCATATTCCACTGAAGGAGAAATTATTAGATGGGCTCAGGGATTTACAATTGCCCAAATATTGGTTTTTCACGGCTTAGTGAAAAACAGGCGAGAAAGCCTAAGAATTTAATTGTCAAACTTGACCTTACATTTATTTATTTATTTGACTGATACCAAAATAAAATTGTATCAACACTAGAATATTCAAACAATTACTATCACATTGCACGACCTAAACCACATTCCATGTTTACTATCCATTCTGGGCAAAAGAATTTATTCTTTTAATCCATAATCTTGGACCTTTTTGTTTGTTTGGCCAACTGCGCGTGAGCTACTTGCCTACCCCCCTACTTGCCTGCCCCCACCTTGACTACATTGTGTAACAGCCATTGTTTTAGAAATTTGTCTCGGTAGGTGAGAGACTGCGATGCCCATGCCGTCATGATAGCGCATGGAAATATGAATTCACTCACATCTCTCTCCTCTACCTACCTATCATCAATAAAATTCAGACTTACATTATACGATTTGTGAACCCTAGCTTCATGGTGCACAGTTAGACCATTTTGTATTCAAGTTGGTAACTTGTTAGTTGAGACTTAGCTTGATCTAAATTTATAGGCAGGTGCGTGTAATTTGCTTCTCATTTCTTAAAACGTAAAGGTTAGATGAATTTGATGAATTAATTCGTTTAAACTCACATAAACAAATCTATCTAGAGGATATAGTCCTTACTCATTAGAATTGGATAACTCGGGGGCCGAAAGCCAAAAGTTTAAAGGCTAAACTGGCAAAAGATACCATAAATTAAAAAAAAAAAACCATCGAGAATGCACAGTAAAAATTTGTATCACTCAAAATAATCAAATTTAGAGAATTCTACCCATCATATTGGCCAAGTGACAAAAATAAAAGCCAAAAGTAAAATCCCATGCTTTGCAGATGATCAATCTTAAAGTGTGGACCATTTCCAATTCTAGTCAGATATGGACACGTATTAATGCATCAGATTCTAGGAGTTAGACTTCAAAGAATTTAACGAGAATTATTCGTGAACCGAGCTGTGAATTGTTTAAAAAGAATCACTTTTGAGTTAGATAGCCTATCTTAAACCCTTGAAGTTTGACACTTAAACTTTTAGTCCCGAGGGGAACTGTAGGGAGTAGTATTTTTTTTTTAATTATTTCTCTTGATTTTTCAAAGTTTGGGGGTGGGTAAGGATTTGTGGACTAAGTATAGATCCTATGATGGAAATCTTCATGGTCAATTAGATTCTCCCACGTTATCAGTGGGCAGCTTGTCATGCACGCAGACAGTGTGAACAGGCTGTCCACTGGTAACAATTAGATCCCCCACTGTCACCGTAAGGTTTTTTCTCACTTAATCTCAGTTCCTATGGACTCGAGACCATGGTGTTGTGGCACAATGGAAGAACTTTACAACCGAACCTATGCACAGACAATCACACATTAATAATCAAGCAATCAATTCACAAAAGAGACATATTAATAATTACATAGTTAGGTGGTGTGCCTACATCAATTGAAAAGAGAAAACTTAAAATCAAATTTCTCTCTCTGTGGCTGCTTTGTTTGGGTTTACCCCAACCCATATGAATCGGCCATTGCCATCTCTATAATGCTAATTTGCCATGCACTCGATGGGCTCCATGTGCTATATTAATTGGTTTGGGCCTGTGGGCCTTACCTTATCCCGAGTGTCCATGTCAGCTCAGTATTTGCCACAACTGTCCCAATCGTCTAGGAGAAAACCGAGAACATACAACTAGAAGTATTAAATGCATTGTCACAAGCATTTCATGCTTGTTAATCGGTTTATCCAATGGAAACATAGAACAAACAATTAAAGTATGAAATATTCATAATCACAAGCATTTTAATCTGTTTATAGCTCTCAACGAGGACACACGTAGTTGAAATATCAAATGCACTGTCACTGGCGTTTTAATCAATTTAGTAGGTGCCATTAAGGCTGAGAATGGGCCTGAATCCAACCTAGGTTTAGCTCCCATCCCCTGGTCAATTACGGAAGCCTGAACTTGCATCTAAGTTCTTTTTAAGTAAGACTTAATGAAATAAAAAGAAGTACGCCTGAATATGCGGTTTTTTTTTTTTTTTTTTTGCTTTTTTTGGGCTTGGGGAAGGGATCAATCCTACCCTTTACTACGCATTTTAACTGAAAATGTGTGAATGCCCACTGCCATTACATCTGTGAGTACTCTATGGTTGATATATTCAGGTGGGCATCATACGCATTTCTAACGAGTTTGGGGCTGCTGAGCTACGCCTTTATCCTGGCTACCGGTCCTGTCTATCAGTTCAAAGAATTAAAATAATCCATAAAATTTGGCAATTATATGGCCTGTTTGGCAATGGGAGAATAATTCGAAGGATTTAAGGGATCTCTAAAATTGAATAACACAATCAACTTAACAATATATGTGCAAACAATTAACCATCATCATCATCATCATCATCAAAGCCTTATCCTAACCATATTGGGGTCGGCTACTTGAATTCTATTTCTCCATTCCGTTCTATTTTAAACTAAATCTTTCGATAAGTGAAACTTCTTCAAATCTGAATTAATGACTTCCATCCATGTTTTCTTCGGCCTACCCCTACCTTTTGATGGACCATTCACTTGTATATCCAAACTTTTTTTCACCGGTGCTATTACTGGCTTACGCTCAACATGCTCAAACCATTCTAAACGAATTTCTCTAATCTTATCCCATATTTGTGCTACCCCTAAATGTTCTCAAAAGCGCTCATTTCTAATTTTATCTTTCCTAGTTTTACCACACATCCACCTAAATATTTTCATTTCCGCTATATCCATCTTATGAATATGCATCTTCTTAATTGACCAACATTCTGCTCCACATGTCATAGCTGGTCTAACCACTGTCCTATAAAATTTTCCCTTTAATTTCGATGGCATTCGTCTATCACAGAGTACTCCCGAAGCTAGTCTCCACTTTAGCCATCCAGCTCTTATCCTATGCTTCACATCTTCGTCAATCTCCCCATCCTTACTAATCATCAAGCTTAGGTACCGAAAAGAATCTTTACGTGGTATCTCATGGGTTTCAATTTTGACAGTGGTTTCAACACTTTGTATATGTTCACTAAAGTTGCAATCCATATATTCTGTCTTTGTACGACTTATTTTAAAGCCTCTAGATTCTAATGCCCCCGGCCATCTCTTACGCTTTGCATTTACATCCTCTCTTGATTCATCCACCAAAACTATATCATCTGCAAACAACATACACCATGGTACTTTTTCTTGAATATGCACAGTTAACTCATTCATAATTAATGCAAAGAGATAAGAGCTTAAGGTTAATCCCTGATGTTAACTTACAGTCACCGGAAATCCGCCTATTTCTCCACATGTGGTTCTCATATTTGTTATTGTTCCTTCATACATATCCTTAAAATTTTCAATGTAACCTCTGGGAATATTTCTTTTCTTTAAGACCCACCAAATTAAATTCCCCCGGTACCCTATCATAGGCTTTTTCCAAATTGATAAAGACCATATGTAGATTTTTCCTCTTTGCTCGGTATTTTTCCATTAATTGCCTAAGTGAAAAGATAGCTTCTATAGTTGATCTTCCTGGTATAAAACCAAATTGATTTTCAAAAATCTTGATCTTTTTTCTCAGTCTTTGCTCCATTATTCTTTCCCATAACTTCATATTGTGACTCATAAGTTTAATTCCTCGATAGTTGGTACAATTTTGTATATCTCATTTATTTTTATATATAGGTACTACAATACTTCTTCTCCATTTATCCGGCATTTTCTTTGTCACAAGTATCTTATTAAATAGTTTACATAACCAACTTACTCCAACCTTTCCTAAACATTTCCATACCTCTATCGGGATACCATCTGAGGTTGTTACCTTTCCTGCCTTCATTCACTTCAATGCTTCCTTCACTTCCACCCCTTTGATTCTACGAAGAAAAGTATGCTCTTGTAATGAAGTATCCTCCTCAACTCTTGTATCGCCCAAATATTCTTCATTTAAAAGTTTGCTAAAATATTCTTTCCACCTTTCTTTAATATCGTTGTCCTTTACTAAAATATTTTCCTCATTGTCTTGATACATTTGACATGATCTAAGTCCCTACTTTTCTTTTCTCTTATTTTTGCAAGCTTAAAAATATCATTTTCTCCTTCTCTTGTTCCCAACCTATTATAAAGGTCATCATATGCTTTGAACTTTGCACTACTTACTACTTTCTTAGCTTCTTTCTTTGCCTTCTTATACAACTCAAAATTTTCTAAACCCTTAGTTCCCTGCCAAACTTTGTAGCAATGTTTTTTCTGTCGAATAACTTCCTGAACCTCCATACTCCACCACCATGTTTCTTTATTAATATGTCTCTTCCCTTTTGATTCTCCAAGAACCTCCTTTGTAACATTCCTAATGCAATTAGCCATTTGATTCCACATTACTGTAGTTTCTCCTTCACTATGCCATTCTCCTTTCTCAATCATTTTGTCCTTAAATATATTTACTCTTTCCCCTTTCAAATCTCTCCACCTTGTTTTAGGGTTCATTTTGTTTACTACTGCTCTTTTTTTACTTTTAATGCAAATATCTAAAACTCCGAGATTATGTTGCGTAGTCAAACTCTCTCCTGGGATGACCTTGCAATCTTTACAGGCCAATTGGTCCTGTTTTCTAACTAGAAAAAAGTCTATCTGACTCTTATTATTCCCACTTTTATATGTAATTAAATGATCATCTCTCTTTTTAAAGTAAGTATGTGCAAACAATTAACCACGCAGTAAAAATTAAATCAATAAACACAAATGCATACACCACAAAAAAGCATGATTTTAACGTGAAAAATTCGAACTAGGTAAAAAATCACAAATCCAATAAAGACCAACTATCAAGTAAAGTCAAATGGTTACAAGATATACTCATACCCTTTTCGCACCCTAAGGACCAAGTTCTTCTCGTTGCAACTCCTTCTGCTCACGAATACTCTTTTGTCGTACACTATTCTCTACTTGATCGACTTATACCTTGATAACTTAAGATAGCCTCAAAACTTCTATAAGAGATGTAGAAGCAACTTCTCTTTAAAAGAAAAGCTTCAGGACTTCAACTCTCAATAAAAGCTCTAAAAAAGATGATCTCCAATATATAATCTTAAGTTAATGAGATCTATATTCCATGCCTTAGAGTTGAGAGAAAACCCCTTTTTATAATCCACAATTTATACTTCATTAAAATATTCCATGTAAAGCTGAGAGAAAACCCCCTTTTATAACCCACAATTCATACCTCATTAAGATACTCCATGTAGAGCTTAACTCACAAATTTTGGCACAATTAGAATATAATTCTACACCAGGTCTGTGGGAAGTTTTTGTCATTCGATCGATCAGGCAGGGTCCAATTGATCGGGCACCAATTCTACCTCCAATTAGATCGATAAGGCAAACCTAGTTTATTCTGACTTTTCCTGTTTAGCTCCTTTGGTGACTCAAACCATAGTCCCTGTAAATGAATACAAAATACATATTAATAGACCAAGAGTTTTGTCCAACCTATGAATTAGTCAACATACAAAAATTATCACATTATCATCTATATAGAGGATTTTTTTATTCTTCCCCCTATGGTACTATCCTCACCGTGGATATCTTGTGAACAAGATTCACCTCACCAAACGTTTGTCAAATGCCAAGAAAGTTATCAATTTACATACACTAGATCCAACAATCACAATTTTCTTTCAATTTTCTCACAACCCATGGTGAATCAAGCCCTAAAATTTGAACCCCTAACTAGTTTTGGCCTTCTACTCATGATAGACAGTTTAGATTTCTATTATCAATCCCACAAAAATCAAATTTTAATTTTTTATGTTGTGAACCACTTTTTTTTGTTTACAAATATCTCAAAATTTATGAGAAATCAACAGCTAAAAACTAATCTACTAGCTATTTTAAACCTTCTCTTCATGATGGACTGTTTGGATTGTAATTCTAGGACCCATAAGGTAGTTTCCAAATAAAAAAATAGACACCATAACATCACCATTTATGCGTAACTTAGTAACAATATTGCACTATGGATGATCAATGGCCAGGAGCTTTTTGCGAGTTTTCTAACAATTCAAGACGAATTAAGCTACCAAATTTGACCCATAGTCATTTTAGGATTTCTAAAGAGATTAAGCGGCTCGCATTTTGCAAAAGGGACCCATAGAAATCCAAAAGTCATGATCCAATGGCTTGGATTTTTTTGTAAATATCTCAAAATATATGAGGAATCAACAGTTGAGATTTGACCTTGTAGTCATTTTTTAAATTCTTAACATGATCAATGGTTCGAATCTTGATTGTTGGACCCATAAAATAGGTTTCCATAATAAAAAGGGTAATGTCTAAGTTACAATAAAAAATAGTGCCGTCAAGGCAATAGCTCAGTTGCTTTGAGCCTTGAGTCTGCTCCCCAAGGTCCCGAGTTCGACTTTCACCCCTTACGTTATCCGGGTAATATGTGTGAAGCCATGTATGTAACCCCCAAGGAATAATCATTACTTGTTGAAATAGGGCAACCCCAAGCTAGGAGTCAAAGGTCTGAAGGTAGGGCCGCCGATGGATACCATGGGTCATAAAAAAAAAGACTATATGTCACAACCTGAGCCTAGAAATCAGGGGTTAGTTAAAACCTAACCAGTAACACACGTACTCCCATATATACACACTTAGACGCTGTCTAAATGTACGCACGCAAGAGACATTCACACGTGCAAATATGGTGTACGCAGAAACGGTCAGTATCATTGCATGAGGAGAACACAACAATAGGAGATGACAAGTACAAAAGATTACATTAATTTACAGAATGTACAGAACAAAATGAGGAAACGGTTTCTATGAGTCAAAAACCAAAATGCAAGGAGTTGGAGATTCCCAGAATCAACACATGATGCATACCCCAAAGCGAAACCCCAGAAGAAGTCTATCATGCGATGCCGCTCTTCGATGGAGTGTTCACATCCACTCCTCTAGCCCTGACGGGGGCTCTATGATCTCTTCTTAAGTCTTGCTGATCGACGAGGGGTCGGCAGAGGGATCTGAGCCTGCAATACCAAAAATAACTAATGAATAAATAATTTAGCAAAGCATAAGCAAACAATAAGGTAACACGCGTTGTGTTTATCAGAGTGATTAACAGGTTAGTAATGCATAGAGTTTCATGTCAGTATCCGAAGCAAGTCGTGCATATAAATAAAACATGCGATCAAGGTCATAAAACAGATATACTTGTTAGGTGACTACTACATTTGCCATATTCTCCCAAACGAGAGCAGGTGGTGAGAGCATCATCGACCGGGCTAGGGTACAACTGGGTTTTTGGTTCCCGGGATCCGGAAGTCCTAGGACAGAAGCACACTGTAGTGGCAACAGGCAGGCTATGCCAAAGTCAACTCGGTCGAATATCTTGAGGCTGAGGCTGAGTAGTGTCAAACCGTATCAATCATGACATACAATACATGTCAATTCAAGTCACGTTTAGGCAGTACAGGCGGTACAGTACGTGTATCAGATCATATCACATCAGGTCAATGCCAGTATCTTTTAAGACAAATACATAGATCAAGACCATTACAAGTTGAAACACTAATAATGGATGGAGGGAAAGAACCGAAATCAACATGCAATGCAAGTCAAGTTATTTCAGAGAATCATGATCATTTACTAGCCAACCCTAAGCTAGTTATCCATTATTTTTAATCGTTCATGATGATATAGTTTTAAGTTATTCGATACACAGTTGTTCTTTTTGTAGGTGTTGTAATGTTTAGAGAAACGTGTATCGAGGTCCCTTAAATCAACACCGATGGGAAGGTGCTTAATAATTGGATAACACATATGAATAAGTCACAGCCCTCAAGACCATTCATGCTAGTTAGTTAGTCCATTGGGCAGTTAAGGGGTCGAGAAATCCATGTGAAGGCCCTATAAGGTCTTATCATTAACCATGTCTTTTCCTCCAATTCATTAAAGAGCAGAGTGACCAGGGAATTTAGTATAAAAAGGGTCCTCTTAGTGTTTAAAAGCAAGGAAATAAGAACGAGCAAGAACAGGATTCAGCTGGACACTGAATCTCTTGGAACAAAAGTGTTTCAGGGCCGACCGGTCGGTCTTGAAGCCCGATCGGTCGGATTTCAGTTCTAGAAGTGTCCGATCGGTTAGATTTCGGTTCTGGAAGTGTCCGATCGGTCGAACCCTATGCTCGATCAGTTGGGTAACATGACTCTATTACAGAACGATTGAAGTTGACTATGTGCACCACAAAGACAACAATAGAAAGAGAAGACAAAGGGCTGTAAGTCACACACACACACACTTGTGAGATGAAGAGAGACTAATAACAATCACCGTGTACCAACATGTGTTCATCCATAATGTGCTTGTACTTGCCTCGATTGAGCTTTTTCCATTATTGGTTGTTCTTTGGCTCACTTGACCTTAGAGATGCAGTCCTAACACCATGCATGCCAAGAGTGAGCAGAAGAAAAGGTGTGCATGCAGTGCAAGCACATTCTAGACTCATAACGGAGACCATAACTCAACTCCTCACCTTAGATGAACCGTGAATGTGGTGCGAGGTTCTTGTCCATGACGAAGAGAATAAGAAGAGTGTGGTGAACTGGAGAGGCTTCGAGTAGATAAGCAAAAGAGCTCGACTCTTACCTTCGAAACCACAAGGAGATGACGAGCAATTGATGCACAAGAATTCCCCCCTCTCTTTGATCATGAGAAGAAGAAAAAAAAAAGAAGAAACCAAGAGCAAAGAAGAGGGAAAGAAGACTGGCGTTGGGAGAAAGGTGAAACAAGAGATAGTCGGTGCATGTCTTCTAATATAGAAGATAAAGATGACAAAAATTGCAAAACAGTCTAAGAGTTTAGATTAATTGCAGTTCGGGTTAAATAATCGTCCAACGGAAACAAACGAAGTCGTTTGTAAGCGAGTTAGTTACGGAAGTCAACAAGCTTGACGAGATACACGTGTTGACACCAAAATGATGCATGAATGAAAAAATCACACCAAATCTAAATTTACAAAAAAGGGCTCATGTCTACATATTCCAAGTTAAACTCAACCCAACTACCTATTCATGACCCGAAACGAAACTCAAAAGAACAAAACAATAAGCATAAACCTAATTCGCTAGAAATGTACGCAAAATAAATTAATTAGTCGCTAAACCGGATTAAGCTGGGCCAGAGTGTTACACTATAAATGTAATGTTCTGTAACCTAATATGAGTATTAGCCAAAGTAAATTGTATTTTAGCTGATTAGGCTTTGTTAGAGCCTAGACAAGTCCGGTTTAGTCTTGAGATCGTGTGTACGATGTTTCGTTGGGTTTCGAGCTCATTTTAGCATAGTAAAGGGGTAGTTCACAATTCTTAGAAGTATAGAAGCCCTTTTTTATAATCTACCATTTTGTGAGGTTTTTGGTTCATCGGGTTGCTCTCATAATTCCAAGACCTTAATCCTTCTACCCTGGACCGAACCAAATCCATTTAAACCGCTTAAGATCCGACCTACTAAAACTAAGCTTTTTCTTGTAATTTCCATAAACCCTGCCTCCGTATAAACCCAAGCCCCAACTCATTTTCTCTTCTTCTCATTTTTCCCTCTGCCTTCCCTTTTCTCTTCTTCTTCCTCACCTCCCTTGCCATCACTGGATTTCTAGTTGTTTAATCACCAAGTCATTGCTCTCATCTTCTTCCCCAAGCCTTCCCCAACTTAAGGACACCGTTTTCATTTTCTTCCTTTAACCACCAGCTCTAGGTAAGCTTATAACCTTCCCATTTCTTGGTCTCTGTGGTTTTTGAGCTTAGAAGGTGTTTAGAGTGCTCATTAGGCTTCATTCTTTGTGTTTGTAGTGTGGTTTTGGTTTAGGTTGAGCTTCTTCTTTGTTTGAGCTCTATTAGGGCATGTGAAGGCTAGGACATCTTCTATTTTTACTTCTTTTCGTCAAGTCATATTGATAAACATCTTCTTATAATGAAATGCATGTGTCCTTATTGATTCTAGCATTATTTGCTTTCATTTAGATTTTTGCCCCTTTTTGATGGAAAACAGATTCAATGCTAAATTTAGGTGTGATTTGAATGAAGGAATGGATGTAGGGATTGAAGGTGGTTTTGTGAATCATTTAGAGAGGGCAAGACCCTATTTTATTGTAGGTGGAATGTGGTTTCAATATAGGGAAAGGATCCCCAAAAATTACAAGAAATAGGGGACTCTAGTCGGATTGGTCCTAGGCCCTATCAATCGGAGCTAGAACCAATTGGGGACAAAATTAAGGTTTGATCGATTAGGTCCTTGCACGATCAATCGAATTTCAGTTCTTTCCTTGGGTTGGTTTTTGGTTTTAGGGGCTAGTGTACTAATGTTTTATGGGTTCTTTGGGACCCATATTTCTCCTACGTGGATATTATAGCCCTATTTTAATTGTGGGACTCCATTTGACCTGTATTTCGATAAACTGCTTTAAATCACTATGTAAGAAGTGTATTTGGGCATACATGGCTCTTACAAATCACTCAATTGGTGTACGGTGGACAATCTACCTTGTCCTCGTTTAAAATGGGAGTTGGGCTACGCATCTTGGATATTTGACTTTAAATACTCCAAACTCACTTCAATCATTGTTCAAGTAAGAGATGTCGCATGCATGAACTGTAATGTATTAGGTAGGGGTTGGATAGTGTACGGCCCTTGGTCTTTAGGTTGCATCTTCGCTTAGATTTTCTTAATGTACACTCAATGTACATGTCTTTAGATTATACCGTGCATTTGGACTTGGACAATATAGGTGGCTTGGCAATGTTGGTACTCGGTTACCAGAGGAGTATTCATATTGTTTAGGTTCGAATTATAATTCGACAGTAGTTCTTCCTTTTGTTGATCTCGTATGCGAATATAGGAAGCCAACCATCCACCTTGACTCAGGATTTGAGTTTGATTACCACTGAGTTGGGTTTAAATTTATATTATGTACTTAAGGTTTTTGACGATTGCAGCAGATCGATTTCGAATGAACTGATCACCATATTTGATGGATTGCTGGGCATCCGATATTTGACTGGCTTTGGCTAATTTTGATCAATTAACCCCCTGATTTGACAACTGACCCCCTAATTTGAAATTAAAATGCTTTCTAATGAGTTGAGGGTTTACCCCTCGTAGTTTGGACTTATATGCTCACTCATGTAGAATAGATTAGGTTTCCTTTCTTCTTTAATATTGTTGTTGTTTCTTTTTCATATGATCATACTGTTTATACTCACTTTTGTACTATATGTTTATTATAGTTTATATTGTCTTCTTGCCGACTTGTTGTAATTTGATTATATTGTATTGGTGCGTAGGTGCCAATCCTTATCACTCCAAGGAGGAGGCGCAGGGTGAATTGCTACAAGTGTTTGAGCCACCTAACGAGTCCGTGTGGGTTGCAAATGACGGAGTCAGACCTGTCTAGCCTTGTGCACGAGTAATCCTCATTTTAGGCTAACTTCATTTTGGGTTTTATTTGGTTTATTCTTTTTGGGCCTGAGTTTTTAGTGGACTTGCAATCAAAACATGTCTCTAACTTTAAACCCAATATCTTTTGATGTAAATACTCTATATTGTAATTTGATACAAATTGCTAGATAACGTTTTCGCAAGTATTGGTAATTGTTTAGTTTCATGAACTCACCATGGACTAAGATCCTGTATGAGATTAATTAGGCGCCACATGTTGCTTTAAATACAAAAATTTTTAATTAGCCCATAATCTCACTCTTTACCCCGGATCACGATTTGGGGTGTGACAATAAAAAAATAGTGTTCATTCACAAATCAACTAACGTGTGGGATTTCAAAGTTTACCCAGATTATGATTTTGGGGTGTGACAATAAAAAATAGTGTTCATCCACAAATCAACTTGCGTGTGGATTTTTAGAGTTTGATGTGTATGTGTGTGTGTGTGTGTGGGGGGGGGGGGGGGGGGGGGGGGGGGGGGGGTCCTGGGTCCTGTCCTGATGACTTTTATACATTTTCACAGATCATCTCATAAAGCGGGATCTGTTTCCAAACATGGGTTTTTCGTGAATCCGTGGAACAATGTTAAGGATTTCGTGTTGAGGATTATTGCCAAATGTGCTCTAAATTCACTTTACTAATAAAGTGACAGGAATAGTCATTTCAAGAGTCAATGAAAAAAGGGGGTCAAATAAAAAAAATACTGTATGTCAAAAAACACCTCTACTTTTTAGCAAAAAAAGTTAAAAAGTTAAATTTCCATGCCACTAATTACTTTTCTATCTTCTTTTAAAAAGTAAAAAAAATACATTCTCATTTCACTAAATAACAATAAGCCAATACTATCTTATTCGACCCTCTTCTCTTTTTATCTTTTAATTTGACACTTTATCTCAGTTCAATTTATTAGTGAAGTTACAAAACACAGTTGCTCAAATGTTAGAGTTTTCAAATGGATGGAATCAGTATTCTAGTAAATAAATATAGATTTTGAAATGTCAAGGAGTACATAGCGATTATGTCATTGTTAGAAACTTCCAAACATGACCAATTTTGATAAAGAAACAGGCCCTAAAAGACTCTTTATAGAGCATATTCAATCATTTTTATTTCAGAAATATTTGAGAAATCCAAATGCAGTCCTCGAGTAAAATTTTGCTGGAAATTCCCAACAGCTAGAAATTTGGCCAATAATTCTTGTCCAACTAATTTTATTATCTTTTGCTTTGCAGTAGTTCAAACTCAAACACTCATGGACAACGCTGCATGATGTTCCAGTCGATTAGTTGTGCAACAGCCAAGGACACTGTTAAGTCTATTACAACTATTCAATTAGCATAGTCAGTGTTAGTAATGCCAATGGGCATAAGTCTGGCCTGGTTTAAGCCCAAATCGAAGTCCATTTAAGTATATAGGAGCATGAAACTGACTATGACAAGTCAGGCCTACTGATGTCCCAACCCCATTATATGTAATATCTTACATAAACAATGTACGTTCCAAATAATAATATTTAAACATAAGTTACATATACCCTATAAATAAAAATAAAAAAAACTTTGATTTTCTCTTTTTATGAATTTAAACTCAATCATGAAGTTTGGATTCAAATGCACTAACCATCTTCAAAAAGCGGAGTTGGCCAATTTCCAAGACACACACCTAGAGTTCAATTCCAAGGGGTGTTTGTGCAGTGGGAAGATTCCTCTCTTTGTAGGTTTTTTTTTTTTTTTTTTGTGTGATCAAGGTATTCTACATGTTAGGTTTATGTCTTATATTCGGAGTTCACTGGATTGGTCCATAAGATTAGTCTTGGACCGGACTTTGAGTCAAGGGTATTTTGGCCTTTGCACCGGACTTTCCTAGGGGCTAAGAAGGAGAAAGTGATATAACATGTAACCTTAGATAATAAATAGAAGAGTACAGTAAAAGAGTAGAATTCTCTTTTGACCGTGTACGTAGGTACAACGTCAAACCACGTAAATCTCTCGTGTGTGTGCTCTTGTGTATTTGTCTCTTTTTGTTTGTGGCTTGATTTGTGATAGTAGGTTGCGTGCTTCTGCAGGTACACAACACTACATTCCTACCCCTTACAAATGAAATTGAAAGTATATGTATCAAGAACAATAAATTTATTTTCATAAGATTCAATCTTGGTAAAACTTGGATAAGCATAAAATTGGGCATGGTACTAGATCATAGATCATTTGGGACATAAGAGCGTGAAGTAGGCTGCATTGATCAATGGTGAGCTCAGGTGGACCCATATAGCCCTAAAGTATGTTCGTGCCAGGAGAAGATTCTCCCCTAATCCTAAGGCATGTTTGGTTAGAGGCATTTCTGACAGGAATTGGGATCGTTGGAAACATCTAACATTGAGTTCAGCTTTTATCCAAGCATTCCAATTGCCATGCTTGATACAAGATTCTCGTAATACTCCGGCCCAGCTTAATCTGGTTTAACGACTAAGTAATGTGGTTTTGGGTCATTTTCAAGTGCATTAGCTTTATACGTGTTGTTGTGTTCGTTTGAATTTCGTTTCGGGTCATGGATAGATAGTTGAGTTGAGTTTAACCCGGTTTAAGTAGACATAGCCCTTTTTCGTAATTTTAGATTTTGTGCGAGTTCGTCATTTATGCATCATCTTGGTGTCAACACGTGTATCTTGTCGAGCTTGTTAATTATCGTAACTGACTCGCATGCATACAATGTCGTTTGCTTCTGTTGGCCAGTTATTTGACTCAAGCTGTAATTAACCGAAACTCGTGGACTGTTTTGCAAATTCCCCTCCTCATCTTTATCTTATAAGAGAAGACATGTATCGAATTCTCTCTGTTTTTCTCCATTTTCAACGTTTTCTTCTCTTCCTCTCCGCTACTCTTTGTTTCTTCTTTTTCTTTTCCTTCTTCTTTCTCACGATCAAAGGAAAAAAAAGGGGGAAATTCTTGTGCACTTAGTTGACACGTCTTCTCTTCTTCCTTTGTTTCTTCTTCTTGCTTCTTGGAGCACTCTAAGGTAAGAGTGGGTTCTTGCTCCTCTTTATATGTTTTCATGTTTCCTCCTTTGTTTTTTCTTCTACTTCTCTTCTTCTTCATTTCTTGTGTATTCTACGGTAAGCTTTGAAGTCATGTTATCCTTTGTGCGTTAGAGTGCTTTTGCACTGCTTGCACGGTTTCGTTCTTACTCTTGGAATGCGTGGTGGTAGGACTACATCTTCGAGGTCAATTGGGCCAAAGAACAACTAATTTATTGAAAAAGCTCAATCGAGGCAAGTATAAATACAGTATGGATGAACACATGTTGGTACACGGTGATTGTTGTTGTTTCTTTTCATCTCTCCCTTAAGTGTTGTGTTATTGACAGCCCATTTGGATTTGTAATAACTTGATACTGGTCATCTCCATGAGTGCAAATGATTCAGTTCAATCGTTCTGAACAGAGTCCTGCTACCCGATGTCTGATCGATCGGGCCTGGGGTCCGATCGATCGGACACTTCCAGAATCGAAATCCTACCGATTGGGCTTCAGAGCCGACCAATCGGCCCTGAAGCACTTTTGCTTTGGGAGATTTAGTGTCCAACTAAATTCTATTCTTACTCATTCTTATTTCCCTGCTTTTTTAACACTCAGAGGACCTTTTTAATGCTACCTTCTGGGTCTCTCTGCTCTTTAATGAATTGGAGAAAAGATAGGATTAATGAGGAGACCTTATAGGGCCTTCACATGGATTTCTTTACCACATAACTTGCCCAACAGACTATCCTAAAAGCATGAATGGTCTTGAGAGTTGTGACTCATTCATGTGTGTTGTCCACTTGTTTAGCACTTCCCCATGGGTGTTGGTTTAAGAGACTTCGATACACGTTTATTGCTACAGTGCAACACCTACGAACTGAACAACTTTGTATCGAATAACTTAAAACTATATCATCATGCATGGTTAGAAATTATGGACAACTAGATGAGGGTTGGCTAGTAAACGATAATGATTCTCTGGAATAACTTGATTTGCATTACATGATGATTTCGGTTTTTGCCCTCCATTCCTTACTCTTGTTTAGACTTGTAATTATATTGGTCTATGCACTTGTCTTGAAATACTGGTATTGACTAGTGTGAGAAATGACATGATACACGTACTGTCATGCCTGTTTGCACTGCTTGCCTGAATGTTATTTGAAGTAACGTGTATCGTGTCTTGTATGTATGATATGATTGATATGGTCTGGCACTACTCAGCCTCAGCCTCATGAGACCCGACGGTGTTGACTTTAGCGTAGCTTGCTTGTTGCCTTTGCAGTGTGCTACTGTCTTGGGATTTCGAACCCCAGGAACCAGAGATCCATTCGTACCCTGGCCCGGTCGATGGTGTTCTCGTTCTGCTTGCTCTTGATAGGGAGAATATGGCAAATGTAGTAGTCACCGCACATGTATATCTGTTTTATAATTCTAATAGCATGCTTATTTCTATGCACTACTTGCCTAATATATGATCATGACCTCTATGCATTATTATCTTTTATTTACTCTGCTAGACACAACGCGTGTTCCTTTATTGTTGTTTATGATTTGCTGAATCGTTATATTCATTAGTTGTTCTTGGTGTTGCAGGCCCAGCTCCCTCTACCGACCCTTCGTTGGTCAGCCTGACTTCATGAGAGACGCGAGAAGCCCAGTCAAGGCTAGAGGAGTGGATGTGATCCCTCCAGTTGAGAGTGGCTTTGGATTTGCATCAGTTACTTGTCTGTGTGTGTGGGGCTTGTTTTGAGCTTTTGGGTTCTCTTGTACACTTGGTCTTTTGTCTCAAAGTAACTATCACCCGATTTTGTTTTGTACATTCTATAAATTAATATAATCTTTGGCACTTGTTTTATCTAGTTGTGTATTCTCTTTTTGCAATGATACCCACTGCTTCCGCGTACACCATGTTTGCACGTATGAATGTCCCTTATGTGTTTACACTTAGATGAGGTCTCAGTGTGTGTACATGGAGTACATGTGTCACTGGTTAGGGTTTAACTAACCCCCGATTTCTGGACTCGGATCTTGACAATTCTAAATTTCAGCAAATAAGAAAAACCTAATGGACATGGATGCGGAGACTCCATCATGCGGTCGGAGATCTATGCGTTCTAGTAATAGGAAGCTCTGTGGATCTTTTCTCCTCTTTTATTTCCCACGGGAATGGAGAGAATAATCAACCCTAAGGCTCCCTTATCCTTATATAGATAAATTCCAAAGAGTCGCACTTACTAAAGATATCTTCCACAAGAAGCCCACATCCACTAATCCTATTGGGAATCTTATTATGGGGCCCAGATCAAGTCTTTTACTAAAGTGGAATTGCAATCTCTGTTGGCATCTGCCCTGTTTGATCTAACGTGGAACCAGTGGCATGCAGGCCATACGATTTCTTACAATCTCCTACTTGGCATGAATGCAATGTACATTAAACATTTCTCAGTCCCATGCGCATCACATGCCTTGCAAAAACTTCTACAGGCAAAGTCTTGGTAAGAGCATCAGCCATCAATTCCTTTGAAGGCATATAGAAAGTCTCTCTATCATTCCTTTTAGCCTTTTCTCTAACAAAGTGATATTTTGTCTCAACATGTTTTGATCGGCTATTAATCTTTTACTCATTCACTATAAAAATGGCCGACGTACTGTCTATGCTTATTGGGACAGGCTCCTTTTCATTTATTACCTCCAAATCACACAGGAAGTATTTTAACTAAAGAGCCTTCTAGATTGTTATACTATAAGCTATATATTGAGCTTCGGCTGTTAATATAGCTTTGGAGGTTTGTTTCTTGCTACCCTAAGCAATTGCACGTCCTCCAAGGGTGAATACATAAGTGGTTGTTGATTTTCTCTGGTCTAAATCATCGGCCCAATCTGCATCTGAATAACCGCGCAGTTCGAGGACTTCACCTTGATAACATAGGTGAAGGTTCACTGTTCCTTTGATGCATCGTAGAATCCTCTTAACTACAAACCAATGCCATAATCCTGGGTTACTTAGAAATCTGCTTACGATACCCACGGCGAAGACAATGTTTGGTCTTGTACACAGCATCGCATACATGATGCTGCCTACAATTTTAGCGTAAGGTTTTAATCTCATTATTTCCTTATCTTGCTCATTTGTAGGCCCTTGATCGCTTGACAATTTTATACTCTTGCAGATAGGGTGTCAATTGGTTTACACATAACTATATCAAACTTTTTTAATACAATTTTCAAATAGAATCTCTGTGATAAAGTCGATATCATATTTAGATGATAAGTCCTTAAAAATGCATAATTTTAAGGGCATTTTCAGGAATTTTAAGAACTTATTCATTAGAAATTTCTTCATTTAGTTGGAATTCATGTTTTTATGATTTTAAAATTCATTATTGAATTTTCTTGCAAAAATTCATTTAAAAATCATAATTTTCCATAAAATCATAAAATTTGCCATTTTGGATTTCTATTTTTTTAGAAATTTTTTTAAACTATTAATTTTACATGAAATGATAAAATTTCTCATTGTCATTAGTTATTTAAAGCTAAATCATGATTAATGATGTAAATTTATGTTGTCATTTTATGTGAATTGGGCCCGCATTAGTGCATTTGTGATTTTTATTCAGAATTATTAAATTAATTGAAAATCACTTTTATTTGTAGGAAAATTGAAGAGAAGGAACTACATCAAATCCTGAAGCAAAAAAAAATTGTTTTTAAAGAAATTCAACAAAGAGGAAAGAAGAAAAAAGAAAAAAAATTGAAGAAAAGGAATGATAAATTGGAGGAAATGTGATCCATGGATAAAATGGGCCATCCCATGTTGTGTCCCACGTCCAAGGTGGACTCCTTTTTATTTGTAGCAATCTCAAGATTCTTTTTGGAAATTATCTTTTGGAGATAGAGTTTGAATTGAAAAAGGAAAGAAAGATGTGAGGAGAAAAAGAAGGAGATAAGTTGGCTAGGAAGATCAAGATGAAAAGGAATTCCAATCAAATCAATCCACTTTCCATATCAGCCAAACAAATTCCATATTGGAAAAGAACTCACCATCACATGCCTAGAGTTTATGCCAATTTTTTTTCTCTTTCCCATATATGTGTTTCAATTCCACGCTAGTTCCAGGGGGGATAAACCATTCAAGTTTTTTTATTTCTTTTTTCAACACCATCTCATGTGCACATCATACCATGGACCCACTAACACGTGACACGGCCTTGCTTGAATTATCTCCAAACTCTCTCACATACATCAAAATCCATACCGATCCAGAATTCAAACTCTCCAAAAAGCAACTTTCTATTCTTTGTTCATGTCAGAACCCAAGCTTTATATACCATCCATACACCACCTACCAAATGGCACTCTCCATTCCATATATACGTTCAAAATCTACACCAAACGGAGGCACCCCTCCTCTTCAATATTGACGTCCCAGCCATCTATTCTGTTTTCTCTCTCTTCCATATTATCACACGCCGACCCATTCCACCTAACCCACCAATCCACGCCCATCCTCTCCAATTCTCATAATCTCCATCAATTTTCTAATCAAATAGTGGAATGGCCAGCCACCTTTGGTGATTATCCTCTTCTATCCATATTTTTTTTCTTTCATTTAATCCTCTTTGGTGTGAAGATTGAAGATAAGAGCATGGATTGCGCGCGAAATCCTCTCTTTTTAATGTCTTGATCTAGGATAAGGATATATATATATTTTTAGTTTTAATTATAATTGGGATGTTATTGGGTATATTGGTTCGTTTAATTTTAAATACACAAATAGTGGGGTCAAAGTGTTCTACCTTGGATCGGCATTGTGTGTTTATGTGTGGTGATAGTACGCACTTGGTGCGGTGTTTTTGTGAATTTTTTTTATTCTGCCAATACGGTGTTTTAATTTCCAAAAATAAGAAGAACTAGAATTTATTTATTTTTTTATTATATCTGAATGTTTTATTTCTGATTTTTAATTTATTGCATGGTTATTTATTCTTTTACATTGGTGGTTTGATCTGGTTTATTGTTTTGCAGTTTCTAGTTCTAGGATTGTTTTTAGTTTAGGATTTTTATGTTAGATTTAATTTGTGATTTTTTTTTTCAGATTTGGACTTGTAATTTAATTTTAATTTTTAAAAGTAGTAGTGCATAGTTTTATAGATTTTTTTAAGGTAGCTTTAGTTTTCAATTAGGATAGATTTTCTGCGAATATTAGCTTCATGTGGAAATGATCCCGGATTTACCGGGTAAAACTACATCAAGACCTTGCACTTGGGGTCCACGTTGATCATTGGACAATCACGGGTTATTTCAATGCCAAGGGAATACTTTGCCTCACCCATGTCTTTTATATCGAATCTTGACTTTAACCATTATTTGATTTCATTTATGGCTTCCAATTTATTACTAGCGATCAAAATGTCATCCACATATAATAACAAATATAAATAACAACTTCCATTGCATTTAATATAGAAACATGTGTTTGCACTATTGGGGATGTAACAGTCCGACCCAGCTTAATTCGGTTTTATGCTTAATTAATCTTCTTTTTGCGCTATTGACAGTGCATTAGGTTAATACCTGTTGTTTTGTCGTTTTAAAGTTCGTTTTGGGTTATGGATAGGTAGTTGGATTGAGTTTAACCTGAAATAGGTAGACATGAGTCCTTCTTTATAATTTTAGATTTTAAACTATTTCGTTATTCATGCATCATCTTGGTGTCATCACGTGTATCTCGTCAAGTTCGTTGACTTCCGTTACTGACTCGCATGCAAATGACTTCGTTTGTTTCTGTTGGATTTTTGTTTGACTCAAACTGTAATTATCTTGAACTTTTGGACTTTTATATAAGTTTTTCAATCCTTATGTTATAAAAGAGATACATGCACCGACCCTTCCATTCTCTCATTCTCTTTCTCCAGCGGCTGTTTCTTCTTCATTTCCTTTTCATTCCCCTCATCGGTTTTCAAGCAAAAAAATTGGGAAGGGGGTAATCTTTGTGCACCCAGTTTCCAACTCCTTTCTTGGTGTGGTTTGAGGTAAGATTCATTGTACATTTGACATCCTTGAGTCTCGACCTCGTCCTTCACTGCATGCATTCAACGCTTATTTCTTCTTGCATGCATGGCTGTTAGAGCTAGGTGTAACGTTCTATTTGAGCTAAAAGACAACTATTCACGTGAAAAAGTTCATTTGAGGCAAGTATAAGCACGTTATGGATGAACACGTGTGAGTACAAATTGATTGTTATTATCTTATTTATCTCATGGTTTCTATCTGTTATAGCCCTAATGTGTGTGTGATTTCACTCATTGGTTCTCTTTATTGTTCTCTTTGAGTCGCCTTCAGTTCCATCTGTAACAGGTCCAAATCATGACAGTTCTAAAGTTGCCCTAGAGTTCTGTTACTTGACCGATCGGGTATGGTGTCCGACTGATCGGACCCCTTATAGAACTGAAATTCGACCGATCGGGCTTTAAGACTGATTGGTCAGCCCTGAAGTACTCTGCTCCGGGAGATTTAGTTTCAGATTGAATCTTCTTCCTGTTCATTCTCATTCTCCTGCATTTAAACACAAAAAAGGACCCTTTTATGCTATATTCTTAGGTTTCTCTACTCGTTAATTACTTAGAGAAAGTCTTCTACGAACCAGCCATGGCTAAGCCATGAGATGTCTGCGGCTAAGCCGTAGGTCACCCATGGCCGAACCGTGAGATCAGTGAACATTAATAAAAGGTAGGTATGAAAGAGACCTTGTAGGGCCTTCAAGTTATAATGTTGGTAACCCTTGACTTGCTCAACAGAATATGGTAAGAGCATGAATGGTCTTGGGGGCTGTGACTCATTTATGTGTGTTGTCCAATTGTTAAGCACCTCCCCATAGGTGTTGGTTTAAGGGACTTCAATATACGTTTCTCGATAATTTGCAACACCACGAGATGGACAACTATGTATCGAGCAACTTAAAACTACATCATCATGCTCGATTTGAAACAATGGACAACTAGCTTAGGGTTGGCTAGTAAATGATCATGATTTCTTGAAATAACTTGAATTGCATTGCATGTTGATTTCAGTTATTGCCCCCCATTCATTATTATTGTTTCGACTTGTATTCGTAATTGTCTTGAAAGAGTTGATATTACTATTGGCCTTACTATGATATGATGTGATACATGTACTGTACAGCTTAAATGTGACTTGAATTGACGTGTATTGTATGACATGATTGACACGGTTTAGCTCTACTCAGCCTCAGTCTCAGGACATCCGACGGGGTTGACTTTGGCGTAGCCTGCTTGTTGCCGCTGCAGTGTGCTCTTGTCCTGGGACTTCTGGATTCTAGGAACCAGAGACCCATTCGTACACTGGCCCGGTCGATGGTTTTCTCAACACTTGCTCTCGATAGGGAGAATATGGCAAATGTAGTAACCACCGAGCAAGTGCATCTGTTGTATGATTCTAATAGCATGCTTTATTCTTATGCACGACTTGCCTAGTATACTAATGTGAAACTCTATGCATTTTTCCCTGTTAATTACTCTAATAGATACAATGCATATTACTTTATTATTGCTTATGCTTTGCTGAATCGTTGCATTCATTAGTTGTTCTTGGTGTTGCAGACTTAGATCCCACTGCCTACCTCTCATCGGTCGGCAAAACTTCAAAAGAGACAGTAGAAGCCCCGTCAGGGCTAGAGAAGTGGGTGTGATCACTCCACCGGAGAGCAGTCTGGCACTTGCATAAGTCTCTATCTGTTGTTTGGGTTGCATTTAGTTTTGTACGATGGGATTGGTCTACGATCTACATTTTGTATCTCCTCACATGGACACTGTTTCCTCACTTTTATACATCTTATAATTAATGTAATCTTATGTACATATTGTTTTGCATAGTGTGTCCTTCATGCAATGATGCTTACAGCTTCTGCGTACACTATGTTTGCACATGAGAAAATTTTCCTTGTGCGTGTACATTTAGATGGAGTCTAAGTGTGTATGCAAGAGAGTATGTGTGTCATTGGTTTGGTTTTAACCAACCCCCCGATTTCTGGGCTTGGGTCGTGACAGGGGACAAATCTAATTTCAGATATGGCCTGATGGAATTTTCTATACCATTGTCTTGAGGCATGTTTCAATTCATACAATGCCTTATTAAGTTTGTACACTTTGTCCTTGTGACCTTGTACCACAAAACACCCTTAGGTTGTTTTATATAAATTTCTTCTTTTAATTCGTTGTTCAAAAATGTTGTTTTCACATCCATCTGGTGCAATTCAAGGTCATGACATGCTACCAATGCTACTAAGGTTCATATGAATTGAAATTTTACGATTGGAGAAAATGTGTCCTCGTAATCGATTCCCTCATATGAATCCCTTAACTACTAACCGTACTCTATATTTATCCAAGGATCCATCCTTCTTAAATTACTTTCTAAGAATCCATTTACATAATGGCTTTTCGATCTTTAGGTACATCAACCAATTGCCATACTTGGTTCTTTTTAATTGATTCCATCTCCTCTCTTATAGCCTCTAGCTAACACTGCGCATCCTGCGCTTTGACCGCTTAAGAGTAAGAGGTTGAATCCAAATCTTGCACAGTTTCTGATAAATTACAATAATCATCTAGATATGCCGGTTGTTTCCTCGCCCGAATCGGCATGCCAACTAGCTCATCGGGTTTTTCAATCACTTCAAGTGGGCCCTAGCTAAGAATTCTATGTCCAGTGTCTCCTTCGTCGGAGCTCCCACTTGCTTGAACCTGCTTGCCCATAGAGATTTCATATAATTCTACACTATGTGGTTTTACTTTAGAACTGACCGTCGGATCCTCAAGGAAAAACGCATCTTAGTTTTTTATGATTATCCTATTATCGTGATTATAAACACGATATATTTTAGAATATGATGGGTAGCAAATGAAAGAATAATTTTTCTTCATTTTTGCTTATAGTTTATGCCTATCTTGTGGTGGGAGCAAGACGTGTACAAAGCAGCTCCAAACTCTCACATGTTCTAATTTTGGTTTGGCACCAGTCCATAACTCATACGGGGTCTTACGTACACTCTTAGAGGTACTCTGTTTAAAATATATTGTACAGTTTTTGATGCTTCTCCCCACAAATACAACGGAAGACTCGCATAGCTGATCATTAACCTTATCACATCCATTAAGGTTGTCACGACCCGAGCCCAGGTGATCGGGGGTTAGTCAAAAATCTAACCAGTGACACATATGCTCCCGTGTATATGCACTTAGACCCAATCTAGCTGCACACGCACAAGTGAAAATCACACATGTAAACATGTACGCGGAAACTATAGGTATCAAACCGAAACACGAAACATACAGGAAAATCAACTGAATGATATCCAACTGGTTATATACAGGTTGGAAATATATAAACGGAATCCAATCACAAAGATACAGAACATGATGCTAGTTAGAAAAGAAGGCAATATGCGAATATGATAATGTCGCACTCTCTGCAAACCACGAAGAGACCGCTGAAGTCTCCCAAGCAAATTGAATAACCGACAAGAACTCGGTCGGGGTACCTGAGCCTGCAACACCAAGAACAATCTGTGAAATACAATGATTCAGCGAAGTATAAGCAGTAACAAGTTAACACGTGTAGTCTCTAATAGAATAAAAAATATGAATAATCAGAACATTTCAATTTAGTAGTCTAGGCAGTTATTTACATAACATAACATGTACATACTAGGTGGCTACTACGTACGCCAAATGCTCCCAAATAGGGATCTTATATCCGTGCAGAGAATACCATGGGCCAGATGGGTCTCGGTTTCCTGGGGTCCGGATTCCCCAAGACATTTCCTTCTGCAATAAGGCCATGCAAACTATACCAAAGTCACCCCGTCGGGATCCTAAGGCTGAGGCTCAATAGTGCCGGACCATCTCAAGTCAACTAATATAAGAACATGCATATCATAACGTGCATAGCTTCACATGTATATCTTATCAGAACGTGACGTACGTGACATGCTTGTCTTGTTAAACATATATCAAACAGATGCAGGGGTCATACGAGTTAAACTAATCAACAACCACATCACACTTAGCAGATCAAACAATATAATGGAGACCAACAAAGTAGAAAGCATTAGGATAACCAAGGATGAAGGCATCTCAACTCATGTATATCAAATAGTAATATCGAACATGCAAGACCGCTGTTCCACCCGGGAGTAACCATGGACAGAGCTAAGAATATCCAATCGTGTGCTCCAGCGCAGAACGCGTGTAAGAGGGCAAAGACCGAAGCCAAGATGCAATGCAAATTAGATTATCTTTCAGGAATCACGATCTTTTACTAGCCAATCCTATTCTAGTTATCCAGTGTTTCTAACCGTGCATGATGATGTAGTTTCAAGTTATCTAATGCAACATTGTTTAGTGTTGCAGTGTATCTAGAATGTGCACCGAAGTCCTTTAAACCAACACCCATAGGGAGGTGCTAAACAACCGGGTAACGTACATGAATGAATCGCAGCCCTCGAGATCATTCATATCATACATTCATACCATTGGGCAAGTCTAGGTGATCTACATTCTATCATGAAGGCCATATCAGTCTCTTCATTAGTCCTAATCAGTTTTAGACATTACTTAGGGGTAGTACGGCTTGATCGTGGGGAAGCATACGGCTTAGCCGTAGGCATCTTACTGCTTAGCCGTAATATGCACGCGGCTCCACCGTGATTCCCTGTACTGTTCATCCGCAATTACGGTTCACCCGTATTTTGTTCTACGGCTTAGCTGTGTGCTGTTCTACGGCTTAGCCGTGGTTGGGCCGTAGAAGATCTGTCAATTTCTTACTTTCAGTTAATCCAGAGAAAGCCACCCTATCCTGATCTACGACTGGGTCACGACTGAGCTACGGCTCAACCGTAGTCCATTACACGGCTTAGCCGTGACCTGGCCGTAGAAGAAAACTGAGTTTTTCCCTCTCTGGACTTTAAGCCGTAGGTGAATTACGACTTAGCCGTGGTACACACGGAAACATTTTCTGAACTGATTACAGAAACACTGAAACATATCCAAACTGACGAAATCACATGTAATAGAGGGAAACAAACACAAGATAGGCTGTAAACTTCAGTTATAAGCAAGAATACTCAACTTAATCACAATCAAACATATACCCACATGGTTTAGTCACATTATGCTTATACTTGCCTTAAATGCGTCCTAACAAGCTCGGAGCTGTCCTTAGGCTCAATTCACGTACTAGCATGCTCCGAGACACCATGCATGCAAAAGGGAAAGAAACGAGAGAGGAACATGAGTGCATGAAACCGTGGCTGCCTGAAAGCGAATGAGAAGAAGATGAGATGCGAGGAAGACTATAGCTCACCTTCAACCACACATGACTGAGGGACCAAACCTGGACATGCATAGCGCTCCCTGACGTGATCGACAGAAAGAAAGGAGGAAGAGAAGAAAAAGTCTGGAGGGAGAGAGAGACAGAACAGTAAGAGAGAAGGAGAAGGTCGGCGGACTTATAAAGATAAACATAAAAGCCAATTTGCAATAAAGTCCAAGCATTCAGATTATTTCCAGTTTGAGTCATTAGCGGGTCTAACGGAAACAATTGACATATTTGGCAAAGGACGTAGTTACGGGAATCAACAAGCGTACCAAAAGACACGCATTGAAGCCAAGATGATGCATGAATGACGACATTGAACAAAATCGAACATTACGAAAAAGGGCTTATGTCTACCTAGACCAGGTCAAACTCAACGCAACTGCCTATCCATCACCCGAAACCAAACAAAAATAAGAGCAAAACACAATTAGCAACCAAGTCATCAGAAATGAGCCGCTAATCTAGATCACATTGGGTTAGAGTGTTACAAAGGTCCTATTCCTCCTTGTAGCTATGCCATTTTACTGTGGGATATATGGAATTGAATATTCATGAATTATTCCCTCACGTGCACAATATTCTTTAAACAGTTTTAAAGTGTATTCACCTCCTCTATCGGATCTAATCCGCTTTATTTTCTTACCTTTTTTATTTTGGACTTCAGCAGAATATGTTTGGAACATTCTTAAGGCCTCATATTTATGTTTCATTAGGTACACATATCCATATCTGCTGTAATCATCAATAAATGTGATGAAATAGTCCTCCCCAGTTCTATTGTGTACATTCAATGGTCCACATATGTCTGAATAAATTATAATTAGTATTTTAAAAATTCCAGTTCTTTTTTAAAATGATTTCTTAACCATCTTCCCACTTATACATGGTTCACATATGGTGGATTCCATTTTACCTAGGTCTAGTAAACATCTATCTTTGACCATTTTATTGATTCTATTTTTATTATTGTAGCCCAATCTCAAATGTCATAACATTACCAAACCATTCATGTATACATTCACACATACAGAATAATCAGAAGTAGATTTTATTTCATTCTTAAGAATATCCTAGTAAATACAATTTTTCAAAAAGAAAATGATGGACTAAAGCTTGATCACACATTTCAATAATAAACTCATTGTCTTTGAATCTAATTTCAAACCTATTCATTGCCAACTGGCTCACAGAGATGGGCTCCTCCTCATCGCAAAAGCAAAAAAGACATTGGAAAGCTAAAGAGATTTTCCTATTGGAAAGGAAATTCTAACTTTCCCTATCCCCAACACATCATCGAATGTTTCATTTTCCATGTATATCCTTTGTTATCCGGGTTTCATCTTTTTAAATTCGAAAAATTCAGCCTTGGTCCTTGATATATGTCTAGTGGTTCCAGAATCAATCCACCAATTCTTGTTATTGGTGTCCACCATCATGGACTCAGTGACCATCTCAACATAATCTTTGTGTTCTTTGTTCACTTTACTTTGCTAGCTGTTTTCACCATTTTTTATTCTACATTGAGAACTAAAGTGTCCAGGTTTCCCACAATTAAAACAAACACCATGTTTAGGCCCTTTCCGTTTTGGAATACTATTAAAATTCTTTTTATTTTTCACATTAGCGTTAACGCACCGTTATAACCCTTAGTTCTAGCAATTATAGCAAAATTTGTAAGTGTTATACCATGGGCAGCCTATCTTTTTCCTTCAGCAAGTAATTTAGCTTCAACCTCACTAAGGGTTATATCATTTGAAAGCTAAAGGTTTGAAATACATTATCCCACGAAGGTGGAAGACTCATCAGCAAATACAGGATTTGAAAATCTTCATCCATTTCTTTTCCCAAGGCTACAAGATTACTGTGTCGGACTAATATTTTGTCAATGTGATCCCTTATCGATGGCCCCTCTAGCATCTTGTAATTGATATATGCGCTACATGCCTCTATCAGATGGGATTTGGATGTTTCATCATACTTGTTCATAGCATAATTCCAGATTTCTTTCACCATGGTGAACTGCTCAAACCGTTTCACCAACCATCCGATCAATAGATGCCTCACTGATTTGTTATCAAAGGCCCATTGCTTATATAATTCATGGTCCTCCTTAGGGGCGGTATTAGCGGGCTTAGAGATTGGATCAGATTTAATTACATAAGTCAGTCCATCGAAATAAAGCAATACGTCCATCCAATGCTTCCACACGGCTAAGTTTTTGTCATTAAAAATATCAGCCTTTACAAAATCATGCAAAGCTGATTTGGAAGATATGATTTTTATTTTTAATTAAAAGATGGTTTAGATACCATTGATCGTATGAGGGGAAAATACCACCCTTTTGTCTGAACCGCTGTTTTGTCTTCCTTTTTTATTGCTAATGCGTATATCTGCTTGCAAGAATTTCGTAGACGTAAACGGATCATCGATTTAACTCCCAATGGCCAAGATATCGCAGTTGAAAGATTTGACTGAGATCTACAGTTTTGCCTGCGTTAATCATACGATCTCTATATCAACGCTGATGTTGTCAAGCGTGCGTCAGCAACACTGCACGTGGATCCGGGTTGAAGTAGATCAGGTTAGGAATGGGTTGGGTCCACCCAACCCAACTTGTTGCAAAAGGAGAACATGAAAACGGGGGCTGGTTTTTACCGCCTTGGTTGCAGGTCGCTGGAGAAGATGGGAGGGCTAGGCTGGGGTTGGCATGGCTCTAAGGATCTCAGCCTCTTTTACTTTCTGTTTGTAGAAAAAGACAAGAAAAGTAAGCCACCAAAGTGGCTTGGCTTAAAAGCAACACGGGAAATTGAGAAAGGTACTTTTCTTGTCTTTACTTGCAGAAAAAGTCAACAGCAAAGGGGTTTTTGTTGCCTTGATCTGCGTGCGATCTAAGAGAAACCACCTTCTTATTCCCTTGCATAAACTGTGTTGAAGAGAGAAAACCAAAAGGTTGGGCAAGGAGAAATAATCCCAAATCTAGTATCATCTATGCATCTTCTCCAAAATCCAAATCAGTAGAATGCATTACATTTTGATACTAATTGATGGATTTGAATGCAGAGACTCCATCATGCGGTCAAAAATTTATGTGCATTTTGGTGATGAAAAGTTCCGTAGAGCTCTTGGCCTCTTATATTTCCTACGAGAATGGAGAGAATAATCCAACCATTGGAATTCCTTTTCCTTATATAAACAATTCCGAAAAAGTCGCACTTGTTAGAGACATCCTCCACCAGAAGCCCACATCTACTGATTTTATTGGGAGTTTTATTTTGAGGCCCATGTTAAGTCTTACAGTAAAGTGAGATTGCAATATCGGTTGACATCTGTCCTGCTTGATTTGACATGGGACCCTGGGTCATACGATTTATTACAAAACCACTTTTGGCTTTGTGAATTCTACAGTTGCATCATTCAAAATGTTAAGAGGGGTTTAAGCATTTAAAATTCTACTCTTTTGAAAACAACATTTGAAATTTTACAAATGCTTTCAGACAAGAATTCTCATAATTAATTCTTGCACGCAAACAGCCTGTGATTGAAAAATTTATGGTTCGAGATTCTTAAAATCTTTGGTGAGTGAGACCTAGTGCGCGTGCTGCACGTGGGTGGATACGTAAGTGATTGAGAAGGTCACGTGGGTACGCGATCTGTTGTGCAAAGCCTGACTGGGCTCAGTTGGTTGGCAACTCAAGCCCAATCTAAGCAGCAAGCACTAGCAGCATTTCACAATCACAACGAGACCAGCTGAGCCAGCTCACTGGCCTCTCGCTGCAACTCAAACAGAGGCTCGTCTCGCTCTACAATTTCTAGGTGAACTTAGCCATATCTGTCTTGCGGTTGATGCCTTTTCAAAACAGAAAACAATGATGGCTTGGCTTGAGCTTGGGCTCCATCTCAACTCATCAATGGGCAATGGGCACAATTCAAATTGGGGCTGTGGAATTGTGCCTTGGGTTAATCGGATTGTTAACGGACTTGGTTACAGTGGCTAGCTATCTGATGTAATAGACATTTCAACTCGAGAGCTTGAACTTCAATAAGCTTTTAATCAAGCTCAGACCCAAGTCAAGTTACTGAAGCTTGCTTAAGCAGAGTTCGAGCTTGGCTCATCAATTTCAACTTGAGCGCCAGTCGGCTTGTCTAGACAACTGTAGCTACATATGTGGGAATTTTAAATCATGGTGTGCACAGCACACGTGACAACTGTAGCTATATATGTGGGAATTTTAAATCACAGTGTGCGCAGCACACGTGACAAGTGTAGCTATATGTGTAGCAACTGGGAACAATGTGCACAGCACACGTGCCAACATGACATGCGTGTGCTGATTACATTTGTATCAAGAGTATGGTCCCCCAATACTGATTTGATTTTAATTTAAAAGGATAGATAGGATTGAGCTTAGTTTTGTTAACTTTTATAAGCACATAAATGAGAAAGACATATCATAATATCCTAGAGGGGTTTAGGTGAAAGTATTGTTTTATTTATTTCTACAGGGATGGAGTGATATTTTCTTGATTTGATGTGAGTTTTCTGCTTTTCTAGCCTACTTCTTAAACCTGATTCCAATAGATTTTAGGATTAAGTCACAACAGGATTTTCCAAGTTGACAACTTCTTCCAAGTTCTACTAACTTACATTGCTAGTATAGCTTTAGGACTTATTTGTGCTGCTATAGGAATTTTATTTTTACAGAAAGAGGAGTTCTACATTCCTATCCTCTCATAAAAATTTGAAATACTTTCTAACCAGTAAAATTAGTTCATTTTCCATCTTTTTCTACATAAAAAAAAATAGAAATGTGCCACTCTAATATTGTCCTACATCATCTAATATTGTCCTACATGGGACTCATCTAGAGAAATTACAATGTGGTATCCAACTTTGAATATTAGAACATGGGGACCATATTCATATGCTTTACAAAGTGGGCCCACATTTATAGAATTTATATTGTGGGGCTGCCTTTTGTTAATGTGAATATGGGACCCATCTATAGAAATTACAATATGATACACACCTTTAAATGTTCACTTTTTTGTGATTGTAAACATGTAACCCACATTTTGGAATTAGTGGAGCCACATTTTTTGTAATTGTGGACACATGACTTACTTGTAGAAATAAGTGATGACACATTTATAGGATTTACAATGTGGGCTCACATTTATAAGAATTATAATATGAGGCCATCATTTTTATTGATTGTAAACACGAGATTTACCTTTAAAAATTACAATTCAGTATCTACCTTTAAAAATTAGAATATGGAGCTACATTCATATCACTCACAATCTCTAAGAATTGTAAATTGGGGCCACCTTATTTGTGACTATAACATGTGACCCACCTTTAGAAATTACAATGTGGTGCCCATATTTTGAAATTAGAATATTAAACGAATATTCATAAGATTTATAATGTGGTCACACCACTATAAGATTTAAATATGAGCCCACCTTTGTGATTGTGAGCATGTAACCCACTTTTAGGAATTACAAAATGAAACCACCTCCTTTTGATATCGTGAACATGGAGCCCATCTTTAGAATAACTGAGTCAGTGAAATGATTTGAAGTCTTTAAATGACATTTTTTATAAGGTAAGCGATGAGTAGGTTTTTCCTTAAAAAAAGGTAAGTCTTTTTATTTCAACCTTCTTATGCTAGCGGATTAAGATTTTAACAAATTTTTTAGCCACATCTCAAGAAAAAATGGAAACATCTGAATGTAACGACGCGAAATGCACCCTTAGCTTCACTACAAATAAAAGAAGTCAACCAAAATTTTTTAGAACATGAAAATGCGATCAATCCAACTTAGTGCATGTCACTCTAATTAGAGTGGAATTTGCTCAAATCATTGATAATATGAAGGTCAGAGCATAAACAACTTAGATATATTTTAGAGAGAAAGTAAGAGAAGTGCATCACAAATACAACAATATTCCATAATATTGTAATACCCCTACAATACCATCCCTTAAAAATATCTTCAGAATTCAAAACCGGTGAGAAAATCACAATGAAAAGCAAAAAAGAGCCAAGAGAATCTATACAAATATGTTTTTTTTATTATCATCTAATTTTATTTCATAAGTTTATTATCTCCAATTGTTTGAAAAACTAATGCATTTTTCATAAGAATCCCAAGAAAAACTCCTAGAACTAGAAAATATCATGGTCTTAGCTGAGAAGCATAAATTGATTAGGAGGGGTGGCTGGCTGGTCAATCTATTCTCACCAACCAACCAATTAGTTGTAGAAGTATTCTTGCATTTGCCATCGAACCCTCCTCCAACTAATACCATCACTCATTCAAGCAGCCACCCAATTTCTCCTTTCCCTACCTACTACTCTCTATCTCTCCCTTTCATTCCACAAGGTCCCTGTTGCACGACAAGGCTCTGCTCTTTACCTTATCACAAACACCCACATCCAACCGCCTGCCCAATTGTCTCTCTTTCTCTTGGGAACATGGGTGCCGATGGTAAGATCTACTCCTTGGAACAAGTCTCCAAGCATAATCACAACAAGGACTGTTGGCTCATCATCAATGGCAAGGTCTCTCTCTCTCTCTCTCTCTCTCTCTCTCTCTCTCTCACACACACACACACACACACACACACACACACAAGCACACGCATATATACAGACAAACAAACTTACTCTAGCTATATGATCTTTAACTTTATAAGGGTCTTGTTCTCTTGTAAAGAGTCAGTTGGGATGACCCGAAAGATCGTTTTTTTTATCTTTTTTTTTTTGTATTTGGTCGCTTGATATTACCAAGTTGGTGAATCTCTGATCTGGGTTTGTTTTGTTTTTACAGCAAGGATTGAGGGTCCCTTTTAAGAAAGGGTCGATTTTTGTTGCTGTTAGTTTAATGGTTGTTGTTTTTGTGTGAATTTGCAAAGGGGTTTTCTTAATGTTTGATTCTTGTAGTTGGTTATTTAAGAAGAAGGGAGGGTCTGTTTGGGATTAAGTTGCATTTGTTCTGGCCCGCACTAGACTATTTTTTCTCTGTTCGCATGTTTGCTGGACGGTGGATGTGTGATGCTCATAAGGGCCACCTTTTGGAACCATCCGCAAACTGAAAGCATGAATATGGTTCAAAATTGGTCTAATTGCTGGATTTGATTGTGTTTTAGATGTGGATAATCCCTTAAAGCATCAGATTAGTGTGCTGAATGTGTATATATATATATATCTATAAATGGAGTTTCAGTTTAGAGTTTTGGCAGCGACATTCGTAGCCTCAGTGACTCTGCTCAACAGGCATCGTGTAATGGTTTCTGTCATTCTAATCTTGTAACCCTGTCGCATAATGATCTACCCTGTCCCAACTCCCAGCCATTATCGGCATTTCATTCGTTGCATTCTTTTGATATGTTGCAATATCGGTTCTGAGTGAAGAGAGCTTGAAAAATGTGAATCGTGTCTTCTGTAAGCCTCGCTAAGGAAGTGCTTGCTAGAACTGTCTTGGATGGATTACTTTCTCCAAAGTTTATAAAAGAAAGGAGCAATTTCCAATATTCACAAATCACAACAATGTCTGCTTGGGCGATTTGTGGCTGAATCATGTACCATATGCTAGTGCCACCTTGATTGACCTTGTTGAACATTTGAATAAATTTGATCTGGTTAACCAACCTTGTTATTATGTTAATTACATTTTCTTGTGTGTTCATTTTGAAGTTGAGCCTTGCTCTTATTGGTGATGACCTCAAGTAGAAAGCTCTAAGATTTGAGATTCACATTTCTGTTAGACATCAATAGTAAGTAATGGAAAAAATAGGGTTTCAATTTTCATCAATGCAACCCTGTAAAATGATATGAGTCTTGATGATGATGATGATGATGATGATGAGGAATCGCAATGTTCGGCTTTCACACACAAAGGTTGGTCCTTCATTAGATGTGTGTGTGATTTATTTATTTATTTTTGCTAAAATTTCAATTGGCTTATCTCAGCCAGTTTGCTTTCAATATTCATCAACTGTTCCTGTTTGCAATTGCTTGGGAATTTGGAAGAAAAAAAGAAGCAAATCCTTCTAAGTGGGGTTGAACAAATAACTAATCCATGTCTAAGTGGGGTTGCAAACAATGGAGTTTAGGGACCAATGAGAAAAAAATCAATGAACTTTGGGGCTCATCAAATTTGGACTTGGAAAAAGGAGTTTACTGATGTATATTAATGCTCCTTTCTAACTGCACGGAAATTCAACCGGATTAACACCAAGCCTAGTCAATGGACAGTAAATAACTATGGGAGCTCTCTATGCAAGCCTGGTCCATCAGGAATTAGGGGCAGTGTAAAAGTCATGGAGGGCTGCTGGCATTTATTGTACCACTCTGAATAGGTTATTGTAACATATCTGGATTTTTTTTTTTTTTTTGGTAAATAACATCTCTGGAATTGGAGGGATAAAAGGAGGTTTGAAAGACAAAAAAAATCAAGATTGCCTTTTCATGGTCTGTAACAGTAGAAGCTGATTTGCTTAATGCAATTAGATGGGCTTGAGAAAGTTCTTTACCTCTGTAGCGACTAGTAGGATGGTGAAGGTCATTAAGAATGTTTTCACTTCAACAAGAATTTCATTTAAACCATATTCATAGTGAATGGAACAGAAAGGCAAATGGCTCTGCAAAAAGAGCAACTGAATCCCAGTTTTGGGCTGGATACTTTAATCCGATGATTTTTTTTTCAAAAAAAAATATATTCCCTCATTTGTACGATTTTCTTTTCAATAATTTTTTTTCATCGTTACTTCTCACAAAAAATAAGAAAAAGAAAAGGGAAAAAATAATTCGATAATGTAACATGCTATATTCACTTGGGTTTGGTGAATGAAATACTCACTGGCAATGTCAAAATAAGAACAGTATTTGGAGGGCCTTGATGTGTACTGAAAAAAACTGTTCTCTGTGCTGATTAAAGAACATTCTTAACACATGAGCATATGGCGAGATCAACAGAGAGATTAATTTCATCTTTCTCCACCACTGGGTATGTGCTGGGATGAGATTAGATGAGAATATTAGATGAGAATCTCACTGCACCATCTCTGGTTAAAATCAACCCTGAGACTGACATCAAAATTTTTTTCACGTGGTCCTTCAATTCTGCATATGATATGTTTGATCAGGTGTATGATGTGACAAAGTTCTTGGAGGATCATCCCGGGGGAGATGAGGTTTTGTTGTCAGCAACAGGTAATAACTTCTCCACTGTACATAAATACTTACAAGTACTTCACATGGATCCCATTTCCTCATCTCATGGAGATCCAAATAATAAGTACTGTTTTTTGGTTTTGTCAGGAAAAGATGCAACTGATGATTTTGAGGATGTTGGGCATAGTACCACTGCAAGAGCAATGATGGATGAGTACTACGTTGGAGAGATTGATGTATCAACCATCCCCACCAAGACCAAGTACACTCCGCCGAAACAACCGCACTACAACCAGGACAAAACGTCGGAGTTCATCATCAAGCTGCTCCAATTCTTGGTTCCCCTGGCAATCTTGGGCTTGGCTGTGGGCATTCGTTTCTACACCAAATCTGCATAATGCATTTGAAGAATGTATGGGGAAGACATTCACAATAAGTTGTCATTGAAGCAAGGACTTTTACCAATCTGTCTTACTGTAGTCTGTCTTGGAATTCAAGAGGGTGTTGTGGTCTGGTAGTTTATTTGCTGTTCTTCCTTGCTTTCTGTCATTTTGTCACCATTCTTGTGTTCAGAAATTTAAAGTTTACACTGGTGTTTGGAAGTATGTCTTTGTTTGAGCTTGGATCTTTTGTAATTGCAGTTAGGGATGGCTCTGGTAATTCCAGGCTGCATCAATGTTGCATTCAACAGAATCGCTTTCTTCTGGTGGGTCTACAATAAAACATAGTGATGGGTTTTTGGAGTGGGGTGGGCGGAGCGTTGATTGTGATTGTGAATTTCAAATAATTGCTAGGGATGACAAAAATAAATAAATAAACAAATAAAATATTAATTATATGAAAACTGAAACTAAGAAATAAAAAAAATTAACCGAGGACAAAAAATGTTAATATATTTGTGGTAAATAAAATGATAAAGAAAAAAATGTCAAAACTTGAGAAGTTCACATCATTGTAGAAAGGAAGAAAAAATATTTTAAATCAATTGTTTTCATGTACATTTGGTAAGCAAAGAAAGAAGTTGGTGATTCTTATTTTCGGGGTACACAGTTGGTGAAATTAATGGGCAGTTAAGTAGTAATTGCCTAGAAAACCTAAAATACTCCTACCGTGTGTATCATGGTGGGATGATAGCTTAGTTCATGAAAAAAAAGCCCACCAAACAACAAAAAGAACCCGACACTCTCCTTACTTTTGGCATACTAAATCTATAAATATTTATGAGGAAAGTAACATTTGTGATTTTTTATTTCAATCAACGAAAATAGATATGTTTGGGTTTTTTACAAAGTTTTACGTTGGCCGGCTGTTTGTGTCAGTTCACCTAATGCAGCCCTCCTTTATTTAAGCTCGAAATTGACAATAAAAGTTAGGGAAGTTTCAATTCACGAAAACAACTTAGAGATGGATTTTGAAAACAACAAAAAGATTTTTCAAAACAATGAAAGAGAGAGAGAGGGAGAAATTAATTTCCAGATTAAAATGAAGTCAATAGCATGAATTGATAAAAAAAGAACTATAAATATTAAATTAAACTCTAAAAAAAAGTCAAAGCATCCTCTACTTCTTGGGTTTGAATCTGCTTTTAAATAGAAGTGTCAAATTAAAATACCTCCACATGAGAAATGAACACCAAAGAAGATGTTAAAACGGAATATAGTATGTGGCAATGATATTTAAGATCTGTTCATTTTCGTGATATCGAAGTCTTGCTATTTTAAGCAATGTCTTCCTAATGGAGCATGTTGCTTAAATTCACAAAGAAAAGGAGAATATCCACAAATGAGTATCCAATAATCTCCTCTTTTAGTAAGGAAATAAATATCCAACCATCACATTAGTATATCATATTTTAGGAAGGTGAAGATTCCATCTACATTGCTATCTCATATCTTTCATTTCTGACCCTGTAGTAGTTCTAGCAATAGTAAATTGTTAGAACCCATTTTACAGTAAAACCCTAGGAATTCAATATAAAATAGGCAAATGTGCCTCTAGTGATATTGAAGGTAGATGTATTTCTGGAAGAAAGAAAGCAAGCACATGACGAAGCACTAATGTATAGTGAAGAAGGATGCATTAGATCGACATTCGGCTATAAAAACTTTCTTACTCTTTAAAATGATACTACTACCTGAAAACAACTTGAAAGGCCCATTCCATACAGATACGATCATGTTTCAATGATGATGATGATGATGATGATGATGATGATGGATGTCCTTCTTTACTATTGCACAATTAACATTTTGCCCACGTCATTATGATCCTCAAGTAAACTAGGATAATTATAGTATGTGAAGGACATCCTCTCCTTTTTAAGTTATTATTATGACCAAATCATAATATTTCTTGCGCTTCTCTTCTCTAGTCTGATTGCCATATTTCAAGACAATCATAACCAACTTTCCAACTTACTCTTGACTAACTTTCAAACATACTCTTGGGATACTTGGAACTCAAAACAATCAAAACCTAATGCATTTCCATGGTTTTCCTTTTTTCTTCATCAATCAATGGAAAACACGAAAACCAAAAAGACAAAACAACAATCAATTAAACCATGTTACATGGAGAACAAAATGCATACAACAGACAGTGGAGGGTTATGTTCTATGATAGTGATCCTTCTCCTCTCCGATGTATTTGGCTTTGGCTTTAGTACTCGGGCTTTTAGAAGGCTTCTATCCTCTCTGGCACTGGTGTTTTGATAACCTGTAGTATCTGTACTACTTCTGGCATGGATGGCCTGCTTGAAGGTATCTGGGATGTGCAAACCAAACCCAGTTTGAGGACAGGAAGAACCTCCTCTTCAGGGTACTCACTCATGCTTGGATCCACACAATCCAACACATTTCCTTGTTCCAGTTGCACCCTCACATAGTCACTCAACACGACGACATCATCGTCTCCATACTCCACTGGCTTTCTCCCTGTAACGAGCTCTAGAATCATCACCCCAAATCCATAGATGTCACACTTCTCATTGATTCTCAAGCTCTGGCATGCCAATTCTGGCGCGACATAGCCTAGTGCTGTCTGGAACCTGCTACTGAACACATGCTTGTCAAGCTTTGGCAGCAGCCTTGCAAGTCCGAAATCCGAGATCTTCGGGTGGTAGTTCTCATCAAGCAGTATATTGCTCGGCTTGATGTTGTAGTGTATGATAGGTGGGCGGAATGATTGGTGGAGATGGGCAAGCCCTTTCGCTGTTCCAAGTGCGATCTTGAAGCGGTTAGCCCATGAAAGGGGAGGTGTGGATGGAGGCCTGTTGTGAAGTCTGGCGTGAAGGCTTCCATTAGGCGCGTAATCGGATATCAGGAGCTGCAATTGAGTAGTCCAGTAGTAGCCTTTGAGAGTCAAAAGATTCGGGTGCTTTGCTTTGCCTAGGATCCGAACTTCCCTATCAAAATCGTCATGATACTGAATGATGTTTGCGGTAATGAGTTTCTTGATGGCCACAATCTTACCCCCTCCAATGGACGCTTTGTACACCGTCCCAAAGACTCCTTTCCCTATTTCAGATGCCTTGTTTAGTACCAATTCAGGGCTAACCACCCAATCTTCATATCTCAACTCACTGCTTGGGTTGAAGAGGACTAGCTTTCCAATGGGAGGACACCCAGATCTCGTTGAACTCGAGCACATACTTTCCAAGGCATTGTCAATGAATGCCATCCTCTTCCGAGCGGAAACATTCAGCAGGGTCACCACCACAACCCCAATAACTATCAGAGCAGCTGCAGATATTGCAACAATTGCTGATAAACTGAGAAATCTACTGTGCCTGGAATTCAAATGAGACTCAGGCTTGGTTACAATGTTCCCTCCATTTCCTCGGTTATAAGCGTCTGGGTTGAGGACTAATGGTTTTGGAACATTCATCTTACAGGGTGTTGTCAGGAGGGGTGAGCAGAGGCCAAGGTTCCCTTGCAGTGCGCTTCGGTCTAACGTCTGAAATACACCCCCTGTTGGAAGCCTGCCAGTGAGCCTGTTGTAAGAGATATTCACTGCGAGAAGATTGTCCAGGCGCCCCATCTGCTGCGGTATCTCTCCGCTTAAACTGTTCAATTCTAAGTTCAGAATCTTGAGCTTCTCCAACCTTGACAACCCTACCGGAATCGATCCACTCAACCTGTTGTGAGATAGGCTCCTGCAACAAGATCCAGAAATTAACAAGACGTATGTGCTCAGATAAAATAAATCACCCAAAGAATGAGAGACGAGGACGTGCCAACTCTCAGAAAATAACACTGAAACTAGGATGTGCTACTTGTCATGGAAAATTAATACTGCAGAAGCATCAACTTACAGCAAGTAGAGATCAGAGCAGTTTCCAATCTGCTGTGGAATGGGGCCGGTTAATGCATTGCCGTCCAACTGTAAAACAGATAGGCTGCGGGAATCACACAAATCCTCTGGAATTGAACCGTAGATGGCATTGTCGCGGAGATCCAACACCGAAAGATTTTTAAAATAGCCAAGCTCTGGGGGCAACCGCGATGTCAGCTTATTCCACGATAGATTCAAGTATCTCAATTTGAAACAGAGAGCCATCTCGGGAGGAATAACCCCTGCCAGTTTATTGTTCGACAAATCCAGTGAACTGAGAGATTCAAACAGTTTGGCTGAACCGGGCGGAATCATCCCGCTGAACCCGTTGGACGACAGGTCGATCCTCTCCAGTCCGAGATCAAACAGACCTTGCGGAATGGTGCCATTGAAACTGTTTCCTCTCAACCTGATCTCAGAAAGCCTGCCACAGGAAACCATTGATCCAGGAATCTCCCCCGTCATTCGGTTAAATGATAAGCTCAGGTGATTCAACGATTTCAGCTCACCGAATGAAGACGGGAGATTACCAGTAAATTCATTGTTGGCCAAATTCAAATACTGAAGATTGCTCAAGTTACCGATCCACAGAGGGAGATCACCCCCCATCTTGTTATCCGACAGGCCAAGGAATTCAAGCGACGGAAGCTTCTGCAGAGACTCGGGTAGGCCTCCGTTGAACAGATTTCCACTTAAATCCAATCGGGTAAGATGCGGGCAGAGTCCAATGTCCACCGGGAGCGGCCCCGACAACTGATTTCCCTGTAACATGAGCTCCTTCATGTTGTGTAAGCCTGCAACGCCCAGTGGAACAGTCCCTGACAGTTGATTGTGAGAGAGATCCAACATCCTGAGCCTCGTCAATGGCCAAATCAAATTTCTGAAATCTGGGTCGCCGGAGAGATGATTCTTGGACAAGTTTAGCCCGCCAAGCAAGGCGCAATTTGCCAAAGTGGGAGGAATTGGCCCTTCCAACTGGTTGCGCGCTAAAGAGAGAAACCGCAGGGAGGACCAGCTGCCAAACAGCTGCGCCGGAAGCGGTCCCGACAGTGAATTATCCGACAGATCAAGGAATCTGATCGGCGTCATGTTGGCAAACTGTTCCGGGATGCTCCCGGAGAGGCTGTTGTGGCTGAGATTGAGCCTCCTGAGAGTTGGGATGAGCGCGAGCTCTGGGGTGATGAGGCCAGAGAGGTTGTTGTGTGACAAGGATAGGACTTGGAGCTTGCTGAGTCGATCTAGGCCTCTACCGATCTTCCCTGAGAGGCCCAAGCCATCAAGGGAGAGCTGCGAGACTCGCCCGGTGAGCGGGTCGCACTCCACGTACTTCCAGGAGCATGGGCTGTTGTCGTCTTCGTTCCATGAAGCCAGAGAAGAGTGAGGGTCTTGGACGGCTGACTTGAAGACTATCAATCCAAGTACGTCGTCGTTGAGCTGGATTGGTAGGTCATTACTACTGCTTGCTGGAAAAACAAGAAGAGATAACCAAACAAGGTGCAGAGATATCTGATATGTCTTCATCATCATCTTCTGCTGCTTCTTCTTCTTCTTCTTCTTCTTTGAGAGCTTTCAAAGGTTTCTTGGACTTGCAATCTCTCCTTCCATGGTGTTGTTGAAATTGAATTCTGAAGCAGAGGTTAAAAATAATAAAAATCAAAGGCCTTTTTTTGTTTTTGGTCTTGGCCCAGTTGTTGTATTGCCTGTGCTTTGTTGTCTCTGTTGATACATAGTCAGGATGTTCTCAAGGAGGGGAGGGGGCTCACAGTATTAGCGTGAGAGTTCACGCGCTATTACCTTAGCATGCATGCATCAGGCTTAGGAGCGTCCACTTTTGCACTTTGGGGTAAAAAGAGGGTCAATGTCATGTGGGAATTGTAAAAAGAGGTGCAAAAAAGTATGGATTGATAGAGGATGTAGGCAGAGTGAGAATTGAGGTGTCAAAGCTCAAAAGTGGGTTCATAAGATACAAACCGCATTCACGGGCGACTTGTTCGCTAGCGATAAAACAGGAGGTGAAGTGGGCCCCACAGACCCACCAATCATCTGTCGCTGTCTCTCTTCTTCACCACACAAGGACAATTTTCCTCCCCCATCCGCCCAATCCATAAGGCACAAGGAAAGTGGGCTTTTTCTGTCTCTAGTCTCTAGTCTCTGCCCTCTGTTCATGGCATTCTCTCCCTCTCATTCCCTGTTTTTTAATTTTTTTTCTCCTTTGGTAATCGAACGTACTGGTTGGGGTCTGTGTGGAGGGGTGGGGCCCAACACGTGTAGGTGTCAGACCCACTTGCATCGTTGGCACAGGAAGGAAGGATATTCGTGTGGTGTGTGGTGTGGTGTGGTGTAGTGTGTAATTTGGCTGTTTGGTTGTTTGTTTGTGGCCCGTGGGGTTGGATTAGAGAGCGTCCAAAACTCTCTTTGTTTGTAGTTCACATGTTCTCGGATTTCAAATCCACGACTTAGAGAAAAAGGATCTCGAATTTGGATCCCATGTGGCCTTTGAAACTGTATCCTATCCTATCTCACACAACACAAGTCTGTTTTGAATTTTGACAGCTCCCCATTGGGAAGCTTTGGGTCTGGAAAGGTGAATGTTTAGGGCTAGTTTTTCATGAATGGAATTGAATAAAGAGTGACCGTTTCTTTGCCAGAATTCAAAGATTTTATTTCTTTATTTCCTTTTTTTTTAAGAATTTCAAATTTTTTAAAAGTTATTTCCAAATATGGAATCTTCAAATCTTCCTATTGGTAGAGCATTTGAAACTTCAGCAAAATGCATAAAAGTTGAAATTCTAATACTTTCAAAAGGTCATTTGAGACTTTTTATAATGAGAATTTGGAATATTGGCAAAAAAAAAGGCATTTCTAATGTAAAGGGACAAGCCACGAGCACATCATATCTTATAAAAAAAAAAAAAAGGGAAATACTCATCCATGTTCCAATGGGCTCCAACAGGAGTTTCTTAACAAATTGCCAATGGGTGGAAAGAAGAGGGACATGAGGTGGAGATGGAGATCATTAAAGGGGAGCTTCACAATTCTTAGGATTTGAATTACTTGGGTTATAGTTGGTGTTTTTTTGTCCCCTCTTAATTGATCTTGCATCTAAGGTGAGACAAATTGTATGGTCATTTTCAGAAACACATGTTTTTTTTTCTTCAAATAGAAGACTCATGGAGAATTTTGTTTTCAGAATTCTCCAAATGCTCAAGTATATCTCCAAAATGCTCAAGTATATCTCCAACATTTCAGATAGCAGAATTTTTATTTTCACTAATTCCATGCTCCACGGACCATGCGCAACAACCGGCAATGCTATAAAAAATCTCCTACAGATGGAAATATTCCTTTAAACAAACAAATCCTTAAACAAATGCACCATTATAGATTGGCCCTGGTAGATCAACGATTAAAAGGAGAGGGTGCCTAACATTTTAGTCGTTTAAATAAAAGTGCTGATATGCTTTCATGGAGATTCAATAGTAAATATTTTTTTAGATGGAGTTGGAAAATCATCCAATTGTGATTCGCAGCTAACTTGAATTGCTTCACAGCATCTCTTAATCCTTGAAAATATTTTTCAATTAGTGTTTAACTCTAATTTTTTGTAAAAAAAATACTTTTTAATATTTTTTTTGGTAATTTGGAGGTTTATATGGGTTCGTCTAAAGTGTTAGCATTAATGTGAGACGGCAGTATTAGCTGAATTGCCAGAATGAAGTTGGTTCAGAATATTTCACTAGTAAACTTCTTGGTACTCATACATACAACAACATTTACAACATCAATCATAGGATGCTCCAATGAATTTTTTATGTTTGGAACATCAAATCTCTCTCCTCAACACAATAAAATGCATTAAAAACTTAATGAGCACTCGCTGATTTTCCTTTTAGCATGGTTTTTCTATCCTTAAAAACTGACTAAGGTTTCATACTTTATTTACGCACCAGGTTTTTTTTTCTTTTTAATCCAATTCTCTACTGTAACTTCAGAAAAGGCTATGCATTTGCTAACAAAATTTCCAATCTAATTTAATTTGAGGCTTTCAACTTTTATTGCAAATGTTTGTAGGTAGGGATTTAACAAAAACTTGAGACGTGTGACGATGGAGGGATCTTGTATATGGTAAGATTTGGATTGAATGATAAATAGGTCACACATAAAGTTCTTATAAAAAAAATTGTGAGAACTAGTTCTCACTAGGTTATTTTCCATATATATATTCATTTTTTGTTGAGTAATTCTCAAAAACTCCTCATTTAAAACATGAGGGTTTTCGCTTCTTTCAACATTTCCAATAAAATTTTGCTACCTTATAAGTGTAAAGCAAAAAATAAAAATTAACTAATTTTAAGAAGATGTTGATGACATATGTCAAAATCTCATAGGCTAAAATAGAGACATTTTATTATTATTATTTTTTTAAATGCCCAAAAAGTTTTGTAGTATAACCCTCTTTTGTTCTTGTAAATACTCACGCAAACCAAATTCCTAAACCAATAGGGCTACAAATAAGACTCTTTTCCGCTGGTTGTTTATGTGGAAAGGGAGATGTCTCACCAATGAGTTATAAGCGGATTGACACATTTTTCATGTGCACTTTTTATATAATTTACATTTTTCTCATTACTAATAATTCCAAATTTTTATTCTCAATGAATAATTAACATTTCCACGACTCACATGGGTATCCAAACGATCCCTCCGCACTCCCAGGCCCAAGCACAGCCAAGAAAAAGTTTATGATTTGGGGTTTTTAATCGAATGTTACACTATTCAAAAACCATCCGTGAATTTATTCTCTCTTGCCCCACTAGGATTTTTTTTTCTTTTTTTGGTGGTGGACGGTATGACCTTAAATTGCAGTTTTTCTTTTCACCATTAAAGATCATATTTTACTGCACCAAGTTTTTCACCATCTATTCTTAGACAGTAGATATGGAGGCATTAATGGTTTTTACGGTGGAAAATAATTTCTACCACAAAAGGCCAGCATTAGCGCATTAAATATATATATTTATACATGGAGAATATTCATGTGCATATGTCCCTCACCATTTTAATGAGGTACACTCCATTTTTGGAAAGTATTAATAAGTAATAAATAGAAAATTCTAAAAAACATCCCACTTTAAAAATGCCCTTTTTTCCACACCTCTATGTTTTGGTCATGGGGCTTATGTTGAATCAATCTAATCTTTTCATACACACTATCCTCTTATCTATGCTCATATATTCAAATTTGACACTCATCCAATTTTATTTCACTATTAAATTGAAATTATAATAAAATGATGCTTTTAAACCATTAAATTTTAGAGCCATGGGTTAAAAAGTTAGAATGCTAATATGGATTCAAGATTTTTCATATAGATAGGCCTCATATGGATCTTCACATCAAATAGACTTCCATGATCATCATGCATCTCAGTGGGCCCCAACCAAAGGGGGCATTTTTTTCTTAAAAAATGCTCAGGCGCTATATGTGGGTGTATGAATATATATATATATATGTATATATATAGTTTGATGTGTAAACCATTGCAAACATGGGCTGACAAGATGAAGGGTCTATGATGATTGGATGTGGCTGATTTTTTGCACATACATAGTTCTCCTCATGATCTTTCAATTCCTCATGCCCTTCATATTTGGCGCAACTCCAGATGGGCCCTAAAAATTTAGCTCATATACCGCACTATCTAGATTGGCCGTCTCTCTATATAAATATTTATATATATATATATATGATGATACATATATGAGGAGTCTTCATGTGCATATATCCTTCACCATCCTTTCTTAGACCTATTAAGTCAAAAAGGCGTGTGAAGCGTAATAATTTTACCTTTTTGCACATTAATATTTTTCAAAAAAGGAGTGGTGAGGGACATATACATATATATATATATATGAATATTCTCATATACATATATACATCGCCTCTAAAGCCTTTTTTTTTCCTGCCCATAGTGTAGTAAACTAGTTTTTCATACTCCTCTAAAGCCCCTTTTTTTTTTCTGGCCATGGTGCAGCCAACTAGTTTTTCATATTTTTGAGCTCTATCATGAGATTTCTACTTCATTATTTTTTTCATGGCCCATTTCTTTAATCTTACTCCGTAATGGGCTTCACTGCTTTTGGGCCTTTCTAAACATATCTCCTTATGCGCATTTTATGTTTTATTTATAGGGCCATTTAGGTCGGACTGGAAACATGTTTGGGCTCGGTTTTTTAGCTGATTGTTACTGGTATTGGGCCTGAGTTCCTATGGCTTTCACAACCCACAACATATAATTTCTTGTTTTTTGTTGCGTTAACAAATTTTTTTAATGTTCTATTCGTGATACGGGGTTCATTGACCTGAACACCTACCTCGATCATTCTTTTACGTATTTCACAGCCCATTTATTGGGCTTTTGCTTATGAGAAAACTTTTATAGAAATCTTTAAACTGAAGAAGAAAAGTTTTATAGAAAGGACCCAATCTGGGGCATAACTATCTTTGGGATAAATCTAGACTCCATACATCTCTAGGGGGGGGGGGGGGGGGTTCGGATGCAGGATAAAGGGAAGATACGTGGAGGGATAAATTACTTTTTATATCATATCCCACTTATCCCTTGATTATTTGAACTTTTAGTGCACAGGATAATGTTATCCTAGTCCTGATGCAATAGTGAATTAATACATAGTATAGGGGCTTAAGTTATCCCACTTCCCAAGTGGGATAACTTAAACCCCCATACTAGGTATTAAGAGATGGCCCAATCCCTTGATTTTTGTCTCTATTCCACCTTAGTTGGCTTTGAGTGTGGGGTGGGATTATATTTTTTGATTTTTTTTTCTCTTGTTCCCCATTTATCAAGATGCAACAAAACAAAAGATTGGATTCACCTTTTGCATAAATGAAATCCCATCCTATGCAATAATACCATTGGATGGGCTTGGATGGAATTAGTTATCCAATTCCACTAAACATTTACCCCGCTTCCAAATACACCTTACATGTTTAGTCATGTATCAAGAGTTAGATTGGGACCAAAACTCTTAGGGCCTATTTGGATAATTGAGAAGCATACTAGAGTGAAGTAGATTTTACATGAAGAGTGAAGTAGGTTGAAGTTAAAGTACTCACTTCACTTTGTTTGGATGCTTGATGTGAAGTAAAATTTAAAAATATTTTGGAGTAGAATTGACTTTTACTTAAGGGAATTAAAGTATTTATGATCGAAGTTAAATGAAATATACATAAATTGACAACAATACTTCATCTGTTGGGCAAGACTCATCCAAATAAGGGTAAGGGCTTGTTTGAAAAAGCAAAAAATTAGAATAGAGTGAAGTTAAATGACCTCTAATAGCTTAAAATCTCAACTCTAACCTGTTTGAATTAGTCTTGCCCAACAGATGAAATATTGTTGTCAAGTATTGTTGTCAACTCATGTATATTTCATTTAATTTCAACCAAAAATACTTCAATTTCCTTGAGTAAAAATCAATTCTACTCCAGAATATTTTTAAATTTTACTTTACATCAAGTATCCAAACAAAGTGAAGCAAACAAAGTGAAGTAAACTAATCGACCTTAACTTCAACTCACTTCTCCACTACTTCACTCCTTACATAAAATCAACTTCAGTCTAGTCTACTCTTCATTTATCCAAACAGGACCTAATAGTTTTATCCCAACTATGACTTCAATAAATTCATTGACCTTTGAGGGCTATAAATCATTCTCAAACTCATTTGATAATAAGTAATGAGATGATCAATCCATCATATGGCCATCAGTAGGATACAGGTGCACCTGCACGCTCGCGCACACATATATATATATACATATATAGGATCACAACCATCAAAAACTATTTTAATGACAATTACATCCATTGCAGAGTTCCATTGTAATGATTGAATCTCAATCATGTATGTGAAGATATCCCCTGAATCCTCAAGAAACAAGACCGGCGATCAAGTTGCAACTTGCAAATGAGAGACAACGCAAGGTATTAGTGTCTAGTTCAAATGACCCCCATCTTAAGCACAATCATCAGTGTGAAAGGCCTGTTACGCAAAGCTTAATTGAAGTTATAGAGAAGACCTGAGACTGCAAAGAAATATCAGAGAATCAACGGATTCAAGCAAGAGCCTATTAGAAGGTGAACTATCACAATATGTAGCACTATCACTCTGACAATTTCATAAATGAAATTGGTTCGAACCTGGCCCGGAGGCCTAAGGTCTAAAATCTGCGCTGGCAAAGGATAACTTGAGTTATAAAAAAATGTAATTAGTTTTCGATTCAGTGCCCAAACCAACTTGAGGATTTTTTATTTTTTTTATTTTTTATTTTTGAGCTTGGGTAAACACTCACAAAAGTGAACACCTACACCCTAACTAAGTCCCTTAACAATCAGCCACGATGAGGGATTGAGAGGCCTCACAAATGAGCTATCTGTGAATTGGCAAAACTAAATCTCTTTTAAGTGTTTAGAGCATTCCAAGTGAATGTTACAAACCGAAGGGACAACTCAATTAGCCAAGGACTACAGTCAGCTCCAAGAAGTTGCATGTTCAAACTATGCTACCGTATTAAAGCCACAAGGGATTTACCCGGCTTCCCCTAAACTTGAAGAGATTAGTGCAGCCCAAAGGGTCGAGACACCATCATTAGCCCAAAAAAAAAAAAAGAGTAGTGAAGGTTAGAAGAGCTTCACCAGATCAAATTTAAAGCCTGGAAGATAGCTTACAGCACTACAGTGCAAGGGCGATCCAATTCCTAGTCTGCTCTTGCAACTGGAGACCCTTCGAAAGTTGTGAATTTTTTTTTTAAGCGTTTATGATAATACCGTGGTTGAGATTATAAGTGGGTGATTCACCTTTAAATGCACTCAAAATTATGAGTTTAATCAAAACTAAAATTTCAATTAATGCCCAAAACTATCAAGGCCTTTTCCTTGCATTCAATATTTTCAACCCAACTTTAAGGAAATTTTTAACATCTTGTTCGTGGGGCTGAGTTGATTCTAACAATAAATTGTAGTTATTCTAGCATCATTTTTTTTTCTTCTCTCTCTCTCACTCTTTTGGTAAAAAAATTCTAGCAAAACTTGTGTTTATGCCACGGCAACATTATGAAGAAAAGCTCAGTATATGATCTTTTTTTTTATGACACATTATAACACTCGTAAGCCCAGCCTTCAAACTTTTGACCTTCGACTTGGAAGTTATTCAATTCTGATTAGTAAAAACTATTTTCTAAATAATACATACATAACTACACACATACATAACTACACACATAGTACTCAGATAATGCAAGGGATGAAAGTCAAACTTAAAAACTTAGGGCGTAGCCCAGTATATGATCTTTCTGGCCCATTATGTTTTTTAAATTTTTTTCAAGCCTCACCAGTCAGCAGTCACCACCTCGTTATTTAGTGAATGTTTACATCCTTTACATTCTCAGTTGAACTGTATAAGACTGAAAAATGGCCAAATAGCGTAAGGAGTTAGGACTCCCTACTGTGTATGGCAATTTGGATCCTCGTCCTTAAAGGACGACAATTTTCGGGCTTCGATTGCATTTTGGTCATACCCATTTCAGGCGGACCATACAACCCCAACAAAGATACTGATATGCCCCTCACATCTTGATAGAATGTCTTTCGGTTCTCTATGTGGAAAACCTAATCAAATTATCTCACAAATTGCCTCCTCTCTCTCCCTCAAAACAACCCCATCAAGAGATAAAGGGAAATAGAAAAAAAGAAAAAAAGAAAAATAGGTTTTCCACTCCCCACAAGTTTGATCTCAATGACCCGCTATACGCTGTCAGCTGCTAATCAACCAGAGTCTATGAAATGTTTGATGCTGGGAAATTAACTAGAAGGTCAAATTACATGATAAATGTGGCAGTTCTGACGGAACCAAAGGTGCAATATAAAAGAGAGGTTAAAAAAGGAAAAAAAAACATTTTGAAAATGAAGTCCATGGAGTGAACACGACCCGGCTCAAGTTATCTCTCTCATTTATTAAAGGATCCCCACTATAAATCCATCCTTCTGAGATTTTTGACAGTAGCTTACCCTTAAAAATGGCTCCTCCAAAACTCTAATTTTCCCAAGACCTTATCCCTGCCAGCAGAAACGATAAAACTGCCCAACTTTAAATGATTTTACCATCTCTTTATTTTATGCAAATTATCTCTTTTCTTTATTTAAATAACTTTTCGCATGAGATGCCTAATGAATAAGTCAAGGCTTCCTAGAATTTGAGTAAGATTCAGATTGGTCTATAATTTCTACATGAGTCTACTCATTCCTAGGGCAAAACTTTGAATAAGTCCCTTCCACTTTCCTTAAGGATGCATCAACTACTGTAGAAAATACTCACACACCAACACTGTAGTTGGTTTGCATGTTTGCTCCCATAGATTTGTGTCCTAAGATTGGGAAAGAAATTGATATCTATAATGGTTCATCTTGTGCTTCGATAATGACCAGTCTTACTAAGGGTTCATGGGTTCACATGAAATCTAGGGTCATTGACCAAGATCTTTATGAAATCACACAAAGGAGCTTGGAAACCATTTGGGTTTGGGCCCCTACCGGATATATAATGCTAGTAGGTGATGTTGTGCATCTAGATTTTACCAGTGATCAAGAGTAAGGAGTGGTCTAGGGGTTTGACATCATTAGAAAAAACAAAAGCTTATGACTAGTGAGAACTAAATAAAACCATTTGGAAGCTTGCCAGAAGTCTAGAGTCCATGGAATCTGAGAGGAAAATAAAAATAAAAAACGGTAAGGGTGGGAAAGCACAAGATACTGATGCTCCTTTTAAGAGTGCAGAATTCCGATCCCGCCTTTCCTTCTAGGCAACTTCAAACAGCTACTTCACCTCTCTCTCAGTGGAAAGAAAAATTCAACCAAACACCCTTTACTAGGTCTTGGCGGATCAGTTCCAGCATACAGACCAAGTTCATCAAAATCCAATGTTTGACCATATCAAAGTATTCTAACAAAAATCAACTTATGATTGAACTTGGATCCCTAAAACCCTATTATTCTTTTAGCAGCATCAAACCTTATGGACAACCTCCAAACCTTAAACATAGTTAGGAAACTTCAACCGGCTCAGCTACGATCCAGGATCAAGAAGAATAAAGAAGTATTGATCGAGATGGATTCCTGCCCTAAGGCACAAAAAAAAGCCCATAACTAAAGGAAAAACCCAATCTGAATATTATTAATTATTAAAAATATAAGCAATTACAATGAGATCTCTCTTATTTATAGGATAGCAAACTTAGTTCCCAGCAAAGCAAGACTTACTAATTGAAATAAAAAAAACTTCCTAATCCAATTAAGCACGAAATAACAATAGCAGTAGGATAAACATAGAAGATGCTTAGCCAATTGGGCGTATGACTGAATGCAATAGACCAGATTTGACCTGTAGGTCAATGTTTGGGCCCAACTGTCTTCTTGGGCCAAGTCCGTACTGCATATCAACCGCTACAGATGTATCCATCATTCCACAAGTGATGAGTACCTCAGTGGGGGATTTGCCAAGAACCCTCTTGTTAGAAAGAATAAATTCAAATTTGAAAGAGAACATGTTGCCTAGAAGATTGACGCGTAACGGAACTTAAGCTCAATAACCATATCTATCCTACACTATTTCCAAGCTCCAGCCAGCCACAAACATAAATTTTGATTTCATCCACAAACCAAATGCCACAGAAAGTGTAAATGAATGTAACCCTTGTCAATGCAGATCTATCAAGTAGGAGAAGAGACCAATAGTGTAAATGTACCTTAGCCAACACCAGCACCCATAAAAAAAAAAAAAAGACGTCATTTCTCAACAGTAATACAGTTTAAGATTGATGACATGGATGCTAACAAGTTGAAAACAGCGCGGATGACGACGAGAGATGACATACTTGTTCATTGATTGATTGAAAACCCAAGAATCACAGATACAAGTACCACCACCGAAATAGCAAATAGCAGATAAATAGAATAAAATCCACGAAAACCCTATGACTCTCAAATAAAAATTAAAAAAAAAAAAAAAAAGAAAGAAAGAAAAGAAAGAAAGACCTGGTTCTGGTAGGTTGCTAGTTGCTACTTGTTAGTTGTGGCTTTCTTAGCAGAATCACCAGCAGCAGCAGCAGATGCAGCCTGGGCTGCTTTCTTTGCCGCCTTCTCCTGCAGTGCTTTGGCGTCTCTGCAAAACAAAAACCCAAATCCAAATACAAATATAAAAAAAAGAAGAAGAAGAAGAAGCTATGAGATAACACAGGGAGAAAGAAAGAAAGAAAGAAAGAAAGAAAGAAGGAAAGAAAGAAAGAGAGGAAAAGGGCTCAGAAAAACTAAACCTTTCTCGGCGTTGTTCGGGGGTCAATCCGTCATCTTTGACCTTGGTCTCCTTCTTTCGGGCCTGCGCTCTTTCGCGATCTCGCTCTCGCTGGTTTCCGCGTGATCTTTCAAAGTTAAAGGTTTTTTTTTCTTTTCTTTTCTTTCAATCCATAAGAGAAATTGGAATTGATGTTTCAATTCACCCACAAAGAATAATTAAAAGCTACCCATGTCCATGTCGATGTCGATCTACCCCAGTGGAACAAGAAGATCGAGTATTCAAACAAGAAAATAGAGAAATCTTCATTAAAAGAAGAAGAAGAAGAAGAAGAAGAAGAAGAAAAGTAAGATAGGGGAGGAGTTTTTGACTTTTGAAGGATATGAGTCATTGTCTCTCGAGACGACGCTCCTGCTGTAGATCTTTTAGATTTCAAAAGATGGACGGCAGAAAGAAACCAGGAGAGAGAGAGAGAGAGAGAGAGAGAGAGAATCTAAAAGCCAAAAGAAAAGAGGGTGTGGGGGATTGACTGAATGCGATCAAGGCCCCCAATCGGCTGCTTGTGCGGGCGTCGATTGGAGAAGAATGCTCTTCCACAAGCTCAGATTTTAGAGTTAAAGTGCGGAAGAGGAAGAGAAAGAGGAGAAGAGGAAGTGGATGTGAGATGGAATACGGAAGAAGGTTCCCGAAGGTGGGAAAATGCTTCGGGTTTTTCTACGTCACATCTGTGGCCTCTCTTTCTTTCCCTTTTTTTTTTTAGTTTTTTTATATATATTCCCTATAATCCCTAATATTTGTGTAAAGAAAAACATATTTTTTTCTTCACCTCGTTAGTTTTTTATTTTGCTATATCTTAGTGCCGCTTTGATATCAGTGGGTGTTTTTTTCTTAACAGTTTCCATGAGAAGGAAATGAGAAATAAGCTTGGATGTTACTTGTACGGGCCTCTCTCTCTCTCTTTTCCTTTTACATAATGTTTCAAATGGCTGTTATAAATTTGTATCGTCATCTCTTTGGATAATCGTTCTTGTAAATTTATATTTTTAAATTTATTTTTTATATCATTTATTTTCAATTTTAAGTTTTTCAAAATATTTTAAAGATTCTTTTTTTTTTTCTAAAAGGGAAAAAAATTTATGAATAAGGCAATGATTTGAAGAAAAAAGAAAGTAATTTTAAGGGGCCCTTCTCCTAAGCCACTCAATTAGATGAATAAATAATTTCTTAATGAACATATTAGATTGAATGAAATCTCATTCAATCACTTACTCTACTAAAATGATCATAAATATAATTAATTTAAACACTCATCGCAAAAGTGGCACTTTGATAAAAATTGAGCAAAATTCTTATCATGGTTCAAATCCATATGTTTTGGAATATGAGTCATTGAAATGCAAAAGTATGGGTCTATTTGCGACTACTAAAACCAAAAGAGCATATTTACAAATATTAAAACTCTTAGGGGCTGCATATGCAAAAAAAAAAAAATCTGCCTTTTTCTTTTTTCATTTTTTCGTTTAGAATGATTTTGTGTTTAGCATAGATTATTATTATTAGTAGACATTTTGTTTTTTTTCACCGTTCTTTCTCAATTGAAATTTGTACGCCAGGTGACCTAAAAGTAAGCCACAGCTCATTGTAAACGGAATTCAGGCATGGTCCACATTAGACTGGTCCAGCTACCCTACCCAAAAGTTTTAGAGTTAAGCCTCATCCAGTAAGTTGAATAGTCTAGGCCCTTTATTAAGAGTCCGGATCCTCTGAGTGATTTTCTAATGGTGACAGTCACTATAAGGCTAACACTCATAATCTAAATTCCTCTGTTAATCTTTCCCATCCATTGTTTCATTTCTCTTACCTTTTTTTTTTTTTTTTGCTTTTACAAAGACTGGTTTCTAGTTAAGATGGGTTATTCAAACCTATCGTCCACATTGGTACAATAAGAAGAATGTTAATAAATAATGATAATGACAATGGTAATTGTGGATTCGTTTTTATTTTCTTTTTTTGGACAATTGCATGAGAATTTTTTTGACAAGGGTGCTGATATTATAGTTTAATGGAGATTTGATTGACTCAAATTCCAATTATTTATGCAATTTTATGATGACTAGAACTATTAATGGAAAGGAAAGAAGTTTGGATCCATAAGTGTTTCCCACAAGCTTTCTAAGTGGAATGTACAGAACTCTACGGTGGTGCCCACTTATTAATGATTTAAATAATTGAAAGAGATTATTACTATACGGAAGCCCTTAAACCTGACAAATACTAAAACATTGTCTATCAAAAATTATTTACCACATAGCTGTTCGTATAGAAAAGGGTGTGCAAAAAATGTCTATTTTACCCCTACACTTGTGTTATTCTAAAGTAGTAGAATATCAAACTGTGTAACAACCTTTTTCTTAAGATATCGTAGAATTTGATATCCTAGCTGCGATATCCTTACAATTTAGGATATCAAATAAATTCAAATTTTTTTTCACCATTGCCCTCCAAACCAAAAGCGCATTTTTACCACGAAACTATATTTTATTTTCGTTGTTTCTGCATTTTTTGGTTCTTGAATTGGGGCTGTTCGTTTTTATCGTTTAAAGATCATCTACTTCGGTCATCACATGAGTGACGTCTATTCCATTTTTAAAGCATTGATAAATCAATTTATTGGATATAAAAACCCCTTTTCAAATTTTTAGTGGAAATTATAAAATTACTTAACAAGATTTAGATCTTTATATATGATGTGAAAACTATGGGAGAATGCATCCTTATATGTAATAGATAACGGTTTTGTATTGATTTTGAAATTAATGAATTTTCTAATAAACTAATGGTGTTTACTGCTTAGCTTGGCGAATTGTAAGTTATCCCCTACAAATGTAGAGTGGAGTGAGATGTGCTTTGAAAAAGGGCGTGAGCAATCAAACCTATAACCCTTTTTTTTTATGGAGCTATGTGTAACCACACCTACATCACATAATGTTGACGGTCATAACAATATCGACCATTAGATTTAAGCGTAATAATATGATATTAGAAATCCATTTGTTTTGCTCATGACGAGTTTGGTTAAGGTGAATAAAAGGAGAGCCCCGTAATCCAAGTCCTGCTAAATTGTAAGATCATTTAATATGAAATTGCATGTGATTTCACATATTATTTTTTATTTTAAAAATTGTTCAGCCTCATTGACAAAATGAAAATATAAATCGGAAGGGCGGAGAGGCCGTTGTTGTCTTTCCTTAAGAAATCAATTTGAGATATCATTCAATTTCGTATAGAATTGTTTTTCGATATGGTAAATAAATAAATAAAGGCCTCCACCAAGCTGCAAGTACGAAAGTAAAGATGCTAAAATTTGGTGAGGGTTGGAAAAATTCAGTGAGTCCCAGCCCTACGGAAAAAATGGCATTTTGGGCGGTGTCCTTGTCTCTTTTCCATTCCCCATCGCCTCCCTCGTTCTATTGACTTTCCCGCAACCGGAACCCATATCTGCTGCTTTATCTGTTGCCCTGCTGCAGAGAGTTCTGCTTTTTTTTTTTTCCCGATTCCTCAGCAGAAATCGACGGAAGCTGGGATTCCTGAATTCTGGGATTCTAGCGTTTGGTTTGGAGTTTGGACAATGGCTATTCTCTCATTGACCCAGTGTAGCGGAGGTACCCCAGTTTCTTTTCCCCCGAAACCGATACCAAAACGAACAACAGCTTCTTCTTCTTCTTCTTCTTCTTCTTCTGGGGGCAAGGAGAAAGAAGAAAGGGAGAGGAAGGAAGAGGTGAACAGGAAAATCGCTTCCCAAAAGGCTATTTCCATCATTCTCAGGAGAGAGGCCACCAAAGCAGTCATCGAGAAGAAGCAGGGGAAGACTAATTCCAAGAAGCTTCTTCCCCAGACTGTTCTTGAAGCTCTCCATGAGAGAATCACTGCCTTGCGCTGGGAATCTGCTCTAAAGGTCACTGCTTTTCTTCTTCTTCTTCCTCTTCTCCTCGTTGGTTGAGTAATTCTCTGCTTGCCCTTTATGTTTCTCTGTGCCATTTCTGTTTGACTGTGGATAGTGGATCTTGGTTTTGTTTGGGGTTTTAAAATTCGGGTGGATTGGTGCTGTTTTGACTTTTGAGGGTATTGGGGGACCGTTATAGGGTTTGCAGGTTTTGGGTTTTAATGAGGATCAGTTTTGAAGGCCAGGTGAAGGTACTTGTTGTGGATTTTGGGTCATGGGTTTAACTGCCATCTGGGTCGAATTCAATGTGTTTCCTTTTAGGGAATTGTACGGCTCAAGGTAAAGGTACTTGCAAGAAAAAGAGAATAGAGAAAATGGGATAGAAGAATAATCGATGACTAAATGAAATCTGAAATAATACTTTGATTTGATGCCAATGGATGCTGGGCATTGGAGAATGGCGGAGTGGGCATACAATCTTCACAACCAGGCTCCAGTCTTTTAATATCTGCTGAATGGTTGCAATCAAATGAGTCAAGACCAAAGAGAGGACGATGGATTCATTACCAAACTCATGAGAAATACTCTTGTGCTTCATTGAATACAATATGTAAAATAAAACATAATGGAGGACATCTTTTTATTTGGAGTGGTGTAGGGATGGGATATCCAGCATCAGTGTCCTATTTTGGGACATATTCCGCTAGATTCCTGTTATTATAACTCAATGGCTGTTAGTTATAGGCTCCAACTAAGACTTACTAGAACGCAGTGTCTCGTTGCAGACTCTTAAAATACCTTAACAAACTCATAACAACTCTATTGTAGGCTCTCAAATTCAATCGAACTTGGAAGTTGGGATTACACTTCATCATCCGATCAAATGATTGGGCCTTAACTTCTTCAATCCTTGTCCAACATGTATAATCTTGGGCCTGATGGATAAGTATCTGATAACACACTTGACATATCTAAATTCATGTCATTACTCATTTGGACATCATTGGACACATGAATTTTGCTCATCTTTAAGAACACAGGATTTGGACCTCAAAACTACTCTAGAAACTTACCATGACTCAACACAAAATTTAAAGTGAACTTATTAATTCAAGGGATGCCTGGACATGTGACACCATTGAGAGGAATGGCCCATGTAAACTTTCTTCTCGTAAGGCTCATGCAGGGTACTTGGGAGCACCCCTTGTGTTTCATTTTGTAGACCATTCTTTGGGCTGCATCAATGGATACATCGAGATGGCACCTAAATCATTAAAGCAGTTTGTTTTATTTCATGGCGAGTTTACTGATAACAGTGTCATGTGCATTGTTGTCTCTGTACTATTTATTTTCATTCCTTTTCTCTTTAATGAGACATATACTTCCTTTCAGGTATTTGAGCTACTGCGTGAACAACTATGGTACAAGCCTAATCCTGGGATATATGTCAAGCTCATTGTGATGCTTGGTAAATGCAAACAGCCTGAGAGAGCCCACATGCTTTTCCAGGCAATGGCCGATGAAGGTTGTATCATAAACCATGAATCATATACTGCCCTTCTCTCAGCGTACAGTAGGAGTGGCCACTTCGATAAAGCATATTCCCTACTTGAAAAGATGAAGAGCACTTCCGGTTGCCAGCCAGATGTCTTCACATACACCATCCTCATCAAGTCTTGCGTACAGGTATTTGCTTTCGACAAACTACAAACTCTTCTGTCAGATATGGAGAGGCAGGGAATTAAGCCTAGTACAATCACATACAACACCCTCATCGATGCCTATGGAAAAACAGGCAGGTATATCTCATTGTGCGTTTCTTTCTAATTCTTTGTTCTGGAAAGTTCAAGTTGAGTCTTCTTGTTCATAAAGACAATAAAGACACGGTCTGTGCATGTATCCATGCATACACATGCTTGCATGAACGTATGTCAGGCGCTTGTGCATGTCCACATATTATATTTTACCGACTATGGTTACGATAAATATGACATTGTGTTTGTGTTGCCTGTGCATTTTGAGTTCTTCTGTTTCACTTAAAATGTTGAGAACTTAATCCGTATTCTATGAATAGGTTTCAGGAAATGGAATCAACACTCTTGGAAATGCTCGAGGACAAGGATTGTAAACCCGATGTTTGGACTATGAATTCAACCCTTAGAGCCTTCGGTGGCAGTGGGCAGATTGAGACGATGGAGGATTGCTATGAGAAGTTCCAGTCTGCAGGCATCCAACCTAACATAAAGACATTTAACATATTGTTGGATTCTTACGGCAAAGCCAAACAGTACCAGAAGATGAGCTCTGTGATGGAATACATGCAAAAGTACTACTACTCGTGGACCATAGTCACGTACAATGTGCTTATTGATGCATTTGGGAGGGCAGGGGATCTGAAACAGATGGAATATCTTTTCAGATTGATGAAGTCTGAGAGAATAAAACCCAACTGCGTGACATTTTGCTCTCTTGTCAGGGCATATGGGAGAGCAGAAGCTGTGGAGAAGATCAAAGTTGTTTTGAGAATCATCGAGAACTCAGATGTGATGTTGGACACTGTGTTCTTCAATTGCCTGGTTGATGCATATGGTAGGGTTGGATGCCTCGCAGAGATGAGAGAGGTGCTGGAGATGATGGAGAGAAGAGGTTGTAAGCCTGACAAGGTCACTTACAGTACCATGATCAAAGCTTATGCTAGGAGAGGCATCTCAAGCGGTGTTAAGGAACTACAGGATATGAGGAGAGGAGGGGCCAACACATCTCAGACAAATGACAAGTATCATTATCACATCAGGGACGGCCCATTTGGCGAAGAAGTGTGATGTGGGAGGCTCTCCTCGTTGATTCCCGTCTTTCATTAGGTTTCCTGCACAAGAATCATGAGGTAAAGATGTTGATTAACAATGAAAAGTGGCAAAGCTTTTTCTTCAATTGGGAGTGCCTGTTAAGAGTACGATCAAGTTGACAGAGTAATTAAGAGCCAAAGCAGCTAAAAGGCCATATGTGGTGTTTGTTCGATCAATAGGTCATTCCCAGAAGATTGATGCAGTCCTGCCCTGATGGTAAGCCATTGAACTGTTGAACCCATTCATTGTTCCATCGGCGGATCATCAGCATTCAGCTTTAGTTATCATTGAGGTATGACATGTTGCAATGGTTCTTTCAGAGCCTGACAAGCTTTCAAGAGAAATCTGAATTAGAGTTTCTTATCAGGGGACCTGGTTGGAGAACTTGATCATATGTACCAATTGCATGGGCCATGCACCTGATTCAATTCTGTTTAATCCTTAACCAGCAAACATGTTAGTTGTCACCATCAGAAAAAGAGTTATTGTGCAAAACGTTGTTTCATTTATCCCTATTTGTCATGCTTTTAAGTTGGATGTAAGGAATATGCAGGGGAACTGTGATGAATATTATAGTGTTGATGTACAGGATATTGATTTTTCGCATCTGACCTGAGTGTAAGATAATGTCTACCCTGTTTCAGCCATGGAAGAACCGCTGCAAAACTCTAGTGGCTCAAGCATCGCAGCATTTGACCTCCTTGAACAGTTATGAAAGTGGATCAAGGTACAAGATCCCAAAATGCAGTCGTCATCAAGCTTATTCCTACATGTTCTTGTCTGTGTCGAACCGTCTGCTGCCCTCCAAGGTGGGGAGATCCATATTCCACACTACTGCCATCTTTTACAATTTCTTCTTTCGTGAAGTTGTAGGCAACATGTTCGTTGTCATTGCTGCAGTCCTCCTTGAGAAATTTGTCTCATCATTGTGCCGATTCCAACGGTAAGGATGGCCCATTAAGTATGGTCCCCTCCAATGCCTTAAGCTTTACCTCTACTGATCCGTTCTGCATTTCCTTTGTCATATGGTGTTCCGCTACATGTGCCAGTCCCTGATAAAGAAGTGTCGTGTGACTCGTGTCAGTCGAAGTTGGTAGTTAAGAATACCTGTCAAACCCAGGCAGCCCCATTTTGAAGGGATATGGTTTATGAAAGGATGATTTTGCAGACTCCCAGTTTGATACTTTACTAGTAAAGGAAAGTGAAGGAAAACCTCAAATCAAAAGAGAATAAAATATGATGTGCTCTAATAAAAATGTGATGATTTTTTGTCTATAGTCACTTGAGAAAGGAATTTTCTTTTTTACTTGTGTAAAAAGTAAATGGTTTTTTGTCATTTAGTGATTAGAGAATGTTTTTTTTTTCCTAAAGGAGAAAATTTTAAAATTTTGTACTTTTGATATGACTCATATTTTTTTATGTCGTTTAGTGGAAGGCTCCACTTCACTCTACTCTATTCTAAGAAAGTGCCAAAAATGCAATGTTGTTGGAGTGCATGTCCCAAAACGGCACAGGTGGCATTCCATGTGTAATGATCAGGTGTAGAGGCGCAGACATAAATGCCAGAGAAAATAATAGAGCTTCAGCTTCTAGTATTGGGGGGGGGTGGGTGGGTTTGATCTGCTGGGGTTCATTCAGGTCCCTTTCTCCTTCGGCTAATGGGTCACATGTAGATGGGTATATGGGCTAAGGATTGGATTTTCATCTAGTGGGTCCCACACAAATGGGTAAATGGGTCATAGGGTAGATCTAGTGTGCAGGGTTGATATAGATAAGATGGGCGTGATATTTTCATCTTACGGTCTCATGTAGTTGTGTAAAAAGGTGCATGTGCTTCGATCTTTTTCCTTAGTGGGTCCCATGTGCATGTGTAGATGCGTGAGACCTAGTGAATTTCAAGTAGGTATAATAGGCTGGAGTTTCTGTCACATGGTTAACTAAGTTTCGAAGGTTGTTTAATCCATTCTTATTTAACCAAAAAAACAATATATTTGCTGAGATAAAGATAAATGGTCATATTTATTTCTCCTACCTATGTTAAAGGGTGCCGGTCACAGTCATCGAATCGAGTTACTTGAAACAAAAAAAATTTGGTTTTCATCCAGAATTCTCAGGGTTTATTTGTTTGCATTAAGATACATAAAATTCATGCATTAGTGGTTAAAAACGAAAATTGAAGGTGAATTTTTAAAAATGAACATCATATTTTCCCTCTTGGATTTCATGGATTCTCTCATTCTTTCTTGAAGACAATTGCAGCCTTGTTTCTGCTGTGTTTTCATTGGCGGATAACTTCCATTTCTGGGTTCACTATTCGGCAACTTTTGCCAGGCATAGACATCTTACCACCGATGGATTTTCATGGCCGACAATTCATTATCTAAATTGCTGCCTTCTTCCTGATATGGCCTTGTATAGCAGGACGCCAGGACCTCCCAGTTCCTACAAATCTAAGGAATAAAGCTCCTTATAAGAACTAATGTTTATTGTCTTTGGCAATCTGCCCCAATGGAATGAGATTAGCATCACGTATCTAATCATGGCCTTATTGTATTGTATATCAACTAGTAATTGAAGGTCCCCTCACTGTAAATACCTCTTCATACATTTTATTGTTATCTCTGTTCGGTAAGCTCTGCTGCATCACAAGTTTAGTTTTTTTTTTAACAAAACAGTGATTCTTCAGATATGAAAAAACTCCTTGCATGCATACTGTTTGCAATAGCGTTACAAAGAAGAATGATTTGGATTTAAAATTTTGTTTTGTTTTGTTTTTCATTCTGTACTTTGTCGGTAACTATCACAATGCAAGAAGTAACAAGTACAGAAAACACATGATACAGCACTGTACCGATATTTATGGCGAAATTAGAGCAATTTCTACTAGAGAAACAAGCATTTCAATTTATTGGCGTTCTGAATACATTTTAGCAATCCTAAAATTACCCGCCCAATAGACATTAATATTTGATAGAAAGTATTGGACCCACAATTGAAGATTTTGTGTACCACATGACCCACGTGGTCATCAGAAGACATAAATATCTGATAGAAAGTACTGAACCCACAGTCCAAGTCATCACAGAATACAAGAACCTATAAATCAGTATATATGCTATATGCAAATCTTTAGGATTATGGTGCTTGACTGTCTGAGCTGTATCTCAGCTGGTTAGAGATGTGAGTTTGTGCCCAAGATGGATTTCAGTTCACTATAAAATAGGTAGTTAAAACATTATCTCCCATAGAGAAGCTGAAGCTGCAAATGCTAGATACAAACTAAAAAAAAGCTAGATACATAAGATTCTGATTCCAAACAAAATTGATAGGTACAAAAAAAATTATTCATAGAGAAAATTGTGACGAATGGGAACAAAACAAGGGCAGCAACCATTATTGAAACAAATCGTCTAAACAAGGAAATAGTTGGGACTTTACAGAAACTTCATTACCATCCGAGCCAGAGAGAGATGCCCAGACAGGCTAATAAAGCTGGGCCCACCACCTCTCCCATCAAGAACAACAAATACCCTGTTAGAGACAGGGGAAAAAGAAGGGGGGAATAAAAATAACAATAATCATTCCATTCTCTCCAGCATCCAAGCTAACCTTCTCCTGCTGGCGTTTGAACTTACCACCTCTTCTGGTCCCCACCAGGAATGAACCTTGGTAGAGTCAGCAAGGTATTCACACGGGCTACCCCTTCCAGAGCAGACCACTCCTGTTCCCCCTTTGGAACATCATACACCTGCTCTGAGCCCATATCCTCCTCTGGGAGGATCTCAGGGCAGGGGCAGTCTTGTGCAGTGGCTGACAGCTCTTTGAACATAACTGGGCCAGTAGGATCTTGCTTAATACTGCCCATTACCAAACCCCTTGGTGACACCTGTTCCCTTTTAGGTTTCACATTGGAAGAATTTTTGGGACTGGAATCAAGAAAGAGACAGACAACAGCACAGTCATCAACCTTGGAGGTCGGGTATTTGAATCTCCATGCTCGAACTGCTGACTGTACCAAGGTTCGAGCAGCAGATGATCGAGCAGGAGCTGAAGCGACTATGTCCACCACTTCTTTGTTGGAGAGGACATCCCATATCTGGAGGGAAAAAGAAAAATAATGTGATAAAATCAAAAGAAAAAAACAACTAAGTTATAAAAGATTGACAGTGTGAAGCACAGTCCAAGAACTAGAAATGAGAAATGATCCAGTGCAACAAGGCTTATCTCCAAGAGATTTCCAGTGAGGAATCCACTTTCAATCCATACACTGAAGGGTTAAAAAAAAAAAAAGACTAAAGCCAACTCTGATATAAAAAAAAAAAAAAAAAGGGAATGAAGCCAACTGATCTCACAAGCAGTGCAAGGATCTATATTCCACCTCCACACTTGTGCAATAATATTTTTTTACTTGTCCAAGTTAGTGTGCTAGAAGACACAAAAGTACAATATCCAGTCAAAGAGCAAAATTGAGGGAGTCCCTTTCCTTAGTCAGAGTTGAGATAAAGAAGAATTCATCAAACAACATCGCATGCGTGGTATGAGGTGCTATGATACCCGTATAATTGTGCAAGCCCAACGTATCCATATCGGACCAATACGATACTTGTACTGGTACCTAATACTACACCAACACTTCCGGGGTATAAGTTTAGTAATATCCTACTTAACAAGTCCACTATTTCATTTATTTCTTTAACTTTTCTTACTTTTCAACGTAGAAAATGTTAGAATTAAACATAAACAATGATAATTTCATTAATTAAAACGTAATTTAAAGGAAAATTTAGGACACCCGTATCCGTATCTATGTCCTAAAATTTTCAAAGTGCAGCGTCATATCCCCGATCCCCGTATCTGTGTCCATACCCATGTTCGTATCTGGGCATCATAGATGAGGTGTAATATACCATGTACCAATTCAAAAGCTTAAGCTGATAGGTGGAAGGCCCAAACAGGTATATGAAGCCATGTTAAACCTATTACATGGGCGATGTGGGATGTGGGACTTTTCCCAATCCTCCCTCACTTGTGCAGGTCCAACTGATTCTATGGATGAACCTATTACATGAGCTACACAAGAACGACACCCGCTCTAATACCATGTACCAACCCAAAAGCTTAAGTTGATAGGTGAAATGCCCAAACAGGTATATGAAGCCATGTCAAACCCATTACATGGGCGATGTGCGATGTGGGATGTGGGACTTTTCCCAAAGCGGAGCATGCATAAAATGACTAAAAATACTTTTGGATAAGTTCTATCAGGTCTAGTAATAGTTTGATAAATTAGTTTCCCCACTGGACACATATTCTCCATCATCTAAAATTAGTCCATCTCCTACAGTCAAACAATTATTTTGTTTTGGAGTAAATGCAGGCTTGGCACCAATCATACCGGTTTCTTTCAGTAAACAAGCGTGTACACGTTTGGAATAAATAGATATCCTAGTTTAATCAGGCAACTTCAATCCATAAAAAGTGCACCAAGCAGCCTAAATCTTTGATTTTAAACTCAAGATTTGCCTTGGATTAGTGATTTCAAGATCATATGCAGTTACTATTATCTCATTGATACATACCATGACAGTTCTTGTATTTCCCTTCTTTTAACACAAAATGATCCATATGAAATCTACAATATCCAAATTCGACAACTGCATTTTAAAGTGCCAAAGCCATCCTCTTAGAAACTGGTTTAGACCACAGATCACTTTCTCAACCAGCCAACAAGACTAACCCTTTCCAGGAAGAAACTGAAGGTGGCATCATATAGACTTTTTCATGCAATTCACCATCAAGAAATGCATTTTTCTACGACCTAGTTGATGAAAAGGCTATTGTCTATTAACTGTGACAGATATTAGCAAACTTACTGAGCTCAGTTTGGAGATAGGTGCAAAGTCCTTCAAGTAGCATAGTTGTGTGTTTTGTTCCATTCCCCATTCCATTTTCACAGTGGAATGGAACATTCAAGCATTCCAGTGCTCTATTCAGGAAAAGTTGTAATGGAAACAATATTTGATCTCAACTTAACTAACAACAAAAAATCTAAGTCTGCATTTGGGTCTATTCTGTTGTCAAATTGAGAAAATCTCTCCAGATCTTTTGGATTTTATGTCCTTTTGGAAGAAAAGAAAATAAAAAACAAAGGAGAAAATTTTGTTGCTCTAAAGAAAGGATTGGACCCCATATTGACACAGGCTATACTAATGGGCCCCGTCTAAAAGTCTATACCCACAAGCCCAAGACCAATAAGGCCTAGTAGAGTAGAGTAGATCCTATTAGTAGTTGCTTTAGTTGCTTTCTTAATTATCCAGGATTCTTTAATATTTAAAAAGTCCTATTAAGTTTGGTTTATGACCTTTTATTTGATTTGAATTGAGTTATTTCCTTAGTTAGAAAGTATCTTAGTTATACATAAGATGTAATCCCCCCTCATGGGATACAGAATATTGATATTGAATAAGAATTTGAGTTATTTCTTAGTTGAGAGTTGATTTGTTGTTTTTGGTGAGGCACCTGGACATCTTATCCTTAAGCCTTTTGGCTTGGAGATTAGCTCAATGGCTGTTCTTCTTTACTGCGCTGCTTCAATTGGTATCAAAACGAAGATCTAATCTCAGATTGCCATTAGTTTAATTACTGATTCGAGGTAATGTATCCTATCTCTGTTATTTTCGTCATCACTATCCGCGCAGGGTCTTCATCTTCATCCTCTCAGTCACAGCCCACCAATTCACTGTCACCTTCCAAATCCCACAACAGAAATCCATCCAGACTTCTATCGAAACCCTTTTCCCCTCTGCCGACATCAAAACCCAATCCCGAACCCAAATCCTAGTCGTCAGCTAACCCCACTGTCTTCCTTTTTCACAAACCCTAATCATCCCAACCTTTCCACCGACACCCCATTACGATCCCTCAACCCTTGACAAATCCGATCAACCCATCTTGCTAACAAACATCCCAGAAACCCAAACCCGACCCTTTCCCTCACACCGACCACTGTGAACCCTTTTTTTGCAAATCCCTAACCCTTCCCTTCCCCACAATCCAAACCCAGATCCCATCCCAGATATCAGCCGAACTAAATCTGACCCTCCCTCGACTTCTGTCAACAACCCCTCCGGCCACCAGTTCCCAGTAACAACCAAAAAAAAAAAAAAAAGAGCAAGTAGAAGGAAAGAAGAAAAAGGAGGAGCAGCAGAAGAAGCGAAGTGGAAGACGGGCGTACTTGGCACCAAGGGATTGCAGCAGCAACGCAACTCCCTGTCGCACGTCAGCTGCTCGTGGCTCATCGCCATCAGCAAGGCTCTCTCCCTTCACCTCTACAGCAACACCTGCAACCAAGCTCCTTGCCATAAGTAGCAAGCCCTCTCCATCAATCTCCTCCAAACGAAATTGAAAATGTTTTTGATGATCAGCTCATTTCAACCAAGAATGACAGATTTCACAAGTCCCTTGTCAAGTGGGAAAAAAAACCATTCTCCAAAGCTACATGGATTACGGCTACTGATTTTCAATGGATTAATCCAGATTTATATGAGCAGTACTAAGTTGACAACTCACCGGAGTCGAGTTTTTTCAAGCTGGGGAGAGCTGATGTAGGCCGTACTAATGGGCCCCGTTTGAAAGTCTATACCAGTAGGCCCAAGACCAATAAGGCCCAGTGAGTAGAGTAGATCCTATTAGTTGCTTTTTTAATTATCCAGGATTCTTTAATATTTAGAAAGTCCAATTAAGTTTGGTTTAGGATTTCTTATTTGATTTGAATTGAGTTTTTTCCTTAGTTAGAAAGTATTTTAGTTATAAATAAGATGTAATACCTCCTCATGGGATACAGAACATTGATATTGAATAAAAATTTGAGTTATTTCTCAGTTGAGAGTTGATTTGTTATCTTTGCTGAGGCACCTAGACATCATATCCTTAAGCATTTTAGCTTGGAGATTCGCCCGTTGGTTATTCTTCTTTCCTACGCTTCTTCACATATATATTTCTATGATTTAGCTATATTGAAAACAAAATTGATACATGCATCAGCACATCTAAATCCCAGTCTTGGTTCAGGCCCAACCATCTTGAACCTGATCAAGTCTGAGGCCAATGCCAACCCAGTTCAAGGTCCATGCCCAAACCTAGCCAACCCAAACCCAATTCTAGATCCAGACTAGACTCACTCAGATCCAATGAGATATCTAACTTAGTCGAGTGACTCAAGTCCACAAGCTTCATTGTGTCTCAACAGTCAAGCTTCACACTCACAAAAGGTGGGGTGTCTCCCTTTCCTCTGAGAATTTTATTTGTCAAGGATTGTTGATTTCCTTGAGACGATTGGATTAGAACTCAATAAGTGAGCAAGTTTAGTAATTGTTATGATTTGTTTTCTATTTTTATTCAATGGCGCAAGATTAATAGGGTATTTGAGGTGGTTTTTTAAATATGAATGCATTGGACGAATAGGGCATTTTTCATTATTCTAGAATAAAAATGTTAATTGGAGATTTCTACAGAAGTCTTTTGAGGTTTTAACGGAAACTGTTACTAAGGGTTGCAAAACCAAAGCACTTTTATCCATGCAACTAACCCTTGGCCTTGATCTTGCACCTACATGCTGATATCCATATCCAGGAGCACCACTCTGAAATCTGAAGGACATGGATCACCAGCGGTATTGAGGAGAGGAATGCGTCTTTCTTCTAGATCTTGAGACCAAGTTCTTTAAATCATGAACCTAAATTTTTATTGTTGATTCATCTCATATTTATTATATTCTTCATTACCACAAGCTCTCTTTAGTTGATTTGTTGGTAAACCACTAAACCCTTCCAATGGTCTCTTCTGTACCATTCCATTTAAGAACTGATGTGGGTTTTTACTTTTCATCCAGAATTTTGTTAAGAGGCTTCTCTGCTCACCTCCTCTTTAGGGCTCCGGGGTTTTGACGGCAAATGATTTTGACGGTGAACACAGCTTCAGTAGGTTTATAAGTAACCTTTGCTTCCCATTTTTTATGACAAATAACCAATTCTTCTATAAAGCATAAAGTACGAAGAAATGGAAGGAAAAGAATATGATGACCATTAATCATTGGCTTTGTACATACCCCATCAGTGGCCAATACAATGAATTCATCCTTTTCAGTCAGGTGTCGATACAAAATCTCAGGTTCAGAAATCAAACCAAAATCCTTTAGGCAGAAATCACCAAATGCCCTTGCCATAGCTAGGCCTGGGGAATCATTGTTTGGCAACCAAACTCGAGCTACCTCTGGCTCATCCCGAAGGGCAAACACTCTTCCTCTGCACTTCCTAATCCTCTCTGCTTCCCCTATAAAAAAGAGAGCCCCACAAAATTATAAATGGAATCATCATTTCAGTAATATATGAAGAGAAAATTATTTACTTTGGGAGTCATCCAAATTTTTCATCACAGAAATTTTACTAACAGTATAATATACTAAATGACTAATTATTGAAGGTCATGTTGAAAACAATATCTTTCATGACAAGGCAAAATGATGATTAATAAAAGCTAAAAAGGTATCCAGCCAAAATAGCTTTGAAGAACCTCTCAGGTGCATTTAAAATTGTGGTACAACAATAAATCAGAAGGCTTCTTCACAATTTAAAAAGATGAATAAACAGAAAGCAATAGTGAAAGCCTACACTTTTTTTTTTAGATGAGTTCTACTCAAAGCAAAGCATGAATCTCAGACTGGATAGTCATTCTCTGTTATATAGATCATTTTCCTTTTTGCCAATCAATTAATTTTAGAAAGAAATAGTGAAGCAATCAAGGTCCCCATCAATCTATGGAAGAAGGGAAAGGAAATGCAGTCATGATTGACCATGTCACCTCTTTATTATCAGAGTTGGGCTTTATGCTTACTGCCTGAGTGATCTTGGAGGGAGTTAATCAATTCTATATAGCCTCAAATCCATAGTCGTCAATTTGTTTCAACCAATAAAAAAGATTTCATTCTGGATTTGGGTCCATTTTTAAAACAAAACTAAAGAGCAGCAATATTTTTTTTTTACTTTTTTATAAAATATATGCAAAGCCCCCACCTATATGCAAACTATAAATATTACACGTCATATTATGAATTGAGATTTGAGAATGCACGTCTAATTTCACTTTGTCACATACACATAGCTTATAATTCCATTTGGTATATAGAATAACATATTGCATCAATGATTTAGTAGAATAAATTAAATGCATGTGTATTTTATATATTGTTTAATTTTGATACACATAATATTACATTATTTTTCTGAAATTAAACTCTGAATTGATGCAATCCTAGGATTGCGATCTTGAGTGCCTTGGCACAGTGAGGGGTTTCCACAAAAACAATCACACAAAGAAGACAGTCTCCAATGATAAAATCCCACGGGAAATCCTATTAACTCAAAAATCTTCTGCATAATAACCTACTACAATGCCATATAAATAACAAAAGAAACTTGGTGCTTCAAAAAACCCTAATCTAATAATGGAAACTCCCTAATAACAATAAAATTAGAATTTTACTAATAATAAAAAATAATATAATCCCCAATTTTACTTGAAAGGGACCACTTGTGAGGCCTTAGTGCATCATTCCCCCCAAGTTGAAAAGAGTTCGACGACAAACTCAGTATGGCTTGGTATTGCATCTGTAGGTATTGTATATGTGAAGTGCATCCTTAGTAATGCGGGCTTGTGATCCTTGTTTGGGCTGTTTGGGCTTCATAAGATGGAGCGTGACATGCTTTTCATTGTAAGCAAAAGTATATGTGTTGTTGCACATCCATGAATTTCATTCTTGTCATAATTCCATGGACGTCCCAATAAGATATCACCATTTTCCATTAGTAGCAAATCGTACCAAACTGTATTTGTGTAGTTCTCACCAATGGCAAAAGCAATTGGACATGCATATCGTACTTGCACTTCATAATCTGTCATTAGCCACTTAGCAAAATAGGAACGATAATGATTTCGAACCTTCAGCTTCAAACAATACACTAAGGCTTGAGAGATGATATTTTTAGAACTACCTCATCAATCACAACTATGCATACTACTCCATTGACTATACCTTGTGAGCAAAAAAAATTATTGTTCAACCATTTCTTTCCTTTAGTCTGCTGAGGCCCTTTGATGACCATGAGCATGTCAATTTCCTCTAGGGGATCTACTATTTGAATCTTCTCACTTTCATTCCCCTTAGAATCATCTAGAGTAGCTTGTACATCACTTTTCAAGGGAATCATCTGGAGTATCTTGTACATCACTTTTAGGGTTTTTTTTTTTTTTGGAAGGAAGTAACAATGATATATATTAAAATGAAGAGATGGTACAATAAAGGCACCGAAAACTAGAAAAAATGTAGTGCTGGTGTAAGAGATATGTGCCAGGCACCACCCTTGATGCTTATCCAATGGTAGCACTTAAATTACATACATGATCGATTCCTTATTTAGCTAAAGTATCTGCCATTCCATTCGCAAACCTACTAATATGTTGAAACAAAAGACAAGACTCCAATGATAGATGTTTAATCTCATTAAAATAGAACTGCATCTTCCAAGGGCCCATGAAAGCCTTTGCCCAAGATATTGCATTAAAAGAATCACTTTCTAAAATAAGGCTAGATTGAAAGGATTGATAGTAGATGCGAAGAGCTGTAAAAATGGCCAAAACTTCTGCTTTAGAGTCTTTAACCCCTATATTTTTTGAAAACATGTACAATACCTCTCCCTTGTGATTTCTAAGAATACCACCAATACCAGCGAGCCCTGGTTTACCACGAGCAGCTCCATCTACATTAAACTTTAGATACCCGGACCGCGGAGCACTCCAAGTCACTTTCTTTCTCTTCTTTGCTACTTTCATCAATAAAAAAGCTCTTCAATCATACAAGATATTATCTGTGTTAACATTAGAAAATTCTTTTCTAGCATGGGCCCAATGAGCAATTCTCGTAGACACTTTAGATAGAATATCCTCCCAAGACAAGTCTTTCCTTCTAAAAATTCTCTCATTCCTTTCCTTTCAAATGGACCAAAGTATAGAAAAAGAAACGATTCTCCACAAAATTCGCCCACACCCGACCAAAGGAGATCCCCTCCAGGCCTCCATTAGCTCACTTAGCGACAGTAGGGAACACTAAGCTACGCTGTACTTTTTGAGAAAATACCCCCAAATAAATGAAATAAGTCCACAGTGAAGGAATATGCGATCTATCGACTCCCTCTCCCTCCCACAGAAACAACACAAGTTTGATATGGAATCCAACGTCAAGCCCCTCCTTAAATTATCTGATGTTGAGATCTTCCCCGCAACTGCCAACCAACAGAAGGCCTCAACTCTTGGTGGAGCAAGAACTAACCAAGCCAATGCAGAAGAAGATTGCTCCCCGTTACAAGGGCCAACTCTTGGTATAAGGACTTGGAAGAAAAAGAACCTGTAGTGTCTGGCTTTCAAATTCGGTAGTCCTCTTCATCCCTGCATAAGAAAACGTTAAAAATAAGACTCAACAAGGACTCGAACTCTACAACTTCCAACGAATGAAGGGCCCTCCTAAAACTCACTTCCCAAGGCATCTTTTCCCCATCCCAAATATAATAATCCTAAACAAAAGACTCCTTCTTAGAGACTACTCTAAACACTCTAGGAAATAAATGACATAAAAGACCCACTCCCACCCAATCATCAAGCCAAAAACGAACTTTTTCCCCTTTCCCCACTTTAAAACCAACCCCCTTATAAAAAAACAAATCCCCTTACATTAAACACATCCCCAAAAGTAGAAATGACACCCCACAACCCTAACAACTTATATCTGGGGACCCTTTTGGGATGCCACCCCCACCCGTCTTCCCCATATTTGAGAACTATCACCTTCCTCCATAAAGAATCTTTTTTCTTCACCAAATCTCCACCACCATTTAGTTAACAAAGCCCAATTTCTCAACTCTAGATTTCCCAAACCCAAGCCTTTTGCAAATTTGGGTTTAATCACCACGTTCCAATTCATCAAGAGCATCTTCTTTTTATCACTGTTGCCATCCCAAAGAAAGTTTCTTCGAATAGAGTCCAATGTTTCCCTCCCTAACGTTGGCATCCGGTATAAAGACATTTAGTATACTGGCAAATTGGTCAAAGATGATTTGAGAAGAGTGATTCTACCCCCAAAAGAGAGGTACTGCCTCTTCCAAGCTGACAACTTCTTTTCAAACTTTTCCACCACTGAATCCCATATTGCTATAGACCTTGGATTTGAACCAATGGTCAAACCAAGAAATTGAAAAGGAAGACAGCCCACTTTGCAATGAAGCTTATTAGCCAAGCTTTGAATATTCTCCTCTGAACAACCAACCCCCACTAAGAAGCTTTTGGATAGGTTTATCTTCAAACCCAGTGCTAACTGAAAACATCTTAAAATCCTCTTTAGAGTTGCAATTTCCTCCCAATTTGTAGATGTGAATAGAATCATATCATCCGCAAATTGGAGGTGAGTTACTACTTTGCCACCACTTCTTGCTTCAAATCCAAAAATTAAATCAATCTCTTTCGCCTTAAAGAAGAGTGCCCCCATTGCTTCTGCCACTATAGTGAATAGAAATGGAGCAAGAGGATCTCCCTGTCTCAATCCTCTTGATGCTTTAAAAAGACGAGAAGGAGAACCATTGACAAGAATTGAAAATGAAGTAGATGATATGCATTCTCTAATCCAACCTCTCCACCTATTGCCGAAACCAAATCTTTCCAACATATAATCAACAAGCTTCCAATTTACATGATCATAAGCCTTTTCCAAGTCAATTTTAAAAATTGCTCCTTCCTTGTGTGCCCTCTTCCTTGAGTCAATGAGTTCATTCGCAACCAAAATCCCATCAAGAATTTGTCTTTTGTGAACAAAAGCACCTTGAGAAGAACTAATAATGACAGGAAGGGCCTTTTGTAATCTATTCGCCAAAATCTTCAATAAGAGTTTATAAATGCATCCCACCAAGCTTATTGGCCTGAAATCTTTCAAAGAGACCACATTCGGTACTTTGGGAATAAGACATAAGAAAGTAGCATTAATCTCTTTGTTCAACCTTCCCTTGCGATGAAATTCTGATAAAAATTGAAGAAAATCATCACTACCCAAGCAGATTTAATAAAGGTAAAATTAAAGCCATCTGGGCCCGGTGCTTTGTCTCCTACACAATTTGCTAGAGCCTTACTCACTTCCTCTTTCTCAAAGCTTCTTTCCAACCATATGTTAAGGTCCTCCTGAATTGAAGGGAAGGCAATAACCTCTAATGTTGGTCTGACAATGTCCTCACTAGAATACAGTTCTTCATAGAATTGGGCAATTTCTTCCTTTATCTCTATTGTTCCACCATTAACCTATTTCCTCTTCTGATCTTCCGAATGTAGTTAATCCTTTTTCTAGGGCTAGCCATTCAATGAAAAAATTTGGTGTTCTTATCACCCTTTTTCAACCAAAGAGCTCTAGATTTTTGCCTCCAAGAGATTTCTTCTATTTGCCTCATCTGCCACAAATTATGTTTAGCCTCGTTCCTCACTATCATCTTGTCTTGATTGAGCTGTCTCTCTTCTTCTAGCTTGTCCCAATCTTCTACTTCCTTCTCCAATTCAAGTCTAAAGATATTTAGGCAATACCTTATTCATTCCTTGATTTTTGCTTTCAAACCCTGTAGCTTCTTAATTAGAGTGAAACCTGCAAACCCATTAAACTGAAACTGAGACCACCAATTTCTTACCTTAGGTAAGAAATCCTTATCTAACAACCAAGAATTCTCAAATCAAAATGGTTTACAGCCCCAGTTAATCTCACAGGAAGATAATTTAATGGGAGCAAGATCTGAAACCAATCTCGAAAGTGCAGCCTGAATGAAACCTGGAAAAAGTTCATCCCATTCCTTTGATACCAAAAACCTATCAATTCTACTCATGGCTACCCTTTCTTGATTGTTAGACCACGTGAACCTTCTCCCTGTCAATGGCTTGTCTACTAGTTCATGCTCCTTTATGAACTCTAAAAATATTTCCATACTTCTTGTTATATGTCTACTCCCTTTCTTCTCATGGGGGAACCTATTAACATTAAAGTCCCCACCGATGCACCATGGAATTGCCCATTGTGAAATAAAACTCGTAAGCATCAACCAAAAAAGAGCATCTTCATTCGGTCCATACACATTTGCTGCAGCCCAAACGAAGTCTTCTCTAACACTTCTGAATTTAATAACTAGAGCCCTTTGAGATCTATTAACGTCCGCAAGCTTCAAAAACATTATTGGTCCAAACAATAATGAGACCCCCAGATGCCCCCTCAGAAGACACCCATTCCCAACCACAATTCTGCGAGCCCCAAATGTCCAGAATAATGGGAGTAATATTATCTTTTCAGGGGTATTTTTCTCATAACTTTCAGACTCAATGAGATGCATGCGCTTTGGACATTCCATTGCTTGATGCACCGGCTGTTGACAATGAAAACAAATCATCTTATTTTATCTTTCAGTCATTGCAAAAATCTTTCCTTATGAACCACTGGATTTGGCATCTTGTAGAGAGAAATTCTTCTGTAAAGCCCATTTAGATGCATTAAATTTCTGTGCCTAATGATTTATAATACCCTCAGCTCTAATGGCATGTTTGATGAGTTTATCTACATTCTCAAAATTTTGGAATGCAATGATGTGCTAAATGTCTACTCTTTAACCCATTGAAAAGTCTATCAACCAACACATCATTTCTTCATTCAAACCATAATGAGCTTGTAGAGTAAAGAATTCTTCAAAATACTCAACAACTGTCCTAGATCTTTATTTAAAGTCCTGAAAGCTTGAATGCAAATCTCTTGCATAGTTGACGAGGAGGAATTTTTGCTTCAAAATACTTTTTATCTTGATCCAAGTTTCAACAGGGTTCATGTTCTGATCCCTCCTTTTTCTTTGTAATTTAGCCCACCATGGCGCCGAATAATTACGAAATCGAGTGGCAACCAATGTAACTTTATGACGCTCATTCATTGGCTTGTGTGGAAAAATATTTTTCACACACATTACCCAATCCATGAATTCTGTAGGCTTTAATTTTCCATCATATTTAGGAATTACAAGTTTAATCCCTAAATCTTGATCAGGGTTATTGACCAGTGGATCTCGTTGATTCCGAATATTTTCTACATCATCTCGATTGTGATCCACAAGCTGATTATTTTCTAAAATTGTCACTCTAGTTTCTAGTCTTTCTAGAGTGGTTTGCATATGGCCAACTATTATGGTTAAATATCTAATGCACCAGTCAATTCTTCAATTCAAGAAGATGAAGACTCAGATTTTACTTGCTTCTTAGGAGGCTTTTTTTTTTAATGCAAATTTAAAATCTGACTAACCTGACATTGTAGATCTGCACCCTATGAGTACGCAGGAGAAGATGGATATGAAGCGAAAACAAATTTTGGCCGCCGATTGCTTGTTGCTGATGTTAGGGATGGTGTCGGCAGGCTAGATACTTCAAAACAAATTGGGTTGCAAAGACTAATTGAATCTGGTTTACCAAATCCAAATATGCACACAGCTTGGGCTCTTGTGGTAAGTAGGTCAGAATTAACCTATAGTGTGCTTGGTCCAATAACTAAAAGAAGGGCTGACGGCATGTGTCGAAAAGTCACATTTGACTTCCCTCTTCGAATCCTAAACCCGAAACGAAGAAAAGGGTTAAGCTCCATTCTTGGTCACTGCTTGTCAAGATAGGGAGAGGGAGAAAGGGTGGGACAATAGCTTTCGCGACAACAACCTCAAAGTGGCATTGCTCTTCTTGGTTGATGAAGAAGATGATGATGGCGAGGGTCTTGTCGTGGCGAGTTAGCAACGACGGTAAGCGGCAAGGAGGGGGCAGGCACTAGTGCTACTAGGATGATGGTGACAGGTACTCTCTCTCTCTCTCTCTCTCTCTCTCTCTCTCTTGTCTTCTTTGAACTTGACTTTTTTTTTATTTGGGGTACGACTCGAGAAGAGGAAGTGGCAGTTGGGCGTGCGGTTCAACTCAAATGGGATTCGGATTGGACGAGGGCTGCCTCAGCAGTAGGGTTGAGGGCAATGGTGATGGAGATTGGATTGGGGTGAAGGGGATAGGGTTTTTTTTTCCTCTAGGTTTGGAAGATGATGGTTGGTAAGGTTTTTTTATGGGGAGAGAGGCTTAGGGTTTTTGTAAAGAAGGACCAAACGGCGAGATGGAGCGGGGCTAAGGTTTGGAAGGGTTTTGATTATGGGGTTTAAAGGAAAACTGGGTTTGGGTTTTCAGAGGGGGTCAGGAATGGGTTTGAGAGGGGTTAGGGAATCAGCAGCGGGGATGATAACAATCGGGAGGGTTTGTAAAAGGGATGGATGGATAGGGGGTAATCACGCTGAGACAATCGAGGATTATTCGGCTCTGATACCAATTGATGCAATCATAGGATTAGGATTTGCAATCTTGAGTGCCTTGACACAATGAGGAGTTTCCACAAAAACAATCACACGAAGAAGACAAGTCTCCAATGATAAAATCCCATGAGAAATCCTATTAACTCAAAAAACTCTGCATAATAACCTATTACAATGCCATATAAATAACAAAAGAAACTTAGTGTTTAAGAAAACCCTAATCTATAATAGAAACTCCCTAATAACAATGAAAATTAGAATTCTACTAATAATAAAAATAATATAATACCTAATTTAACTTGAAGGGGACCACTTGTGGGGCCTTGTTGCATCATGAATGTATCGTAGAAATTTCAAATTGGCTAAAGCATCAAATTGAAGTCAAACCAAACCAAGGTCAGAAATGAAATTGACAACTGTACTCAAATGTAACTTATCCACCAAACAAATTTGCAATAAGGATATACGAGGCAAGTGAGGTTTTTATTTTATTTATTTATTTTTGATAACCAGGTGAGGATGTTACTAGTGCTTAACTATTGCGAAAAAACAGATGAAGAAACACAAAGACAGCCTGAAATCATATGCGACCATGGGAGGCAATTGGCTACTATGATGCTATTATGTCAGTGACTAAACAGGGGAAGATCAACAGTTGGATACATATCAGGTTTGAATCAAATGCGATGTCTCAATGCAGCAAGAGACAGTCAACAATATCATTGTTGACCACAAAGGCACAGTAAAGATCATTGCAACGGAAACACAAGACTGTATAATTGCAGCAGATGAAAGATCAACAACTGTTGGACTATTCAGTTGCAATGCACTGTGACAACAAATTTACCATACCTTCAGCCTAAATCCCATTTTCTATGGTAGAATCAAGGATACAGAAGTAGACACACTGCCACTTCCTTGAGAAATGTCTATCAAGAGATTACAATCAATCATGGAATAGCAACTGGAAAATATTTGTCAAAAGGACTCAATTTGCCTGGTACAAGAAAGAGATGGCATGACAAGTAGATAAGCATTAAAAGGAGAATTTGTGTGCTGGCGTTTGAGAGAGTGAACAACTCTCAAAAGTTGGTCGAGAGGGCCAGGAGTGTGGGAAAGATAAGTTCCAAGTAGCTACAACCTAGATCCCCCTAGCGCTAAGAGTTAAAGATTATTGTGTCCCACGATAAAGAGAAGAGACGGTTAATAGGTATCATACCTTTTGCAAATCGCTGCATCCTAGTTGATTGAGCATATCAAGAGTTAGTGGAATCACGTTACTTCTTTTTTTTACTGGTTAAGTGGAATCATGTTAAGGCTCTATTTTTTTACTTCTTCCCTAATCAACATGGAAGTTTTCCCCCTCACAGCAATTTTGAAAAAAAAAAAAACCTCAGTTTTCTTCCATTAAATAGAAAGATTACATGAAGCGCTCCCCTAATTTTAGATTTCCCAATATAATATTAATCAAGATATATCTGTGTTCTAATTTTTCATGTATCATGTAGCTCTGGATTGGCACAAGTACAAAACAAAGTCATGGGACAGCACAATATCTGCTGTAACGTCCGGTTCCCTAATTAGGAGTTTGATTGCTAATTTTTCACAATTTATGCTAATAAATTGTGTTTTAGTGTTAATTGAGTCATGTATAGGTAAATTGGTGGGACCCTAAGCTGGATTAGGTAGTTCCTAGACCAATCAGTGATTTTAATTAGGTTACTCATGCAACATTCATAACATCATGAGCATCATGAATCATGAAGTGGACCCAACCCATTTGACTTAAGTTACCTAAGGAGGACCCTTTATGACCCTTTTTTGTAAATACCCCCAACTAGAAGACTCACTAGCAAATACTCAAACTATTAGAGGAACGCTAACTCTATATAAAGGCACACATCCCAGAGCTATGAGCTCCTGTGCCTCCTAATTAAACCCTAGCCCCCAAGCTAATCTCCACTCCATCTCCTACACCTCCCAAGCCAAGAGTGAGCGATTGAAAGACTCTTAACCCCCATTTGAGAGTGTTTCCATCCTTTTCTCCACATTTTCTTTACCCATTAAGTGTTTAATTAGAAGGAAAAGCTCCATTTCATCCATTGGCACATCTCCCAAGGTGAGCAACCCAATCCTTTTTGAAGTTTGAGCCATTAAATAGTGTAATAATGGATTTTCCTAAACTTAGACTCATTTATTCATCCTTTTATGGCATTCATCTCATGTTTTCTTTTTCTTTTCCTGTCATTCCATTAATAGGATGTGGTTTGAGCTAAGAGATTGGGGATTTCTCCATCTTGGCCTTGGATTTGGATTTGGGAGGAACCTAAGGCAAGTTTAAGCAAGTAGATAATGGCATAATGGACTATATTATTAATACTTTAGTTATTCTCTATTCTAAATTACAGCTCATCTTCTCCATATTTCTTAAATGGAACATGTCTTTGGTTTGAAAATGAATGTTTTAGAATAAATGTGGGTTCGATTTAATGGGAAGGAATGGAAGTGGAAATGACCCTAACTATGGATTTGGTGTAATGTATGATGATGTCTTTGGTTTGAAAATGAATGTTTTTAGAATAAATGTGGGTTTGATTGAATGGAAAGGAATGGAAGTGGAAATGACCCTAAATATGATGGACTTGGTGCAATGTATGATGGGTTTCATGTAGAAAGAGTTTGGAAATGAACAGAGAAAAGTTCGGACTCAAACAGCTTGAAAATGCAAAATCCACATAAAGTCCGATCGATCGGATAGGTGTTCGATCAATCGAATTAACTCTCTAGGTTGGGTCCGATCCCGATCGATCAGGCAAACCCTTTTTTCTAGAAAATTATTTATTTAATTAATTATTTTATTCTACTTAAATCCTTTCAATAAAGTTTCTTTTCAAGACTAATGCAACTTGACTTAATGGAGTAAGTACACTTTAGGAAACCTTCAACTGGATCATGGGGTCAAAGTATTACATTAGAATGCTAGGTAGACTTTATGAAAGTTAGGACTTCACTTTGGAATCCTTACACCTTACATGTTATTAACGAAATCAAATAAAGTAAATAAGGACATGCTAGCTATCATGTATTCTTGTTAGAGGTTTCGGTTAATTCTAATGTCATACCCTCAAGTGTAGATGAGGCAGCGCAGGGAAGAAGAATAACCAACGGGCTAATTTCCAAACCAAAAGGCTTAAATGATAAGATGTCTAGGTGCCTCACCAAAGACAACAAATCAACACTCAACTGAGAAATAATTCAAATTATAATTCAATATCAATGTTCTCTATCCTATGAGGAGGGATTATATCTTTATTTATATCTAAGATACTTTCTAACTGAGGAAATAATCCAATTCAAATCATATAAGGAATCCTAAACCAAACATAATAGGAATTTCTAAATATTAAATAATCCCGGATAACTAAGAAAGTAACTACTAATAGGAATAGGAAGGAATAGGAATTAATCTTCTCTACTCTACTAGGCCTTATTAGTCTTGGGCCTGCGGGTATAGACTTTCAGGCGGGGCCTACTAGGGCCTGCATCAGTGGATATATGAGTCCAATGTCTATATTCATACACAATGCGACACCAAGAACTTCGGTAACACCGACATTGGGCAGCTTATGGTCATATCGAAAGGGAAGGGAAGACTAAGGACACAGGCATCTTAGAGTAGTCTGGCTCATAAGCATCCTTGTCTCTTAATTAAATTAGAAACTTATGCATACTATTATGACCTTTGTATATATTACTTTCTCTTATCTTAACTATTTAGCTATGTTCAGTATGTCCTTCATTTTCGTTATATTGCATTTTCGTTATATTGTTTTTGTTTATTGTTATTCATATTTGGTAACAACATGCTTCAATTACCTTCACATGATTTGCAAGTAAGTTATGACCAGTAAGTATGATATGCACGATCGTACAATATGTTTGATCATGTTATTGCTGCATGGAGTCAGCACTACTGAGATTGACTCTCTTAGGCCCGGCGGGGCTAAGTATGAGTTTAATATTACAAACCGCTGCAGTTAGATCCTGATAGGAGTTTTTCAATGCTCCACTGGGTAATTAAACTAGCAACCTGATTCCCGTCCCATTTTACTGCTCCCCATGCTAGGAGGATACTAGTGACGTGGAGTCATGAATAGCCAAGTTTGTAAGTATATTTCCTATTATATATGATTCTCATACACATGTTTCATTATATGCTAACATGCCTAGATAAGCTATTGACCTCTTTAAATTATCATGTCCTAACTCTATTTGGTACACCGTGTGATTTATTACTTGCTTAGTTTTTGTTGAGTTGTCGTGCTCAACGTGCTGCCCCTGGTATTGCAAGAGCAGATCCCGTCCAGACCCGGTTATCATTGTTAAACAGGCCCAAGACCCAAGGCCCAAAGCCCATCAATGTTATATCTCACGTGGAATTGATTTGGTCAATATTGAGACAGCTGGAATTGATTTGGTTAATATTGAGACAGCTTTAGCTTTCCTTTCTTAGAATAACAATTGTTGTAATTAGTTGCTTTCTTAACTTAGATTAGTGACTGATACAATTAGATGGTTTTCCTTTCTTAGAGCTTTCCTTTTTTAGAATAACAATTGTTGTAATTAGTTGCTTTCTTAACTTAGATTAGTGATTGATACAATTAGATGGTTTTCCTTTCTTAGATCCTAGATTATAGGCATGTAAATACCTATATAATGATGTACAGTCTCCATAGAAAGATACACAAAAATTATTGCATTCTCAAGAGTATATTCAAACTCTTTTTATGATCGTGAATTTGTCATGGTATCAGAGCAAGGATCAAGGCAGTCTTGATCTTAGACATCTTCCAAAGCCTTGAGGGAATAGGGATAGAGAGAATAAGTCTCTCTCGTGCAACAAATAGATTCAGGATCTATTTTCAAGAAGTTTCCAGCAACACAGTGCCAGCGATACCTTCTTCCTGCGTCAAAGATATTCTCTTAGTGGCCCACTGTTAATCGATCAGATCAATTTCAGAAATCACCCACTCATGGTCGCCTCATATTTCTAAGGATATTAGTGATTTTTCAAGAATTTTTCAGAGACTCAAGGTTGGTATTTTACTCATTCTCAAGATTTACCAGAAATTTATATTGTTTTCATCAGGACCGTTGCAATGGAAAAATCTGAGGTCACGTTGATTAAATTTACGGGAAAGAATTACCCTGCCTGGTCTTTCTAATTTCAAACATACCTCGAAGCCAAGGAATTGTGGGGATGTGTTTCTGGCACGGAACCTAAACCCACTGAGGATGAGAAAAAGATCTCTTCTTGGCATACTAAAGATGCCAAAATCAAATCCTGGATTCTAGGATCCGTTGAGCCCCATCTGATAATGAATCTCAAGCCTTCCTCTACTTCTAAAGCCATGTGGGGCTATTTGAAGAAAGTATATCATCAAGATAACTCTGCATGTCAATTCCATCTTGAATGTGCAATTGCTGAATATACACAAAGGACTTGGTCAGTACAAGATTATTATTCTAGATTCCGTACACTGTGGTCGGAATACGATAGTATTAAGTATGCGGATGTGGATGACAATGTGTTGACAGTAATCCAAGACCTTCAAGCTTCTAGTCAGCGAGATCAATTTTTGATGAAACTACGTAATGAATATGAAAGTGTCCGCTCTGCCCTAATGAATCGGACGCCCTTACCTTCATTGGATGCCTGCTTGAATGAACTCTTACGAGAGGAACAACGCCTTACGACCTCGGCTCATATTGCTTAACAAAAGACTGAAACCTATTCAGTCGCGTTCTCGGCCAATAAAACTTCTCAGCCTCCGCCTCGAGACTAGAGCAAAACCCAATGCTACGATTGTCAGAAATTTGGGCATCTTGCATCTCAATGCAAACAGAAAATCTGTAGTTATTGTAAAAAGTCAGGACATATCATCTCTGAATGTCGCCGCCGTCCGCCACGTCCGTCAACACAGTATCAGACTCCACAATATCCGGCTCCGCAGTATCAGAATTTACAATCTCAGACTCCACACGCATATATGGCTTCCTCGGTTATGCCTATTCCTACATCTGCACCCCCACAGCCTGGGCCCTCATCATCTCTCACTCCTGAATTGGTTCAACAAATAATTATCAATGCCCTCTCTGCCTTTGGTCTCTCCGGTAAGTCACCTTCATCTTCTACTTGGTTCCTTGATTCCGGGGCGTCTAATCATATGACGTATTCCCACACCCCTTTCTCCAATATGACAAGTTACAATGGCCATCTTCAAATACAAACTGCTGACGGCGGCCATGTTCCCATTACTGTTATCAAAGATATCCCTGGTCCCATCCCATTGAGAAATGTTTACCTCTGTCCTAATTTAACTTTCAATCTATTGTCAGTTGGACAACTTGTTGAAAATAATTGTAACATTTCTTTTTCTTCTTCTGGTTGTGTTGTGCAGGACCAGATGTCCGGGAAGGAGATCGCGAAGGGGCCTAAGTGTGGACACTTGTTTCCGCTGGATCTTTCTCAAATTTCTAGGAATCAATTTGCCAATAATGTGTTTTGTTTTTCTCTTAGAGATAACTGCCGGTTGTGGCATAATAGACTCGGACATCCTAATTCCAAGGCCTTGTCCCTTATGTTAAATTCTGGTTTATTAAATAAATCTCTTGGTTTATCTTCTTGTGTGCCTTTTGATTGTGCTACTTGTAAAATGGGAAAGAGCAAAACTCTTCCGTTTCCTCATTCCACTTCACACACTTCTCAGTGTTTTGAGTTAGTTCATAGTGATGTATGGGGAATTGCCCCAGCTCTTTCCCACACTCACTATCAATATTTTGTGACCTTTATTGATGATTTCAGTCCGGTTAACATGGGTCTACTTTTTGCATTCAAAATCTGATGTTTTTAATGTTTTTAAAATATTTTTTGCTTATGTTGAAAATTAATTTTCCACCTGCATTAAAATCTTGAGATCTGATTCAGGCGGGGAATATATGTCCTCTGAGTTTCAGCAGTTTTTGCAAAACAAAGGCATTATTTATCAAAGATCTTGTCCTTATACTCCCCAGCAGAACGGAATTGCTGAAAGAAACAATAGACATCTCCTTGATGTCACTCGTTCCCTTCTTCTGGAATCATCGGTTCCTACTCGTTTTTGGGTTGAGGCACTGGCTACGGCTGCTCATCTTATCAATCGTATGCCATCCACCTCCATTGAAAATCAAAGCCCATATTACCGTTTGTACAATACCGCTCCATCTTATGATGATCTTCATGTTTTTGGCTCCATTTGTTTTGTGCACTTGCCTCCTTCTGAAAGGACAAAACTCACGGCACAATCAGCTCAGTGTGTGTTTTTAGGTTATGCACCCTTCCAGAAAGGGTTCCTTTGCTATGATCCTCACATTCGTCGTTTTCGTACCTCTAGGAATGTCGTCTTCTTTGAACATCAGTATTTTTTTCAAACACACATTGATTTTCCCGACTCCTCTTTTGTGTCATTACCTGGTTTTTCTAAAGACCCGTCAGTTGTTCGTTTTAATCCTACCTTTGTGTATCACAGACGGCACAGCACAGCGCCTACTAGTGATCCCACTCCTGATCTTCTTCCGACATCCAGTTCCGGCCATACTTCACTGCGTCACTCCACTCGAATTTCGGTACCGCCAGACCATTATGGGTTCTCACATATTTCCTTAATGGCCACTTTGTCTTCTTCTTCCATTCCACAATCATATTCTCAGGCTGTGCAGGATCCGTGTTGGAACAAGGCTATGCAAGATGAATTGGATGCGTTAGCGCACAATCATACGTGGGATATTGTACCATCTCCTGTGGGTGTCAAGCCTATTGGCTGTAAGTGGGTTTTTTCTCTTAAGTTGAAATCTGATGGCTCTTTAGATCGATATAAGGCGCGTCTTGTTGCTCTTGGAAATCGGCAGAAATATGGCATTGATTATGATGAGACTTTTGCTCCAGTTGCCAAAATGACCACCGTCCGCACTATTCTTGCTGTTGTTGCATCTCAATCTTGGCCTCTCTATCAAATGGATGTCAAAAATGCGTTTCTCCATGGTGATCTCAAAGAAGATGTTTATATGCGTTTGCCTCAGGGATGCTCATCCGGCCCCGGTATGGTTGCTAAACTTCGTCGCTCCCTCTATGGTCTGAAACAAGCTCCTCGCGCATGGTTTGAGAAATTTCAACCTGCTCTTCTCTGCTTGGATTTTCATCCAAGCGCATATTATCCTTTTATATTTTTACATCATGCTCCATCCGGGATCACTATACTCCTTGTCTATGTTGATGATATCGTCATTACCGGTCCTAATGCCGGCATGATTCAGAAGCTCCAAGCGTCTCTTTGTGAGTCATTTCAAATAAAGGATCTTGGCCCTCTCCACTATTTCCTCGATCCTGAAGTTCATCAATCACCTACAGGTATAGTTCTCAATCAGCACAAATACATTATTGATCTCATCGCCTTGGCTGGTCTTACTGCTTCTGCTCCTGTTGATACGCCGGTCGAACTGAATGTCAAACTCAGTCGCGACGAAGGTGATCTTCTTTCCGATCCTACTGCCTATCGCCAGTTAGTTGGCAGCTTGATCTACCTCATGATCACTCGCCCCGATATCTCTTATGCGGTCAACCTGATGAGTCAGTTCATGACTGCTCCTCGTCACCTTCATTTGGCTGCTGTTCGTCGCATAATTCGGTACCTTATTCGCACACCGACTCGTGGGTTGTTTTTTCCATCCAACAATCCTCTGACTCTCAAAGCTTATTCAGATGCTGATTGGGCTGGTTGTCCGGATACTCGCAGATCGACGACTGGATGGTGCATGTTTTTGGGTGATAGTCTCATTTCTTGGAAATGCAAGAAACATGACAAAGTTTCCAAATCCTCTACCGAGGCAGAGTACCGCGCCATGTCTGCTGCATGCTTGGAAATTCTTTGGCTCCGTGGTTTGCTTTCTGACATTGGTTTTCCAACAGCCGGAGCTACCCCCCTCTATGCGGATAATACCAGTGCTATTCGGATTACTGAAAATCCGATTTTTCATAAATGTACTAAACACATCGAGGTTGATTGTCACTTCATCCGTGATGAGCTTAAACGTGATGTCATCAGCCTGCCACATGTCTCCACTGACCTTCAACTTGCTGATATTCTCACCAAAGGCCTTTCGCGACCACGCCATTAGTTCTTGGTTGACAAATTGATGCTTGTTGATTCTCCCGCATCAATTTGAGGGGGGGTGTTAAATAGGCCCAAGACCCAAGGCCCAAAGCCCATCAATGTTATATCTCACGTGGAATTGATTTGGTCAATATTGAGACAGCTGGAATTGATTTGGTCAATATTGAGACAGCTTTAGCTTTCCTTTCTTAGAATAACAATTGTTGTAATTAGTTGCTTTCTTAACTTAGATTAGTGATTGATACAATTAGATGGTTTTCCTTTCTTACAGCTTTCCTTTCTTAGAATAACAATTGTTGTAATTAGTTGCTTTCTTAACTTAGATTAGTGATTGATACAATTAGATGGTTTTCCTTTCTTAGAGCCTAGATTATAGGCATGTAAATACCTATATAATGATGTACAGTCTCCATAGAAAGATACACAAAAATTATTGCATTCTCAAGAGTATATTCAAACTCTTTTTGTGATCGTGAATTTGTCAATCATTGCGCACCCAAAGGATCCAACGCAGGTTCCTCTAGGACTTAGCTAAATGGGGTTCTAAGCAAGTATTTTATTAAACATATACGATAAAGCATATCACGGTTACGGCATTTAGGAATCATAGATATGGATTACCTCATTTATCATGCCATCATCTCTTATTTGAGATATTGTGTTTATTTTCATATTGGTGTACATGTATTATTTTTGGGATTTGACCGTCCCGCATTTACACACTTTTATCACCTATGCACTAGTTTATTTTTAGTATGCATTTGGACATGTCGACTTTCATTGAGATCATGTTGAATCTAGTATCTATCTATGAAGTTTATTATGGAATGATGTAAACATGTATTCATTGTGCTCTATACTATCACATGTGGTTTATGGGTGTGCTTAACACCTAGGCTTTCTATAGGTTATTTTAAATATTCCACGCTTATGGATCTTCCTCGCATGTTGAAATGTAAAAAACTCCCTTATAGAATTCATATTTGCCTTAGTGCGATACAGATTATTACGAGATTATGTCATGCCTTCCCACAGGTCCAGCCCGGATTACCCTAATCTCGGGCCCAAGGTGTGACATCTGCCTTGGGTAGTGAAACATATATATCTTCAGTGTATGTGGCTAGGTGCAGAGAGGGTAAAAGAAAAGCTAAAACAGTAATGTGTAAGAAAGTAAAAAACATAGAGAACAAGAAACCAACTTGGAAGATTTGGTTTGAGGTCCACAGTCAACTGAATTGCAATCAGTGAGTTGTCTCCATCTCTGGTACCCAGTACAGCCCTAGAGTCTCCAATGTTCCCAATTACAAGATCCTGACCCTAAAGAACAATAATCAACAAAGTTGGCTCAAAAAGATTTTCTAAAAAAATTTAAAAAAAAAAACAATAAACACATCTATGTTGTAATTAGAATTAGTTGTGCCCCCATTCTCCTTTCTTCCATCAAACACCAATGTCACAAATTCAGTTTTTGAAGCTTATTATTACCTGCTTGATCAAGGTGACAGCAGTTGTTCCACTGCAAAAGCAATCAATCTTTCTGTGGACTCTCAGTTCCTTATCCATCATTTTGAAAGCCTTCAGAAAGGAATCTTTCAGTGTCAGAAATATTTCTGGATGCTTCTCTGTTTCTTCAAGATCCGTAGTGGCCATCCACTCCTCATTCATGGATATAGAGGAAGTTTCCTCAGAGTTCATACTTCTTGCTGCAGTGCTGCTGTTTTCTTTTAACCCTTTGTTGCTATGTATGTTTACTTCCCAACGGCAATGGTTACTTAGTATCAGAGGAAGAGAATCCCTTACTCTCCTTGCAACCATATGGCCAAAGGGACCATGACCGTCAAAAACCCCACAGAAAACTGTATCTGTTCTCGAACCAAAATTCTGCGGAAATGCAATCACCAGTTTGTAGACTCAATGAAAAATGTCATCATCAAGCTTGCATACCCATACAGGTACAAGACCATGTGTTCCAGTCTGACAAACAATAGATAATATTTAACAGGCACATTTACAGCAAAGTCAAAATGTAAGCAGATAACAGCATTAGAAATTTGGATTTAGACCAGTTTAGAATTGAAAGATGGAGAATGCAAACTTTCTGGTAAAAAAAGGGTCTGAATCACAGATTTCATTGCCAAAGTGCAATTCGTTGCACTGTGAGATAAAGGCATTTGTGTAATCTCCCGATTGTACAATTGTTGCCCAAACACAATATCTAACTATGCAAATATAGATCAATCTAGAATAATCTTCGGTTAGCTCGAATTGGTTAAGCTCAACCCTAGGTCTAGATGTTAACCGAGTAATGTTGAGTAATAAAACATTCAACCACAAAACATGTAGTTTCACATACAATTAGCAACAAATTCCAAAAATTAGGATTACTTAGTCAGTAGTGATACTACACATTATCACAAGGGCCTATTACATGTAGAGTTGGCAAAATCCAGCCGGACCCACCAAACCGGCCAGACCCATTTCTGATCCACCTAACCCGGACCGTTTAACATATAGGTCGGGTTAGGGTTAGGTATAAAAACGGGTCAGGTTAGGGTTGACCCGCTTAACCCGTTTAGATTTCACTAATTTACCATGACGTTTCAATTTTCATGTGACTTATCTTATTCATATGGGCAACAAACTATGTACTCTTAATCTTATGTGGAGTTATGCAAAATTTTGATACTTAGAACATAAAACTTTTTTTTATTTGACAATATGATGTTTTTGTAGTTAAAATATTGATATATGTCTTTTATTTTTATGTTGGTATGGAAATTTACCTCTAAATATAAATATGAATCGGATACAATAGCGTTGGTGAGTCTTATACTCATGCTCAAATATGGAATTATAAAATTGAACAAAAATTAAAAATGAATTATCTCAATAAATGGGCTAGAAAATATTTATGGATTTTGGCCACATTTTTTACATCTTGAAAATTGATAAATTATAAATTCATGCTCAATGCAACATTTTAAATGAATCTAGCTGTAAGGAGATCTTTACAAATGAAATTGAGCCACATAAAATGAGTTAAATCATACACAAAATTGGCATTAAATAGGTTAGGTTGGGTCAACCTGACTCAACCCACATCAAATTCAGGTTAGGCGGGTCCACGGGTGCGAGTTGAAGGTTTCCAACCCGTTTTAAAAACGGGTCGAGTTAGGGTTGGAAACAAAAAATTCAGGTTTCGGTCAACCCGACTCGTTTGCTAGGTCTAATTACATACATCCATTAATGCGGAATGGAGGGGAGATGTGAGGCGGCCAAGGATAGAGATGAAGATATAGGGGTAAAAATTGGCCTCATGCCAAATTCCAATCCAGAAGGGAAAGAGATCTCGAACAAAACTCAAAGAGAACTTGGGGTACATCCTAAAAGCACGCAAAACTCAAGTTCGTTATTCTCAAAAACATGCCCTAATACAAGAGGCTTTATGTCTTTATATAGGAAAAAGCCTAACCCTAAAACTAATATGAACCATCTAAACATATTGATGGCCAGAATTAAATAAAACCTATGGACCCTGCTTGCATAACTCAATTAATAAAATAAAATAAGTTGTGGACCCTACTAACAACTCAAGTAATAAAACAAACAACACAATATATAAATGGTTGGGCTGGACTGGGCCCAAAGGCTGGTTGAGTTGGTCGACCCATGGGTACCATGGGTCTATCCTTCATCACCCATTGACATGGAAATATATGTTCAATGTAAAGAGGTTGATGTACTTTAATGGCACAACCCAGTGAACCTTGATGAAAGCTGATTCAAAGTCCCTATGCAAAAGGACTTTGAATCCCTCTATAATACAAGGGCCTGTTGTTAATAAAACCAGTCCCTCAGATTGGATTTGAATCAGCTTCCTGTGATGCTAGATATCCCCAAAGATTGTGATTGTTCCAGCAAGTTTACAATTTAATTGAAAATCAAAAGACAGACCTAACCAATGATTGAATCCCAATCATGTGTAATGAAACAGCAACTCCAACCTAGCACAGCAGTAGTTGAAGTCTTTTTCCACCAGTAAGCCACAAATGCGAAATAACGAAATGACAACATGAGGAAAGAATGCAGATGAAGGGAATTAGAATTGGGTCAAGGAGACGAAGGTTTCACACACAGTTTCACAACAACAAACACAACAACAAAAAAAAATGATAAATCAAATCTTTCCCAAAGCAACATGCAGCCGAAACTCTCCACCGATTCAATGTTTCAAAAATAAACTGGCTACAGCCCTACAAAGAACGTTTAAAGCCATTTTTTTAATAAAAAAAGAACAAATGCCTAGTTCTAATCCTAGCCCTCATTTATGGAGGTTAAATCTAAGCCCACATTACTTAACGTATGTCCTAAATAATTATCCTCCTAAAACCCTGTACGCACAAGTCTAGTAAATAGGAAGAAAATGCTGCATGAATGGATTTTGTATGCAAGCATACCAATGGTGGGTCCCCTGTATGCACTTCCTCATGTGTTTGCATCACTAGCAACCCATAATCCTCACACATTTACATTAGCCATCATGTTTTAATGGATTAGGTCAAAATACAATACAACAACTAAAATAAATAAATAAATTAGTCAAGATGAAAGGATGGTGACAACCATGATCCTAAAAAGCCAGCTTTCCAGAATCATATTGCAGTTGCTACAAAAATTTTATGCAGGGTGTTAACTTCCCTTTTTGTCTGAATTTCAGGGAAACATCTGAACAAGCATCACCCACTTGGTAGACCAGTTTCTATATCTAAGCCAACAAAACAGTGACATATCAATTCCTATCAGTTGTTGAACATCCATACTGCCACAAAGGCTGCCTTTTGGTTCGGTTCAGCATGAGGGAGAGTCCTCATTAACACCAACTGACATCCAATTAAGACTACAAGTGTAGTTATCAAAATAATAATAGTAATAATAATAACAAATAAGACTAGAAGTGTAGAAGTAGCAAGGTATGGGGTTTTCTTCAGAAACTAAAAGGAAAAAAGGACTGACTTAATAAGAATCTGTTCTTTAAAAAAATTACATAGATTATTTGATTAGAGATTGTTAAAGGATGACGCACCAAAGACTATATATGTTTTGAATTTGAACCCACTAGTTGGGCTAGCAATACTCACAGCTGGGGAAGGGCAGATTTCCATACAGTTTCTAATTTCTTTCATACATCAAGAGTGGTACAATGATCTAAAAGATAACAAGAACTGTACTGTTACAGCTGACAAACCCCAAAAAGAACAAAACAAAGTACCCACAAACAGAGTCAGCAAATCACATAGAAAATGCTCAACAGCTCTTCACTATCTACTCAGACTTCTGCAATAAACCTGCATTTTCATTCGTAGCCTTGCTAATGAAGAGCATAAGTGCTTCATCTCAGCTGCTATTGAAGACAATTTTCTTGGACTTCAATCATTGCTCAGTTCAAAGCATTAACAAGATCTCCGTCTAGTATGAGTTCATCTTGAAATGATACTTTAAAAAGTCCTAATTATGAGGGGTTCCACCTCATTTCAGCCTTTGGCCCTACGCAGACCAAAGAAGTAGCAAGATCCTTGTGTAGACCATCTATCAACATTCCTTCAATTCCTGCGAAACTGAGCTTTCCCCATCCAAACCAACATATTGGAGCAGCCCATCTTTCTACAACGGAAGACATGATGAACCACATTAGATTACAGGATTATTACATGTGTTGTTGATTGCGTCTTAGGATTATGATTTCCCTACATTTCAGGTTATCTAAAGTGGAAGGTTGAACTTCAATTGGGGTAATGACATTTAATAAGAATTCACATCAGACCCTAGCTGCAATAAAATACAGGCCCACTAAATGAACATCCTGGATCATGAGCAAACCAATATAGCAAGCTGCCCAATTGACAGTGAAAGAAATTTGGAATTGTATGCTCACTATGCTTCACCTTTCAAAAATAATGATGCATTAGTTACTTCTTTTCTTTCTCTGCATACCGAGAAACCTCGGATGAAGCAGAATTGAAGAGAAGTGCAAGTTCATACTGATGAAAATCATGAGATAGCAAACACAGATCATGAAACGAAACAACTTACAGCTACACCTATATTAATGTTGGAATGAGGAATATCATACCAGCAATAAGTAGATTACAGGATTCAACAGAAAGGTAAAAGGAGCATACCACCATAACAAACCCAATAATGAAGAACCAGGTATATACAAAAACAAGGGAAAAAAAAAACAAAAAATGAAAAATGTAAACCTGACCATAATAGGAAGGCTAAAGAGCTAACCTCCCAAACGATCATGGCATCCTGATTGGTCCCTTTCCTACCCTGTTGCGTAAACAATGAAGCAACATCAGTGCCCCCATTCAAGAACATTCTTCCAGGGACCCTATGGAGTGGATCTGCCCTCTTGGAATCAAATGAAGTGGTCCGTGACTGCTTGGGCGAATAAGGGAGAGAGCTTCTCCCATCGGCCGACAGGCAGGACCCCATCCTAAGGGCCCTGATTATGCTTAGTATGCACTCCAGAACCGCCACGCAGCTGGCACACCACTGATTTCCAGTTGACTGATCCGTCTCAACTAGATTAGAAGCTCCCCTTGTCTTTATTTATTGCCTATCGCCCACCCCAAATCCTGAAACCAGTAAGCAGAAAGGATTGATCCACTGTGAGCTCCACAATAAAGCAATACAATGAAATCAATAGAAGCATGTAATGTAATCAACTTCGTTTTCCTTAAACAAAATGGAAACTTTTCCAACTTCTTACGCCTTTGAATCTACGGAGGACAGAAAGACAGAGAGAGAGAGAGAGAGAGGCTCTCAAGAACAGCAGACCAAAAGGAAGCAACCTTCACCAAAGCAAAAAAGGCAAGCAACTCCTTGGCCCTCTGGTGAAAACGAATTGGATAGCGACCCAAAAAGCCTCACATGCCACGTTTGGAATATTCTTTGCTTTCAGAAGAGCCCCAAAAGCCTAATATATATCCAATCTCTATCTATCTCTAGAGAGAGAAAGAAAGAGAGAGAGAGAGAGAGAGAAAGAAGAGATCCACACTCTCAATAAGCTCAGAAAACGGTGAATTGGATCAATCATGTGAAAACCAACTCATGAAAATCCAAACTTCTCCGCAAATCACGATATTACCTCCTCTCGATCCTCCCCCCTTCCTTCCCTTCCTCTTCACCTGACAAAAAGATCCAAGGCCAATTTCTGAAAGACTCCAATCACCACGATTCGCAAAATGAAAAAGTAGCCTTCAGATCACGAAACGGAAACGCGCGAAATCACTTGAGCTATCGAGCTTTCGCGGAGATCTGATATGCATGCAGGTCGGATCCGACACATGAAATCCACCAAAATCGACGCAATGAGAAAGAAGGACGAGCGTAGTGGGTTTTAATGCACTAGGATAGAAACTCGGTTAAAGGAGAAGAAGATGATGATGGATGATGAATGCTGAATGATGATGATGACCGACGTCGACGACGACGACAAACCGAGAGGCGGATAATATGTCTCTGATGTCTGATATCTATGTCTGATTAAATTCTACAAGGAGCGGAAGACTTGTGTTTTTATGTTGTTTCTCCCCTTTTGGCTTTCCAACTTGTGGATGCTTCAGCTTGATCCAATCCACATATTCCAGTTCCAATTCCACGGCGTCTGTTTCTCTACCTCCTTGTTTTTTTCATTTTTATATTTTATATTTATCATCATTAATTATTACATAATTATATCTATGCCATGGTAAGTTGTCATTGCATTATCTTAATATATAATTTCTATCTTAAGAAAGATTGTTGTATGATTATAACTATAATTTGTCACTGCATTATTTTAATGCTTTTAATCTCTAGATGGTCCCATCATACCATGGGAGTTACAATAGGGGCGAGTTGGATTTAGCTGCTTGATCCAAATCATTTACATCAAACCTCTGTGAGGGAATAAGCATTGCCATTAGATTTCACTGTTTTCATAATTTGATATGAAATAATATTTATTTTGATATCTTTTTTTTTCCTTATGTTTTGTGATAAAATGACACCTTTGTCTTTCACTGTGCTTATTTTTCGCGCATGGAATTCTTTTGGGGCACATAAGAATCCATGTTCTTCGACATCTCTATATGCACCTTGCTGTGGGCCCCCCCCCCCCACTCGAATGGCTTCGTTGTGCAATGGGAGCAAGGGATTGAAACATCGGGGTGGAGCTTATTGGTCTGTGATGAAAGGGCCTCATTTAATTATCCTAACCCCTTAATCAAGATCCCTAAGATTTTAACTTATTAAATCTAAAATTTCAACAACTTTGTTAAAAACTGAAGAGAGTCTCTTACGATTTCATCCAAACTTAACTTTGACAATAGTTTAAAACTATAACATTAATCAATAATTATTGAATTTAGACTTAATCTTTGTTTAATGAAGAGTTCATACTTCATACACAGTATGCAACTTGTGCTGGGCCACCTTTTCTTGTTCTAATACTCATCATATCCACTTTTTCATGCTTTTTGGCAAAGCATCCGATCCACTTGGAATCATATAACATCTTTCCTTAATCAAATACCTACGCTTGTCAAATCTACATATAAAAAATTGAGAACTGCTGACATAAAAGCATGCCATAAGAGGCTGTCCTCAGGAATTAGATTAGCGGTGAACTTTTAAGTGGGCATGATTTTATCCGAAATGCATTTGCATCAGCTGAATATTCTTCCAAATTTTGTCTGCCGAAAATATTTTTAGACAAAAATTTGAAGATAAAGATATTGAATGTCTTGGATAAGCATGTAAAATAAATGGCTTAGATGAAGCAAACTGATGAAGTTTAAGACACCTTATGATTATATCCAATGTATTTGTTTGGTAAGTTGACAATTAATTCTCCATTAACTCTTTCTTATCCAAATTTTTTCATCCAAAAAAAGATTCATTCTTATCCATAAACACCTGGCAGTGCTTGGCCATGTATTATTCATCTAAAAGTCATTAAACACTTGCAGTGTGGCCCATGCCCTAGTCATCGGGCTATTCCCAGTTGGTTGGTCCCAATTTTTTTTAAGGACTCATTAAAGGTCAAAACCAAAATTCTTAGGACACATTTGGCAAATATCCACGGTAATAATGGGATTCTATAGTTTTGAAATTTTCCTTCTTCTATGTGGAATCAATCCATTATTCCTAAAAAAAATATCAAGTTTGGCAAAAGAGAGGATTTTCAAAGAAGACACCGTTAAAAATCAACGCCTTGGAATGTTTTAGCCAATAAATCATGATCCATAAGGCCCCATATTATGAAATTTGATCTTATAGCCATTATAGGCCTCTAGATCAGATATAATAATATGAATTTTTTAAAAGGAGCCCACATATGTCCAAATCTATGTGTAAAACGTTAATCACCTTTTTTAAAGACACTAATGCCAACTTCTATGGGAATAAGGGTGTATGGGCTCGGCTCTTCTAAAGCTAAAATGAGGGAGGGAAAAGTTCTATTTTGATGGTCCACATCTTTATTGTTCTAGGTCGACATCAATTTGATCCCAGTTTGTTAGTTAATGTTCAAGTTGATCCTTTTCTGTTTGTATTGATGGTGCCATGTATCAATCTCTCTACCTTATCGTTAAATTGGCTTAAACCATCCCAGTTTGTCAGTTAGGCTTCAAGTTGATCCTTTGAAAATAGTGACTTTTGAGTTAAGTTTGGGTTGCGATTTTCAATAATTAATATTTGGGCTTGCGATTAAACTTTATGCATTCAATCCCAACCCCAGATGTGGCCCACTGCCACCCTTACTTGGTCAACATGATGGGGACTTCGAGCGTTCCGGAGAGTTCTTAATCTTCTTGCATCTCACGTGATTTATAAGTAAAAAATAGTCTGACCCAGGCCCATAGTTATTGTCAAACAAATTGATAGAATAAATGCACGAGCTGTTGACGACACACTGAAATGACTACAACGATAGCGGAGATACGGATCCATATGTAATAAAATAAGTCCAGGGGGGCCCTTGATCACGTACCCTTTGGTAAGTATCGTATGTCAAAATACTAATAACGTCCAATTTATGATCCATCCAAGTGGATCATAACACAGGTAACTCTATGATAATTACCGATACTAAGTTTGACACTCATCTAAATGGATTGGACCATTAGATTGGATTGCACTAATTTTGGACGATAAAAACTTATTAGCCATTAATGAAGTGCTTACGATGATGATTTGAGCTTTAATCACCATAGAAGAATTTGTGGTGGGAATGGTCCCATCCCCAAGTAGGGCCCCTACTGGGCCCCACTAGAAAGTGGTGCTACTCAGCAGAGGAGCTCTATATATATTATCTTTGTCGAGTATCTGGTGCTCATCGGTGAGCACTGTGTGTCAAAAAACTACTAGGGTCCAACTTATGATCCATCAAAGTCGGCCATAAAATAAGTACCTCCTGCAATAATAATTGATACCAAGTTTTGCTTCCATCCAAATCGATTGAACTGTTGGATTAGCTTGCACTTATTTTGAACGGTGAAATTTATCAGCCATTAATCAAAACTTTAGGATGATGAGTTGAGCCTCCATTACTATAGAATGGTTGGGAGGGATGACCCCGACCCCTAATTCTTGAGTTTAGTGTCGATAGGTGTGAGATTCATATGATAAGTGGGATTAGTTGTTAATTATATTTTTTTGAGGGTCTGGGTCATGATAGGGGGAAAAATCTTTCAATCTCGCCCCCCCCCCCCCCCCCCCCCTGATTCCCAGGTGGGACGAGGCCCCGCTCGCTAGGTGCTCGGCATATATATAGAGAGAGAGAGAGAGAGAGAGAGAGAGAGAGCTTAACCTGCGCTCATGCGATACTTATTCATATGTGTGATGATGTGTAGTAGTAGTATTGGTTTAAGTACATTAAACAACCCATATTGAACGTTATGTGCGAAAGAATCTCTTCGCATCAAAAACCTCTTAAACGTTTGGTCTTCTGCTTCTCCCCTCTACATCACTCCCTCTGTTCTCTCTTCGTAGTGCGAGTCTTCTCCCTCCTTCAACTCTTTTCCCCTTGGCCAGACAGCGATCCACGATCTACTTCCTTATACATCAGGTAGTCTCTCTCACTCCCTCACTCTCAAACCACTCCACCATGCCACCCCAAAGCCCCACACCCTTGTTTCTCTCTCACCAGCCCATGCCCAGATTCTGCCTCTCTCTCTCTCTCTCCCTCTCTCTCTCACCAGCCACACCAAATCGGGATGATTTTCCCTCTACTTGTCATAGACGGGCTCCCAACTTTGACCATTGATGACAAAATCCACTGCACAAATCCCTACGAGCTCCTCTTTCAATAAGCTCCAGTCATGGATCTAATTCCCAATCCACAAGTCTAATGCCCAATACCCTAAGTCTGAATACCATCTGTCTACAACTATAGTATTAATTAGCCCCCGCTTAAAAATTCCCTTTTTTAGATTTTTTTCCATTTTTTTTAACTACTAATAAGATGGAGATTGGAGTCGCTCCCATCTATTTATGTTTTTATTCACCCTCTTATTGTCACTGAAATCATCTTGAATTCTATTGTTTTGTAGGGCTTTAGGATTATGGACACTGAAGATCTTTCTGTTATAACTCATCATCCTAATGAATCTGGAATGTCAAGATGTAATTGGGCGAACTTGGAATGCTGAAATCTTTTTTTTATCTTTTCATATGGAATAATATAATATATATAGTAATGATCCTGTACAGGCTTTCCTTTCAATCTTACTATATAAGCTACTACATGGAGCCCACTTGGGGTCCCATAAATCATGGAATAGTGGGAGGACTTAAAAGATCCGAGTAGGGCCAACTTATATATCAAAATTGAAGTCAATCTAATACCTTTAACTTATTCATCCATTATCCACAAGTTTAGGCCTTTTATATAAAATAAAAAAATTAACCCTCGTTTCAATTCATTCCATTTGGATTTATTAAAACCTGATGGGACCTATGTTAATAGGAGGGGTGGGTTTGAATGGTCCGCTCAGATGGACTCTAAGTGGGCCACACGTGGTATGTAGTTTGTGCTGTAAGACCATAAAAAAAGCTTATACAAGATCATTACTCATATATATAAGTATCTCTCACCCTATAGTGAGAGAATGATGTATACTAATACTCTTTTATCTATATGAGGAATGTTAGTATGTAATATTCTCTCACCATAGGTGAGGGACATTTGTAAAATTGAAAATATTCATGTATAAAAAAGAAAATGTCATGTATGGTTAAATACAGAGGAGAAATGTTCGAGTACAGATAGAAAAGCCATGTAAGCATCCCTCACTCTAAGATAAGGGAATGATGCATACTAACATTTATTTATAAATATATTCGGATTGGTGCATAGTCGATTTAACGGTTTAGTAAATTCGAATATGACGAAAACTTGGGGCATGTGACTGACAGAGGTTCCCCTGTGTATTGTAAAGTTTGGATTGGGTGATAGATGGGCCCCACCTAGAGTTCTCACAAAAAAAAATAGTGAGTAACATATACACATGAATATTATCATGTATATATATGGGAAAAGTTCTCCTAAGCTCGAGCTTATCTAAGAAATTCCTTAAGCACAAGCCCTTGGGGCCCACTCTTGGTCCATCCAAGTGGACCAAATGCATGACCTCTTTGAATTACACATGTCCACCAATTTTTGATAAAATTCGAATTTAACTGAACCGTTGATTCGGTTGACATCCATCTCAATAGACTATTGACTATTAAACTTTTAGGGCCCAGATGAAGATAGTGGAAATTAGGGTTAGGGTTAAATTTTCTGTACAAGGGAGGGCTTTAGGGAGTGTATCAAATCCCCCTGTCCTCATCCCCATGTGAGTCCTTAGGTGGGCCTCACAAGTGTGAACTAACCCACTTATCCTAAGCTCGCGCTTTATAATAAGGAGTGTGTGTGTGTGTGTATGTGTCTGTGTCCTCACATGCGTTCAACCATAGATAAGGGTTGTCCACTCAAGGGTGTGGTGCCCACCTAGGGACCCACATGGGATAGGGATGGGGGGATTTGAAGGACATACAAATGCCCTCTTCGCTACAAAAAAATCAGTCCTATCCTTGATGTCTATCATCTTCATCTAAGCCTCATAATTTTAACGATGTACAGTCCATTCAAATTGGTGTGCACTAGATTTGACAGATCAGTCCATTTTGATCAATGAAAAAATTGGTGGACATATGCAATTTAGGGGGCTCTTGTGTGTGGTCCATTTGGATAGACCATAGGTGGGCCCCACATGCTAGGCGGACAAGATTTCTCTTGTTTGCGTGAGTTAAGGTGAGGCTTGCTTTTATATATATATATATATACATGGGATAGGCTACTATGCATCTGTCCCTCATACTATGGTGAGGGACAATTCATTTTTTAGACTTAACAAAGTCAAAAAGATGTCATGAGATATGATGGTTTTGTCTTCTTGCACATTAATACTTTTCTAAAAAGGAAGTGTCCCTCACCATAGTGTGAGGGATAGATGTATAGTAAGTTTGTCCTACACATATATAAGCATTTAAATATCCCTAATTTTTCTATTTAATATGAGTTGGCATGTAAAGGTGAGGTAAGATCATCTCATTTGACAAATCAAGAGAGATAAAAACTCTACTCTTAAAATGGAGATTTTTTGAGAATTTTTCATTATATATATTAAAGCTTTAAGAATGGAGGCCTTTGGGGGGTGCCATATCAATACCTCTTATTTTTTTTTTCTAGAACACCACGTCAGCATCCTATCTCCTCCTATAATCTCTCTCCCTCCCTCTCATCTTTTAGACAATTAATATTTTTAAACTTGGATCTCCTAAAATCTCTCTTTTTATCCTCTAAAATCTCTTATTTTTCTTGTTTATATTAAACGACTTCCTTCTCTTCATTCTTTTTTCTTTCCCTTTTTTTATTGTATTTAATCTCTCTCAAACCGATCTTAATCAATAGCATCCTGAGCACTCCTCTTCTGCTGTAGGTAACCATCTTCACATGCTTTCTTTTATTTGTACGCTTATCGTTCTTCTTTGTTGTATATTCTATTTTTCTTGTCCTCTTCTATTAGACAATAATTGTATGGTTTTAAAGCTTCTACGTGTGCACCACATGTGTGGTAGATCCATGCAAACACTGTCACGACCCGAGCCCAGAATTCGGGGGTTAGCGAAAAGCTAAGCCGGTGACACACGTACTCCCGTGCACGTGCATCCAAACCCAGTCTAGATGCACGCACACAAGGGATCTAACACGTGCGAACTAAGCGTACGCGGAAGCTGTACATATCATAGCAAGCAACAAAGAAAATAGCGGAAGCCAAAGCAAATACGAAACGGAAAAGACAAGGACAAATACACTGATATAAAACCGAATACACCAAAATCAATATATACAAAATACACAGAATACAAGTCCAAATTCCAAAGTCCAAATACAAATCCCCTGAAACCAAAACTCAAAATCCCAAAACAAAAGCCACTGGAAGTATGCATGAACGCACTCGGCAGAGATGATCAGGCCCATTCTGCCAGACCTGAGGGTGCCTCTACACTCGCCCCTGCAGCCTCCTCGACCGCCGGGGAGCTGGGCAAGGTATCTGTGCCTGCAACACCACAGACAACACGAATGAATACAACGATCCAGCAAATACAAGTAACAGGGATGAAACACGCATAGTATCAAAGTGAATAAGTACAGAATAGTAATCTCAGAGTTCCATATTAGAAAGCTACGCCAATCGTGCATAGAAGTAAAACATGATATTGAATCAAACATAGAAATACTGACTAAGTGGCTACTACGTTAACCATGTTCTCTCCAATAGAGAGCAGAGCAGAGGAGAACACCGCTGTCCAGGCCAAAGGTACAAGCGGGTCTCGGTTTCCTGGGTTCCGGGGTCCCAAGACAAAGCGACACTGCAGCAGTTATACAGAGATACAGAGATCTAAGGCAGAGGTAACCCCGTTGGGTATCCTAGGCCTGAGGCTGAGTAGAGTCAGACTAATACCAATCAAATCTAATCCAAAGAAGGGAGATTATCCGCTTTGGACTCACCGATGACAAAGACCGGATCTTATCCTCACGTATTAACCTCTGGGCAGAGCCACCCGGGAATACCCAAACTCAGAGATAAACAAAGCCAGCAGAGCATAGATATAAATCCAAAGCACAGCATAGATCAAAGCATAGTGTGGAACGAAGCATAGAACAGATATACAGGACGAAAACAAAAAAAGACTACGGAATGCATAAACATAGATTAACAGAACAGAGGGCAAAACCATAAACAATATGCAATGCATCTCAGATTTATACGGAATCAAGGTTCGTTACGAGCCAACCCTAATCTAATTGTTCACTGTCACTAACCGTGCATGTTGATGTAGTTTTAAGTTATTCGATGCACCGTTGCCATCCTAGTGTTGCAATGAAATCCTTATGTGCATCGAAGTCCCTTAAACCAACACCCATGGGGAGGTGCTTAACAGTGATCAACATTCACATGAATAAGTCACAGCCTAACAGACTCTTCATGCAATCCAAGGAATCCATTAGGCCGGTTTACATGGGTGATTAACCTGTATTTGAGCCCTACAAGTCTCACCATTATCCTAAGTTATAATTCAGAATTGCCATGCCTAACGGTTTAGCCATGAGGGACCTATGATTGAGCCGGAGACATCTTACGCTCTCGACGTATTATGCACTACAGCTTAACCATGGTTCCATTCAAAACACAGCTAAACTGGTCATCTTTCACCTCTGATCTGATACCTCTTTCGGCTGAGCTACAGTCAGTATACGGCTTAGCCGTAGCCCAATCCACGGCTTGGCCGTAGCATTTCACGGCTTAGCCGTAGTCCACACCGTAGGAGTCCTGTGTTGGAAAAGTTTCGACTGATCAGAGGTTTAATTCACGGCTGAGTTACGGTTTGGGTCACGGCTAGCTTACGGCTCAGCCGTAGGACAAATTACGGCTTAGCCGTAGCCTAGCCGTAGAACAAAAGTGAAATTTCGAGGCTCTGGAATGTGAGCCGTAGAAACTTACGGCTTAGCCGTACAATACAGAACACAAATTCGGGATAGTTACAGAAACTGAAATTCGGTACAGAAGCTGAACAAAATGAGTTACAGAGGTTCTAAATTCACAAAATGTGGCTGTAAAACATGCTAGACAAAGAATAAGAAGAAATCAAAGCCATCAAACAAAATACCCATATGTGTTATCAAGCTTGTACTTATACTTGCCTCAAATCTCTATCAAATCCACTGACTCAAGCTCCAAATCCACTAAAATCAAAGACAAATCAAAGAGATACACCATGCATGAGATGAAGACATAGAAATCAGAGAATGAGAGGTGCAATTGGAGAAGAAGAAGAAGAAAGAGTTGGGAAAGAACCCACTTACCCAAAGCCACAAAACATAGACAGAGAGGAGAGGGAGAGAACCCAAATCAAACAAGGGATCCACTCCTCAATCGAGCAAGAGAATGGAAGAAGAGAGAGAGAGAGAACGAGATGAACATGGAGCTTCTCCTGGAGCTTTCTCCCTTGCATGCAACGTGGAAGACAAAAGAGCAGGGAGAGAGACACCTGGGGTTGCATTGTATATATAGGTTTTGAAAGTTAAGTCAAAGTCCGGTAAGTTGATGCTAATTACAGTTCAAGTCACACGAAGGTCCATCTTCCCCAATTGACTCCAAACGGGTCTGACACAGTTACGGAATATAACGGGCTCAACAAAATACACGTGCTGACACCAAGATGATGCAATTATGATGCAAGCAAAGCAAAAGCAAAATTACGAAAAAGGGCTTAGAACTACCTATCTCAGGTCAAAGGTTACTCAACTACCTATCCAAGGCCCAAAACAAAATCCGAAAGAAATAAACAAAACAAAACACACACTAATGAGCCACTAATCTGGCTCAAAGGGGATCGGAGTGTTACATCCTCCCCCACTAAGAATCATTCCGTCCTCGGAATGACTACCTACCTGCGCAAAAAGCTGTGGGTACTGGCGTGCTAGCTGCTCCTCTAGCTCCCAAGTAGCCTCATCTGGACCGTTATGTTCCCACAACACTTTAACCCATCTGATAGTCCTGGTACGGAGAATCTGCTCTCGTGTGCCAACGATGCGAAGTGGACGCTCAACGTAAGTTGCATTAGGTTGAATCTGAATGTCGTCGTAGCGAATCACATGGCTCGGATCTGGCACATACTTACGGAGCATCGACACATGGAAGACATCGTGCACACCGGAGAACTCAACTGGAAGCGTCAACCGATAAGCTAAATCTCCAACTCGGCTCTTGACTTCGAACGGTCCTACATATCTCGGAGCTAACTTACCCTTCTGACCAAATCGAACTGTGCCCTTCATCGGAGAAACTTTAAGAAATACCCAATCTCCGACTTGAAATGCCAAAGGTCTCCTCCGAGTATCCGCATAGCTCTTCTGTCTGGATCGAGCAATCTTCAGATTCTCTATCACTTTCTGCACTTTCTCTGTAGTCTCAGCAATTATCGTCGGACCATGGAAACTCCTTGTTCCAACTTCTTCCCAGCACACTGGGGTCCTGCACTTGCGTCCGTATAGAGCCTCATAAGGTGCCATACCAATGCTCTCATGGAAGCTGTTGTTGTAAGCAAACTCACACAATGCCAGATGCATATCCCATTCCTTCTCAAAGTTCAGCACACTAGCTCTGAGCATATCCTCCAATGTCTGAATGGTACGCTCCGACTGTCCATCAGTCTGGGGGTGGTATGCCGTACTAAAACTCAGCTTCGTGCCCATAGCTTCCTGAAATGCTCTCCAGAACGAAGACACAAAACGACTATCGCGATCAGATACGATCGATACTGGGGTACCATGCAATCTGACTATCTCATCAACAAACTTCCTGGCCATCTCTGTGAATGTCATCCCTTTCTTAAATGGAAGGAAATGCGCTGACTTGGTCAATCTGTCCACTACGACCCAGATCGCATTATTCTTTCTACTGGTCGGCGGAAAACCGGAGACGAAATCCATCATAATGTGCTCCCACTTCCACTGTGGAGTGTGCAATGGATGCAATGATCCTGGAGGTCGCTGATGGTCAGCTTTTACCCTCTGACAGGTCAAACATCGAGCTACGAACCCTGCGATCTCCCGCTTCATATTGTTCCACCAAAATCTGTCCTTCAAGTTCCGGTACATCTTCGTACTCCCGGGGTGCATCGCATATCGGGCATCGTGCGCATCTGTTATCAACTTATCTCGCAGCTCATCCACCGCGGGAACACACAATCGATTCCTGAAGTACAAAACTCCATCTACCAGGCTGAAATCCGGTCGATCTGCAATCCGATCCCTGAACTTCACCAGGAGGGGGTCCTCAAACTGGCGATCCTTGATCTGCTGAATCACCTCAGGCTGAAATACGACGGTAGTAGCTAATGTCACCAATTCGCCTAACATCCGAACCTCTACGGGCTGATCATGCACAAGCATATAGAATCCTGCCAACACCTGAAGACTGTCTGTCCTCCTGCTAAGTGCATCTGCAACTACATTCCCCTTGCCTGGGTGGTACTTGATAGGAAAGTCGTAGTCCTTGATGAACTCCAACCATCTCCGTTGCCTCATATTCAAGTCATGCTGATCAAATAAGTACTGCAGACTGTGATGATCGGAATGGACCTCGAACTTCACACCGTACAAGTAATGCCGCCACAACTTCAGTGCAAATACAATGGCTGCTAGCTCCAAGTCATGTGTGGCATAGTTCTTCTCATGCTCTTTCAGCTGTCTGGATCCATAGGCAATCACCTTCTGATTCTGCATCAGTACACAGCCTAATCCAACTCGAGAAGCATCGGAATAAATCACGAATCCCTCACTACCATCCGGGAGAGTCAACACTGGCGCCGTAGTGAGCTTTTCTTTCAACATCTGGAAACTGCGCTCACACCTTTCTGTCCACTCATACGGAACCTTCTTCCAAGTCAACTGAGTCAGCGGGGCTGAAATCTTCGAGAAGTCCTGCACGAACCTGCGGTAATATCCCGCCAAACCCAGAAAACTCCGAATCTCTGTCACTGATCTAGGACGGGGCCAATGGACTACTGCCTCAATCTTAGCCGGATCCACCATCAATCCATCTCTAGAAATCTTATGACCCAGAAATGTAACTTGCTCAAGCCAAAACTCACACTTGGACAACTTTGCATACAACTTGTGATCCTTAAGCAGCTGCAATGCTTTTCGCAAATGATCTGTATGTTCTTCAACAGTCTTCGAATAGACCAATATGTCATCTATGAAAACTACAACGAACTGGTCCAAGAAGGAAGTAAACACCCTATTCATCAACGCCATGAAAGCTGCGGGTGCGTTCGTCAAACCAAATGGCATGACAAGGAACTCGTAGTGTCCATACCGAGTCCTGAAAGCTGTCTTCGGAACATCCTCATCCTTCACCCTGAGCTGGTGATATCCTGACCTCAAGTCAATCTTCGAGAAGTAAGCTGCACCCTGAAGCTGATCGAACAACTCATCGATCCTAGGCAATGGATATTTGTTCTTGATAGTCACTTTATTTAACTGCCTGTAGTCAATGCACATCCGGAAACTGCCATCTTTCTTCTTGACAAACAATACAGGAGCTCCCCAAGGTGAAACACTTGGGCGTATGAACCCTTTATCCAACAGATCCTGCAACTGTTTCTTCAATTCCAACAACTTTGCAGGTGCTGTCATGACCCGAGCCCAGAAATCGGGGGTTAGCGAAAAGCTAAACCGGTGACACACGTACTCCCGTGCACGTGCACCCAAACCCAGTCCAGATGCACACACACAAGGGATCTAACACGTGCGAAATAGACGAACGCGGAAGCTGTAGATATCATAGCAAGCAACAAAGAAAATAGCGGAAGCCCAAAGCAAATACGAAACGGAAACAACAAAGGCAATTACACTGATATAAAACCAAATACACACCAAAATCAATATATACAAAATACACAGAATACAAGTCCATGTCCAAAGTCCAAATACAGTCTCTCAAAATCCCAAAACGAAAAGCCACTGGAAGTATGCATGAACGCACTCGGCAGAGATGATCAGGCCCACTCTGCCAAACCTGAGGGTGCCTCTACACTCGCCCCTGCAGCCTCCTCGACCGCCGGGGAGCTGGGCAAGGTAGCTGTGCCTGCAACACCACAGACAACACAAATGAATACAACGATCCAGCAAATACAAGTAACAGGGGTGTAACACTCATAGTATCAAAGTGAATAAATGACAGAATAATGATTTCAGAGTTTCATCTTAGTAAGCTAAGCAAATCGTGCATAGAAGTAAAGCATGATATGTGAATCAAACATAGAAATACTGACTAAGTGGCTACTACGTTAACCAAGTTCTCTCCAATAGAGAGCAGAGCAAAGCAGAGCAGAGGAGAACACCACTGACCGGGCCAGGGTACAAGTGGGTCTCAGGTTCCTGGGTTCCGGGGTCCCAAGACAAAGCGACACTGCAGTGAATACAGAGATACAGAGATCTAAGCCAGAGGTAACCCCGTCGGGCATCCTAGGGCTGAGGCTGAGTAGAGCCAGACTAATACCAATCAAATCAAATCCATAGAAAGGGAGATTATCCGCTTTGGACTCACCGATGACAAAGACCGGATCTTATCCTCACGTATTAACCTCTGGGCAGAGCCACCAGGGAATACCCAAACTCAGAGATAAACAAAGCCAGCAGAGCATAGATATAAATCCAAAGCACAGCATAGATCAAAGCATAGTGCGGAACGAAGCATAGAACAGAGATACAGGACGAAAACAAAAATGACTACGGAATGCATAAACTTAGATTAACAGAACAGAGGGCAAAACCATAAACAATATGCAATGCATCTCAGATTTAATACGGAGTCAAGGTTCATTACAAGCCAGTCCTAAGCTAGTTGTTCACTGTCACTAACCGTGCATGTTGATGTAGTTTTAAGTTAGTCAATGCACCGTTGCCATCAAAGTGTTGCGTAATCTTTGCGTGCACCGACGTCCCTTAAACCAACACCCATGGGGAGGTGCTTAACAGTGATCAACACTCACATGCATAAGTCACAGCCTAACAGACTATTCATGTGATTCAAGGAATCCATTGGGCCGGTTTACGAAGGGTGGTTAACCTGTATTTGAGCCCTATAAGTCTCACCATTATCCTAAGTTATGTTTCAGAATTGCCATGCCTAACGGTTTAGCCATGAGGGACCTATGGTTGAGCCGGAGACATCTTACGCGCTCGTCGTAATATGCACTACGGCTTCACCTTGGTTCCGTACAAAACACAGCTAAACTGATCATCCTTTCACCTCTGATCTGGTATCTTTTTCGGCTAAGCTACAGTCAGTATACGGCTTAGCCGTAGACCAATCCACGGCTTGGCCGTAGCATTTCACGGCTTAGCCGTAGCCACACCGTAGGAGTTCTGTGTTGGAAAAGTTTCGACTGATCAGAGATTTAATTCACGGCTGAGTTACGGTTTGGGTCACGGCTAGCTTACGGCTCAGCCGTAGGACAAATTACGGCTTAGCCGTAGCCTAGCCGTAGAACAAAAGTGCAATTTCGAGGCTCTGGAATGTGAGCCGTAGAAACTTACGGCTTAGCCGTACAATACAGAACACAAATTCGGGATAGTTACAGAAACTGAAATTCGGTACAGAAGCTGAACAAAATGAGTTACAGAGGTTCCAAGTTCACAAAATGTGGCTGTAAAACATGCTAGACAAAGAATAAGAGGAAATCAAAGCCATCAAACAAAATACCCATATGTGTTATCAAGCTTGTACTTATACTTGCCTCAATCTCTACCAAATCCACTGACTCAAGCTCCCAAAGCAACTAAAAATCAAAGCAAATCAAAGAGATACACCATGCATGAGATGAAGACAAAGCAATCATAGAATGGGAGATCCAAATTGGAGAAGAAGCACAAGAACCCACTTACCTCAAGCAATATACAGAGATGAGGGAAGAAGAGAACCCAAATCAAAAATGAGAATCCAACATCACTCGATCAAGAGAAGCAAAGAAGAGAGAGAGAGAGAGAGAGAGAAGAAACCGAAGTGAAGAGGGAGAGAGAGAGAGAACGTGGCTTTCCCCTTGGAGTTCTTGCATGCAGTCGATCAAGACAAATGGGTAAGGAGAAAGACACCTGGAGCTGAATTGTATATATAAGTTTTGGGGTTTTAAGTCAAAGTCCGATGAGTTTATACTAATTACAGTTCAAGTCACATGAAGGTCTAACTTTTCCAATTGACTTCAAACGGATCTGACACAGTTACGGAAATTGTCGAGCTCAACGAAATACGCGTGCTGACACCAAGATGATGCAAATATGATATGAGCAAAGCAAAAGCAAAATTACGAAAAAGGGCTTAGAACTACCTAGTCCAGGTCAAAGGTCACTCAACTACCTATCCAAGGCCCAAAACCAAATCCGGAAGAGTTAATCAAAGCAAAACACACTAATGAGCCACTAATCCGGCTCAAAGGGATCGGGGTGTTACAGGTGCCATACGATATGGAGCTCTACTGATAGGTGCTGTACCTGGTACCACGTCAATAGCAAATTCTACCTCCCGAACTGGTGGCAACTCTAGCACATCCTCCGGAAAGACATCCGGAAACTCGCTGACTACTGGAATCTCACTGAGCTGTCGCTGATCTTTCTTCTCTGAAATGAATGCAAGAAATCCCTCACATCCCCTACGAAGCATCCTGTTTGCTTTACAAGCAGAGATCACACGTCTTGGGCACTTCATCTGGCTGCCCTCAAATCGGAATCCGCTGCCCAAATCAAAGTAGATAGCCTTGCTGTAGCAATTGATACACGCATGATATCTCGCAAGCCAGTCCATACCAAGGATCACATCAAAATCCAGTGTCGTGAGCAACACGAGGTCTACTGCGAGCTGATGACCAGCTATCCGCACATCACACTGAGGGTAGAAAACACTGCACTCCACACGCTTACCAACCGGAGTGGATACTAACAACAAATATGGGAGTGGTGTGGGTCGCTGTCGAAGCTGCACAGCAAAATGGGGTGCTACGTACGAACGCGTAGACCCTGAGTCAAATAAGGCTAAAGCTTCAGCATCAGAAATTAAAATTTTACCTTCCACTACCGTGGCCTCCTCCGCGCCCTCATGCGTAGCAGCATATGCTCGGGCTGTCTGGCGGTTCGGCTTCTGGGCTGGGCGAGCTGGCTGAGATCTGCCCTGCGCTGTAGGTCCTGCCTGTCTCGTCTGTGGAGAGGACTGAAACTTCGGGCATTGGGCCCGTCTGTGATCCGTAGAGCCACACCCGAAACAAGCCCCAATCTTCCTCCAACATCTGTCTGTTGGGTGATCCTTCCCACAGTGACCACATACCAACGGAGTACTGCTCGAATTGCCCTGCTTACCCTTGAACCTTTTCTGAAACTGACTTCTGCCACTGGAACCTGCCGCCCTCTTAGCTTCTGTTCGCTCCTCCTCAAAGATAGCCTCTGCATCATAAGCTCTGTCAATAGCGTCATCCAATGTAGCCGGCCACATACAAGCAACCACGTGGCGTTTGTGCCTCGGGTTCAGGCCGTTGACGAAGCGAGTCACCTTCTTCTGCTCAGTGTTTACCATGTCCTCTGCAAAATGAGACAACTCGGTAAACCTGTGTACATAATCTGCAACTGACATCTGTCTCTGCTGGAGGTTGAAGAATTCCACTTCCTTAGCTCGCTGAATGTGAAGAGGCATGAACTTCCGACGAAATTGCTGCTTGAAGGTCTCCCAAACTGTGGCACTGGGCATAGTCTGGAATGAGGTCTTAACACTCCTCCACCATGTCTTGGCTACACTCCGAAGCATAGAAGCTGTGAGAACCACTTTCTGTTTGTTACTGCACACAATCGTATCAAAAAGCTCTTCAGTCTGCTCCAACCATTGCTCAGCCTGTAATGCATCCTCTATCCCATGGAACTCAGTCGCCCCTCGCTTACGAAACTTGTCAAAAAGAGCATTAGGATCTGATTCCTTAGGCTGGAAAATCACTTGCTGATCTATACGAGGTGATGCTACTGCAGCAGCCTGACTTTGCCTATCTACCATGGATGCCATCTGTGCCTGTAATGATTGCATAGACTGCATCATCATCATCATGCGCTCCTCACTACTGATATGTGGGGGTACCGATCCACTATCACCGTTATGACCCTGTTGATTCTCATCTCGAGATCCTGATCCTGATGCCATCCTGCAACTGGAAAAGAAACACAGTACACAAATATAAAATACCCTGAGTTAGTCCAATCCCAAATCAACCTATGAGAGTTCGAGTCAAATAGTTGATAGCGTTATCTCACCACGATCTTAGATGCCTACATGCTTACAACTAGCAAGCTTTGATACCATACAATACGTATGTCACGACCCGAGCCCAGAATTCGGGGGTTAGCGAAAAGCTAAGCCGGTGACACACGTACTCCCGTGCACGTGCATCCAAACCCAGTCCAGATGCACGCACACAAGGGATCTAACACGTGCGAACTAAGCGTACGCGGAAGCTGTACATATCATAGCAAGCAACAAAGAAAATAGCGGAAGCCAAAGCAAATACGAAATGGAAAAGACAAGGACAAATACACTGATATAAAACCGAATACACCAAAATCAATATATACAAAATACACAGAATACAAGTCCAAATTCCAAAGTCCAAATACAAATCCCCTGAAACCAAAACTCAAAATCCCAAAACAAAAGCCACTGGAAGTATGCATGAACGCACTCGGCAAAGATGATCAGGCCCATTCTGCCAGACCTGAGGGTGCCTCTACACTCGCCCCTGCAGCCTCCTCGACCGCCGGGGAGTTGGGCAAGGTATCTGTGCCTGCAACACCACAGACAACACGAATGAATAAAACGATCCAGCAAATACAAGTAACAGGGATGAAACACGCATAGTATCAAAGTGAATAAGTACAGAATAGTAATCTCGGAGTTCCATATTAGAAAGCTACGCCAATCGTGCATAGAAGTAAAACATGATATTGAATCAAACATAGAAATACTGACTAAGTGGCTACTACGTTAACCATGTTCTCTCCAATAGAGAGCAGAGCAGAGGAGAACACCGCTGTCCAGGCCAAAGGTACAAGCGGGTCTCGGTTTCCTGGGTTCCGGGGTCCCAAGACAAAGCGACACTGCAGCAGTTATACAGAGATACAGAGATCTAAGGCAGAGGTAACCCCGTTGGGTATCCTAGGCCTGAGGCTGAGTAGAGTCAGACTAATACCAATCAAATCTAATCCAAAGAAGGGAGATTATCCGCTTTGGACTCACCGATGACAAAGACCGGATCTTATCCTCACGTATTAACCTCTGGGCAGAGCCACCCGGGAATACCCAAACTCAGAGATAAACAAAGCCAGCAGAGCATAGATATAAATCCAAAGCACAGCATAGATCAAAGCATAGTGTGGAACGAAGCATAGAACAGATATACAGGACGAAAACAAAAAAAGACTACGGAATGCATAAACATAGATTAACAGAACAGAGGGCAAAACCATAAACAATATGCAATGCATCTCAGATTTATACGGAATCAAGGTTCGTTACGAGCCAACCCTAATCTAATTGTTCACTGTCACTAACCGTGCATGTTGATGTAGTTTTAAGTTATTCGATGCACCGTTGCCATCCTAGTGTTGCAATGAAATCCTTATGTGCATCGAAGTCCCTTAAACCAACACCCATGGGGAGGTGCTTAACAGTGATCAACATTCACATGAATAAGTCACAGCCTAACAGACTCTTCATGCAATCCAAGGAATCCATTAGGCCGGTTTACATGGGTGATTAACCTGTATTTGAGCCCTACAAGTCTCACCATTATCCTAAGTTATAATTCAGAATTGCCATGCCTAACGGTTTAGCCATGAGGGACCTATGATTGAGCCGGAGACATCTTACGCTCTCGACGTATTATGCACTACAGCTTAACCATGGTTCCATTCAAAACACAGCTAAACTGGTCATCTTTCACCTCTGATCTGATACCTCTTTCGGCTGAGCTACAGTCAGTATACGGCTTAGCCGTAGCCCAATCCACGGCTTGGCCGTAGCATTTCACGGCTTAGCCGTAGTCCACACCGTAGGAGTCCTGTGTTGGAAAAGTTTCGACTGATCAGAGGTTTAATTCACGGCTGAGTTACGGTTTGGGTCACGGCTAGCTTACGGCTCAGCCGTAGGACAAATTACGGCTTAGCCGTAGCCTAGCCGTAGAACAAAAGTGAAATTTCGAGGCTCTGGAATGTGAGCCGTAGAAACTTACGGCTTAGCCGTACAATACAGAACACAAATTCGGGATAGTTACAGAAACTGAAATTCGGTACAGAAGCTGAACAAAATGAGTTACAGAGGTTCCAAATTCACAAAATGTGGCTGTAAAACATGCTAGACAAAGAATAAGAAGAAATCAAAGCCATCAAACAAAATACCCATATGTGTTATCAAGCTTGTACTTATACTTGCCTCAAATCTCTATCAAATCCACTGACTCAAGCTCCAAATCCACTAAAATCAAAGACAAATCAAAGAGATACACCATGCATGAGATGAAGACATAGAAATCAGAGAATGAGAGGTGCAATTGGAGAAGAAGAAGAAGAAAGAGTTGGGAAAGAACCCACTTACCCAAAGCCACAAAACATAGACAGAGAGGAGAGGGAGAGAACCCAAATCAAACAAGGGATCCACTCCTCAATCGAGCAAGAGAATGGAAGAAGAGAGAGAGAGAGAACGAGATGAACATGGAGCTTCTCCTGGAGCTTTCTCCCTTGCATGCAACGTGGAAGACAAAAGAGCAGGGAGAGAGACACCTGGGGTTGCATTGTATATATAGGTTTTGAAAGTTAAGTCAAAGTCCGGTAAGTTTATTCTAATTACAGTTCAAGTCACACGAAGGTCCATCTTCCCCAATTGACTCCAAACGGGTCTGACACAGTTACGGAATATAACGGGCTCAACAAAATACACGTGCTGACACCAAGATGATGCAATTATGATGCAAGCAAAGCAAAAGCAAAATTACGAAAAAGGGCTTAGAACTACCTATCTCAGGTCAAAGGTTACTCAACTACCTATCCAAGGCCCAAAACAAAATCCGAAAGAAATAAACAAAACAAAACACACACTAATGAGCCACTAATCCGGCTCAAAGGGGATCGGAGTGTTACAAACACACCACAATTTGTTCTTAGGTAAGCAAGCCCTTAGCCCAACCAAACACACTCTTAATCTATTTCATGCAATGGTGATAAGTGTGCGCAAATTATGAATTGTAATAGATAGTACTAACCCAATGGTTGTAATTGGTATGTTTAACGGTGAAAATGCTAACAAGCTTATCACTGTGACAGGCCCCACTTGCTTACGAACTTACTCACTAGGAGCTACCCCTGTCATAATTACAATGAACCCTAAGAGGATCCCCCTCTATCTAAATTAAGGACCAATGGTAATCCCTATGTGTCAACCGACCCATTGGATGATGAATGGCCACCCTGTGATAATCACAATGCCCACAAGGGGATCCCCCTCCATGTAAATCAAGGACCTTTGGTGATCCTTATGTGTCAGCCCACCTATTGATGATAAAATCCTGATAGATACTCCCTCCTAACTTGTAAGCAATGTAAGACCCTCTGAAGATTATTAATCATAAAGGATCCACCCACTGAAATGACAAAATCAAATAATCCGATGATGTTAATCATAGATGGCCCCACCTACCAAAATGGATGAAATATATGAAATCACATATGGTGATTCTCATTTTCTATCCAATCAAGAGTTCTTAACATGATTCAAAATAAAACTAAAATTATTCACATAAGAGTGATTATATGCCATTTAGATTCGTAATCATTAATCAAGCGCTGATAGGTGTAGGTTGAGGGCAAAATACTTGACTAGATAGACTTTCATCTTCCTTTATTTTTATTTATAAAATCTTCTAATATACTTTTTTCACTCCTCAAAAACATCCATTTTATATATATTAACTAACAACATGGCTGGTGCTTAGCTCGGGCCTCTGTAAAAAAATTAAATAGTTTATTAAAAAATTTATAAAAATATAAAATTTCATATATTTATAAAAGTCGACCTACTAAATGAATAAAATAAAAAGTAGAAAATGTTTGAAAACATAAATAGCCCACTAAATGATTCTCATAGTTTAAATAAAAGAAAAAAAATTCAAAAGTCTATTAAATTTTATAAACATCTGAACTTTTATTATTTTGATAAACTTTGTCATAAACTATTTAAATTTTTTATAGAGGTTTGGGCTAAGCACGGGCCTGCAGTGCTAGTATATATATTCTAATATATTAAGCTAAGAGGTTTTCAAAATAATTTTGATCAAAATTGTAAGCTAAGAGGTTTTGGAATCAATTTTGATCAAAATTGTTTCAATTTTGACTTTTTTTTATTGAGCCTTGGTAGTGGCAAAAAATGTGAGCTTTTGCCTATTTAAATAACAAACATAACCACTACACTACAAACTATTGACATATAATTTCTTGTCAAAAAATAAAAATTCTAAAAAGTATAGTAAGATGAAATGGGGACCCTAGCCATGTGGGTTATGTCCGTGTTTAGCAAGGATTATTATGCTAGCGCGTGTGTGTGTGTATATATATAAGTGAATATTCATATGCATATATCCCTCACCATTTTTTTCATGAGAATTCTAGGTGGGACCCACTGTATAGTTCATCTAAAAGGACCATATAGACGACCCTCTTGAATTGAACTCATTTACCAATTTTTGGTCAAACCCGAATTTATTGGACCGTTGGATTGACTATGCACCCATTCAAATGAAATGAATTTGTGGGTTATCGATGAAGGGGTTAGGGATATGTGATTGGGGTCAAACTTGGTATCTAAGGTGGTCCATCATGGATATTTTCATCCCCCCTGATCTCATCCTTTGGTGGGGTCTACCATGGGCCCCACAGAGGAGTATGCATGGTCCCTTGCTGAGGGACATATGCACATGAATATTGTGCTAACCCAGTCCCAAGAGTGCTTGAATGTAAAGAATATAAGTAATAATCCATCCTAAACTGTCAAGGCGCCTTTTGGGGACAAAACTGTGAGGACTTCCATAAAAACTATAAAGTTAAGCGTGCTCGAGTCAGAGCAATTTCAAGATGGGTGACCTCCTGGGAAGTCCAAAGCGGACAATACCTCGATGGTGCGGGGCGGGTTGTTACAAATATCCCCCATATATATGGGATTTAATCTTATGGGAATAGTTCTCACAAGTCTTGTGAGATGTTTCATCTTAACCGACCATTCCAAAATGAGATCCAATGGCATCCACGCGAGAGATAAAAGCACCAAAAGGACTATTCAAATTTCGTTTCCCCCTCCCATAAGCCCCAAAATTCGAGCTAGGGCAAAAAAACAAGAACACAAGACATCCCGTCTCCACCTTCCCAAATGTCGGTGTAGGAAATCTTTGTTGGCGCCATCCATCTTTGTTGCCATCGGTCTCACATATGCCCTTTTCTCTCTCCCTCTCTCCCTTTCTTTCTCTCTCCCCCTCCCTCTCTCCTCTTCTCAAGCTCTCCTTCTCATACTCTCTTTTGTCTCTTATCCTCTCCCTCTCTCTTTCTGTCTCTATCCCCCCTCTTTCTCCCTCTGTCTCTCATTTCCTCTCTCTCACTCCCTTTTTCGCCTCTTTCTCGCCCTCTCTCTCTCTCCCCCATTTGTCTCTCTCTCCCTCTCTCTCGCCCCTTCTCCCTCTCGCTCTCTCTCCCCCTCTCTCTCGCCCTTTGTCTCTCCATATCTATCTTTCGCTGCCTCTCTCTTTCTCTTTCTTCAGCTCGTTATTCGTCTTTCTATCTCTCCCTCCCTCTCTATATCTCTCTCGCTTTCTCACCCCTCTCCCTCTCTCTGCCTCTCTCCTCTGTTTCTCCCTGATGCTCATTCTGTCTCTGTCCCCCATTCTCTCTCGCCCTCTATCTCTCACTTCCTCTCTCTCTTGCTCCCCTTTTCACCTCTCTCGCTCTCTCTCTCTCGCCCTCTATCTCTCCTTATCTGTCTCTCGCTCCCTCTTTCACCCCTTTTCCCTCTCTCTCCCCCTCTCCCCCTCTCCCTTTCTCGCCCTCCCTCTCTTTTTCTATCTCTCCATCCATCTCTTTGTATCTTTCTTTCTCTCCCTTTCTTTTCCTCTCTTTCTCTCTTTTTCTCCTCCCTCTCTCCCAACCTCTCTCCTTTATTTCTTTCTGTCCCTCACTTTCTTTGTCTCCCTTTGATCCTCTGTACGGATTCAAGCAATGGACTTCTCTTCACAAGTCGCAGAAAGCTCTTCATAAGTTGCATAAAGCGACCAGATAACAGAGCATGATGGGAGAGATACATGTGAGGAAGAACAACTTGATTGGCAGCTATGGTTTCTGGGAAAAGCCCAGCTTTTGACAAAACCATAGCTCCCATCCTCCTTTCAAAACCAAAGCTCACCTTAAGTTTGTCTCTCTCATTCCAATTTTTAATTTAAATATTTATGCAACATTTTTTTCTTTTATTTACCCATAGGGTAGAATTTTAATGAGACTTTTATTTTACAAAATTGGCCAATATTACTTGTGAATAATTTGGATGCCTAACTTACCTACAATTTTTCTAATAATTCCATTTATTTAGTTTCTTATTACTTTTTTATATTTTGTTATTCATGGCTTCTAAAAGAGAAATGCAAATCCATGTTTACCAATTATGCCATTTGTTCCACAAGTCGGCGAAGATTTATTATCGAAAGTAGGATAATATTTTGAGAATATAGATGATGCTTATAATGCTTATAACAGTTATGTGAAAGTAGTGGGTTTTAGCATTAGAAGAAGCTCAGAGACGAGATTTAATATTGAAGTGGTGAGAAAAAAGTTTGTGTGCTCTAAAGAAGGTTGTAAGAAAGAAATGTTTGGTGATAAAAGGGCAACACAAAAACAGTTTTCGACTACACGGGAGAATTGTGGGGCAAACCTTCAGATAAAAAAAAAACCAAAGAGGGGCGGTGGATTGTATTTATAATTATTGTGGAACATTCTCACTTGTTAATTGCCACTAGAAAGACTTACATGCTATGGTCACACCGTATAATTAGTGCTCCAAAAAAGGAACTCAAACATACTTATAGAGCAGCTAATAAAGACTAAATAAACAAATGGAATTATTAGTGTTGCAAGCAGGTGGGAGAGATAAAGTTAGTTTCACTGAAACAGACTTTTGAAATCACATTAGAGACAAAAGGGAAGAAACAAAGGATAATGATGGACCAATGTTTTATGAATACTTTAGATAGAAGAAAGAGAAAGATTTAAGATACTTCTTTTCTATTGAGAAAGATGATGAGGACCATATAAAATATGTGTTTTGGTCTGATTATTATTTTCAAATATCATTTAAGGAATTTGGAGGTGTTGTCTCATTTGATACGACGTACAATACAAATAGATATGATCTTATTTTTGGTGCATTCACTGGACCTAATAACCATAATCAGTCAATTTTATTTGGATGTTGCCTAATATCAAATGAAACTTCTGACACATTTATTTGGGTTTTTAATCAATAGCTTGAAGCAATGCAAGAAAACCCACCAAACACATTCTTGACAGGCCAGGATCCTGCAATAACAAAAGCAATTAGTTTTGTCATGCCCACCACAACCCACTGTTATTGTTGGTGGCACATCATGCAAAGTTTGCAGAAAAACTTAGGTGGAGTTACAATACATAAATATGGCTTGATTGAAGCTGTTAAAAGAGTTACATTCAACTCTTTGACAATTGAACACTTTGAATTGAATTAAAACAACATGATGACTAAATATGATGTTTCGAACAATGATTGGCTAAATGCGATGTACAATATCCGTCATATGTGAATACCGGTTTGTATGAAACATTTATTTTTTAGAGGTATGTCTACAACATCAAGGAGTGAAAGTATCAATGCTTTTGTAAAGCAATACGTCACTCAAAAAAATAGATTGTGTCATTTTATGTTTCGGTTTGAACAAGGAGTTAAAACTCAAAAATATCATTTATTGGTGGCAAATCACGAAACTATTGATAGAAGGCCAAAATTAATGACAAATTTGCCCATGGAGCAAAAGATGTCGAAAAAATACACAAAGAAGATGTTGTACAAGTTCCAAGATCAATTCATGTATATAACATCCGACATTGTTGATGTTGTGAAAGATGAGGTTGAACAAAAAATTTATAATGTTTCATCATATGAAAATGGCAAAGAAATTCAAAGAACTGTCATTTTCAAAAAAGAAGAGATGGATGCAAAATGTTCCTGTCAATTGTTTGAGTTTCAAGGGATTCCATATGGACATATCATTTGTGTCTTGAAATAGGAGAGAATCTATACATTGCCAAAACAATTTATTTTGAGAAGATGGACTAGATATGCAAGAGAAGATGATGATTCTGAAAGTAGTATAACATTTGATGGTTTATTGCTTGAGTGATATGGAGATTTATCATTTGATGCTGCAATTATTGTTGATGAAGGTGCCTTGTGTAAGAAAGCATACTACTATGCAAAAAGGTTACTCCAAACGATGAAAAAGGGTATTCACGAGATTAATGAAAAGGAAGTAATGATAGAACATGATCATAAGAGAAAAGAAAATACCATTTGTTGTACAGAGAGGTACCTCACACTGCAACAAGCCATTACAAAAGGTTGTCCGAAGAGATTGAAGTCCTCTATGGAAAAAGCTATGAAAAAGATAGACTTTATCATGGACGTGGAAAGCATGGTGCTGCACATGACAAGCGCAATTGTCCTGCGCTTGTAAATAGGTATTCTTCCACCTAATTATTGCATTTACTTTTAGCATTCAACTAAAAGTTACTAATGATTGCATCTATTCCTTTTAGATCTGAAAGTGAGGCATCGGAAAGGTCAACTTCCGAGGATGAGACACTAACACAAAGCTAGATGTAAGTTTCAGTTCATCACCAATTTAATCACATGATTTGTGGCTTTACAAATTGACTAACTATATTTTTTTTCTCATTTTTTTAATGCATATTGAATTTACAGTAGATGTGTTTCCTTGTATTCATACCTTTAGTTCAAACTATAGCAGTCAAATGCAGGTATCCTAAGACTAATATGAAAGAGTCTTGATGCATCCTAGATGAAGCAAGCACAAAGGCCTATGACAGAGCACGTTTTATTTTTAGGTTCTTTTTTTTAATTTTTTGGATCATGTTTGTTAAATGTATGCGGGGTCTTGAGTGGAACATGTATTCACATCATGTAAATTTTTTGATATGTGGGTGGTTCCTCTTGATATGTGGGTGGTTCCTGAAAAGGGATGAGATATGTTTAGATCATGTATATTCATAAATGTGAACAATGGTAACAATTGGTATCAATTATCATGTTTTCTTTAACATATGTCGAAGAAAAAGTGTGGATTCATTCTTATAGTATATTCAGTGATCTCACTACCTTTTTTTCTTTTCCACAGTGGCATTGAATGGAGTTGCAATTGTGTTGTAATGGAGTTGTAGCATGGTTTATTTCTATTTTTACTAATGGATGGTTTGTATTTGTAGAAGTACTTGATTGAATGTTGTAATGGAAAGTTATTTTGTCATAGTATTATGTACTCATTCTTGAATTGTGTTGAAATCTAGATTTATTGAATTGGAATGGATATGTTCAAATAAATTTGTTGCACAGATAGCATGGAATCACCTGGTTGCTAGGCTGCAGTAAACTTGAAGTCCATAGAGGCATACGGATGACTATATTTTTTTCTGGACCTTAAGCTATATCAAGGACTAGAAACTATGTTTGATTTTTGCAACCCAAGATAATTAGGGGGCACCAAATCTACACCTTTAGCTATGGTGGCTGTTACCTCATTCACCTAAAGAGATAAAAGCCGTTTAATTTCTCCTTCTATTTTTTTTTTCTCTGAATCCAAAAAGCAAAATTTTGCATTTCACACAGAAAATTCACCCAAAGACAAGAAAGAGAAAACGAAAGGAAAACACATCAAAGCCACAACGCGTTAGCTTCTTTCAAGATGGGCACCAGATCACCAAATATATGAACGGCCATGGGATGATCAAGCCCCCCAACAAGCTTCCCTCAAATAAAGACAGCTGGAAATTGCTGCCTTTGATCACCAGAGACCCCCGCCAGCTCTTCAACAACACCCACCTCTTCATCTTCCTTCACCTCATACATGGCAGGGTTCACCCCAAGACGTAGAAAAAGCCGTCTAACCACATGGCACATACAACACCCAAGTCGACCAATTACTAGAATTGGGTTCTCTGAAACCAGCCCTTGGATTCGATTGGAATGGTTGATATTGCTACTGCTCCGTTAGCAACGTTGGTGAAGACATCAATCCGACTGTTTATAAAAATAAAGCCAGTCAAAGCAGAACTACAGTGAATGCAATCTGCATTAAAAAAAACAAGGAAAAAAAAAAACAAAGCCAATCAAATTGTAAAGCCTTCGCTGTTTTCCACCCTAAACTATTCTGTACCAGTTTCCTCTTTATGTAATTTTAGTCTGCAAACAGAAGGAGCATCAGGGAGAAATAGAGGGGAGAGGAGAGAGAGGGAGAGGGGTGAAAGAGTGAGAGAGATATAGAGAGGCAAGCAGAGATAGAGAGAGGAAAGCGAGATGAAGAAAGAGAAGGAGAGAGAGGGAGTGAGAGACAGATGTGGAGAGACAAAGGGCGAGAGAGAGAGAGGGGGAGAGGGAGAAAGGGCCAAAGAGAGAGGGAGCGAGAGACACATGGGGAGAGATAGAGGGCAAGAGAGAGAGAGGCGAAAAAGGAGGAGAGAGAGAGGAAGCAAGAGACAGGGGATAGAGAGAGGGGGGACAGAGGCAGAAAGAGAGAGGGAGAGCGAAAAAGGGAGTGAGAGAGAGGAAGCGAGAGACAGAGGGTTAGAGAGACGGGGACAGAGACAGAAAGAGAGAGGGAGAGCAAAAAAGGGACTGAGAGAGAGAGAGAGGAAGTGAGAGACAGAGGTGAGAGAGAGAGAGGGCGACAGAGACAGAAAGAGAGAGGGAGAGGGTAAAGGCAAAAGAGAGCATGAGAGGGAAAGCCTGAGAAGAGGAGAGAGGGAGAGGGGGAGAGAGAGAGAGAGGAAGGGAGGAGGGAGAGAGAAAAGGGCAAACGTGAGACCAGTGACGGTAGAGATGGACTGCGACGGCTTTGTCCTGCATCGGCGTCTGGGAAGGTGGAGACGGTGAAGGAGATGGCGTTTTATTGCCCTAGCTCGAATTTTGGGGCTTTTAGGAGGGGAAACGAAGTATGAACAGTCCTTTTGGTGCTTTTATCTCTCACGTGGAACCCGTTGGATGTCATTTTGAAATGGAGGGTTAAGATGAAACTTCTCACATGACTTGTGAGAACTGTTCGTATAAGATTAAATTCCCGATGTGAGATTTTATCCTTATTGCACATTGATACTTTTCAAAAAATGAGTGTCTTTCACCATGGTAAGTGATAATGCAAATGAACATTATCCATATATATATATGAGCTGGATGTGAATATTTTACACATGATTAATTGTATGATGTGCATGCTTTAATAAACATTTTACATAATAAATGAGAAATTACTTTTCAATTGAGAAATCCTTTTGGCCCCCTCTGCAATGTCCTGTACTTGAAAGGGTCGTAAATTCTACAGTGCTCTCGAATCAGAGCCGAAACCAGAACATTGATGTAAAAATGAATATTTATAAAAGGTGCCAAAAATTTAAAGGCTGTTTAATTTATTAGGAAATCTATCAAAAGAAATCTACTAACATAAAGCGGCAAGTGGTTGCAGAGAGAGAGAGAGAGAGAGAGAGAGAGAGAGAGAGAGGAATATATGCTTGAATTGAATTGAAGCCCCGCTTTGCTTCTTCTTGGGCATCTCGCTATCCTCATGGAATCGGAATCTCAGTTTTCTTCCCTCATTCCTCCACCCAATCTCTTCTTCCACTCTCAAATTCCTTTCTTTTCCACTCTCAAATTCCTTTCTTTTTTCTCTCTGTGTCTGTGTCTGATTCGAGAATGCGCTTCCTTCTCTTCTTTATTCGCTTCTCCATGCTTATATTTGCTTCCATCTCGTTTTGCATGCGTCCTCGAGCCTTGAACAATGAAAGAAGCAAAAGGTGATTTTATTTTTTTCAATAATGTATTTGATCCTATTCTTTGTAGTAGGCAGTGAATTATGTTAATAAATGTATGTTTGGTAGCTAAGAATTTTGAGGAATTCTTGTTTGGAAAGTTTAAAAAACCCTTCATGTTCTTTTTAGAAACTCTATACCATTGAAGCTTCTCAGATGTTAATTTCAAAGAAGCATGTGGAATCCCAAAATTTGGAGCATTCCGGGTGCTTCTTTTTTTTTTTTTTTTTTCGCCTTTGGGATTCTCTTTATTAATGGAAGAATTGGGGGGTTGGGGTGGATTTATCAAACAGGCTGAAAGGTTGTGTACTGAATTGGGTCCTCTGCTTCTTCTTTGAGGATTGCTTATTTCTGATGCTTTCCAGCTAAGAAGCATGGACACAGACACGGGACACAGACACGACACGACACGGACACGCCGACACGACATTTGTCAAAAAAGTAGGACACGGACACATTGGGGACACGTTAATAATATATATTAATTTATATATATATATATGTAATCATCTACTAAAAAAATAATATCATTTTAACTTTCTTAATCAATTTAGCAATAAAAAAATAAAAATTCAAGTACCAACTGACAGATATATCAAATGATCAAATATCAATATAACACTAAAACATAATTCATAATCATTAAACATGAAATATTTATAGTTCCATAAAATCCATATAAAGAAAAGGGCGGATCATCTCTTTCCCCTCCTAAAAAAAAAAAAAAAAATAGAAAAGAAGCCAATCTTGAAGCCTATTCTTGAGTGAAATATTTGTTTGTCTTTTGCTTGTGATATAATTGATATTTACAATCATATATTTTTTCATAGTATAAAATTGTCATATATCAAGTTTACAAGTTTTAATAACCACATGTTAACAAAGTGTCCAAGAGATATTAGCCACATGTTTATTTTTTAGTCATAGACACGGGTTAGGAATTGTAGAACACGTTGCAAAAAGAGTGTCAAACAAGTGTCCAAAATTTAAATTTTTAGTTCTCAATTATGGACACGGCTAAATGGTATCGGACACGTGTCCAAGAGTGTCCGAGGAGTATCGGTGTCCGACACGTGTCCGACACGGACACGTCACTTTCTTAGAAGTGTCCGTGCTTCTTAGCTTTCCAGAGCTGTTTTGTCCACGTGGGTTTTTTTTGCCAGATAAGTGTAGAAGCTAAACAGTTGATTTCAATGCAACCAAATAAATATGAGCTCATGGTGGCTTGGGGAATTTTCTGATCGCAATGAAAATCATTTCTGTGGCAGAATCATTTGTTTTGTTCGCTGTTAAGTTCTTCATGGTTTTTATTATGCGAGAGCATTTTCCGCAATTTTTTGTGAAAACCAATTCACTCACACCCAAGAAGTGAAGAGCCACCTCTTTTGCGGTCTAACCCAAGTGGTAGAAACAAATTTCACAGAGGAAAATGTTTTGCAATAGAAACTTCAATAGTAGAAAACGAAGTCTTCAGCACCCGTTGTGCAGATAAATTGCGACGGAAATTTGTTGCACACAAACGTTTAACTATTAAACAAATGGGTGTAAGTGTTTTATGTGAAGAAATATGATTATGTGCATGCAACAGGTTACAAAATCAACCTAATGAATCAATACAGGCTGGTAAAATATCTCGTGTTGTTGGGGTGTTCTTTATAGGGAAGACTATTGAATCAGCGCGATCCACCTGAATTGGTCCAATTCTTTTAGGTCTTAGAATGATGTCTCCATGCTTTGGAAATTCATATGAAGCATCATCCATGTCGCAAAATCTGTCCTGACCCACTGACCCCGAAAAACATCAAGAAGAATGATGAGCTAGTTGCCATTGGGCTGTTAATTCCACAAGTTGTAGTGATTTCTCTAGCAAATGGTATGAGCATATATTTCCCATATTTTATTTTTCTCAAATAACCCATCAAATAGGTATTCACTGTTCGAATGTTGTTGATTGTCTGGTGGGACAATGGTTTCCTTATATTGCAATTATACGTTGATTGAAACAATTCTGAAAGAAGTTATGATTTGATTCTTGGCTTGGTAATCTAAGCCATGAAGGCTCTTGAGGCCAGAAACAATGGCCTGTGTGCCAACATCTCCCCAAAGTTCATAAGTACCGAACCGTCACAGTGTTCACTCGCACCATTTCTGGATTTAGTCGTTATGCAGATGTCACAAGGTTGCTCCCACTGTTTCATGAATTCATCCTTTGTTGACATATTATAAGAATTTGTATGCTTTCGTGGATATGCTTTTCAAGATTGTAACAGAGATGACTCTAATATTTCATTCCAAGGATTGTTTACTCTTTTCAGATGTCTCTTATGGCTATTACAATTACCTAGTAATTTATGCTCAAGAGTTCCTTAGTAAAATTGAAGCCTACATGCTATGACAGTAACACAATAGTTTAAACTGCTTTCAACCCTCAAGGCATCATCTATCATATAATTGAAAATAAGTAACTCAGTTGCTTCATCCTTTTAGAGAGAGAGAGAGAGAGAGAGAGAGAGAGAGAGAGAGAGAGAGAGAGTCAATCCCACGTCATTTAAGTTATGGAGGAGGTAGTATTGGGGAATCCTTGAAACACAATTTCTCTTAGGCGTTATAAGAGTGGCTACTTTGAAGTTCTCTACAAGCAACATGGGCTCAGTGGAGGATGAAATTAAGAATGTGATGATGTTGGGTATGGTTCTGGAGGTGTCTTGTAGCAATGAGGCCACAACCTTACCCCCTTTTCATAGATTTTGAAAATAGAGAAGAATAGTTATCAAGGGGGGCTGGGAGAATATATGGGGACTTAATTGAGCCAGGAATCTTGTCCCTAAGAGGTAGATGGTTAGGGTTCAATTCCATCTAGTTTTCGATAATAACTACAAGTTAGAATAAAGGGTAGGGGGTAAAGAGAAGCAAGTTGTTGTAAAGATTCTTTAGGAAGCAGAAAGGTGGGCCTTCTCTTGGGGGTGACTAAATTGGAAATGATTATTGATTCCGCTATCTGGGAATTATGAGGATCCTTTAACATGGTATGGGATTTCATTCCTTTGAAAGGAGTAATATTGGCCTCCTGGCAGAGTGGACTTCAGTATTTGATGGTCATGAATAGTGAAGGTTTTGAGGGGTCCTCTAGAATAGATCTACGGAATCAATCTTAATAATAATGTGTGCAAATAAACAACTATGCAGCGGAAATAATAATCAAAACAACATAAAAGCACACACCATAAGAAGACACGATTTTTACGTAAAAAACCCTAATCGGGTAAAAACCACGAGTCCGACTTAGACTAATAATCAAGCACTATGAATTATTACGCAATTACAAGCCACTTGCAAATAATCTCTATAACGTTCTTCTCTTATAAAGAATCACTCTACAATTACCGCCTGCCGCTGCCTGCTACAAATCTACTCAACTACATATCCTCTAGTTGTTGCGCTTGACTCCTCAAATCTTCTACGCTTAGAAGACGATCTTCTACAAAAAATGTAAAAGACAAGAACTCTAGAACTTCAACTTCGGCACAGCTCTTTTCAATGGATGCTCAAGAGAATATTATCTCCAATAAGTAATTTCTACTTAGCCCCAATGAGATTTCTATCTTAGGATTGAGAGAGAACCTCTTTTTACAGCCCCAATTCGTGCCTCATAATAGTAATCTAACCAGAATAGGGATTGGCACAAAACAAGAAGGAACCCCTTAAAATAGAAATAGAAATTCGCACAATGGTAGTTTCGTAATTTTGGATAGTACAATTTCTGCAAACTTCCTGAGGCCATAACTTTTTCGTTTTTAGCTCCAATTGACGCAATCTTAGAACCTACGGATATTTACTCGAAATGAGCTTTCTAACGGTAGGTTGCTTGCTCATATGCGATGCTCGGTTTATGAGATATGACATTTTTAATTCAAATACCTTCATTTTAACTCGGTTTGTGAGATATGACATTTTTAATTCAAATACCTTCATTTTAGCTCTTTTGGGACTTTTTAATCTCTTCAAACTCCTAGTTTAAAATAAATAGAAATAGAACTTTAACGAGAGCTAGAGTTTTGTCCAATCTATGAATTTAGCCAACATATTAAAATCCTTACAAATAGGCAATTTCTAATGTCTAATTTGGACTCGGGAAAATCGTTTATGTTTGTGTGGTGGTTGTTGGTCGGGGGCTGCGGTTTGCTTGGTAGGGTTTAATTATTTGACACAAATATGGAAGATTCCTTGGTGATTAGTAGTGACTTCTATGTCATCTTCTTTTTCCTTTGAGAGAAGAGGTGGTTGTGGCATATTGGACGACATATAATAGTCACTAGATTTTGTAAATGAAGAAGAATTGATCGATTTGCCATTGTCAAAGTTGCTATCAGTGAGAAAATTTGACCATTCCCAAAATCCAAGGGGTGAGAGCAACACTTCCTCGGTGTTCTACAAACAAGTGTCCTACATCGTTCTCAAACCATGGGCTAGAGCGCAGGACCTTTCACTTTCAAAGATATCAACAAACTTCTATATTTCATCCAAAAGTTTCTAATGCTCCAAAGAAAAAAAAAAGAATCAAATAAGATAGACTTTAAAAAAAAACAAAAAAGAAAAAGGATATCTTCAAATTCAATAAAAAAAAATCAAATAATCAACCATCTTTATGTTGGACTTCTTCCACTGATGAGTGCGAAATAAATTCTTATGAAATACAAGAAAGTATAACAAGTCCATCTTATCTGAATATCTTTTTTAGTTAAAGAAAAAAGAAAAAAAAAGGATATCTCTAAAATACCGCAAAACATCAATTTGCAAGCATCTTTTTGCTGCATTTTGTTTTTCAGAGATGACTTCAAAGAAATCCCCATAAGTTACGAAACAAGATATTCTTAGAACCTAATTGGAGTATGAATGTATCTCATTCTCATAGCCTTGATTGTTTTTCTAAATTTCAATTAAAATTGAAGAACACCCGTGGACAATAAAAAATTAAAAAAAACCAAAGAAGGAAAAGAATAAAAAAGGCAAAGATGAAAGAAAGTGAGTAAACGATGAAGGAGAAGAACCAACAGTATCCATTTGTATGAGAACAAAGTAACATCACTTGAATCTGACAAATTTAAAATAAATCAAACAACTGAAAGTTAAAAAAAATATATAGAAAAATTAAGTTACTTAGCATCATTAAGGGAGAAAGGAGAAGAGAATGCTTTAATTTTGGATCTTGAAGATGTATAAAGAGGTCGTCTGCTGCTAACTTTTGTACCATCACAAGACTTTGATTCTTTTCTTTTGTGTATTTCTTTTTCTCTTTTGCTTTCATCCTTTGTTTTCGTTGCACCATCCACATTTTGATAAAAAAATCATTCTACAGACAATAAAACATCCAATATCGTAAACATGGTTTTAAACATTGGCCAAGTCCCAGTTGAATCAGACTTGGCAGTCGGCACCTCTTGAGTTGATTTACCCCCTCATCTCTATTCCTACAGAAAAGGCCTCAAGCACATCATTTTCACCATATTTTCCTGTTAGAAGAAGCTCTGGGAGGCTTTGGGGAATCTTTGACATTGATTTTAGAATATTAAAATCATTTTTATGGGAATATCTAAGCATTCAAAGATTGAATGAGCTGTTAATCTGACTGGGTGAAAAACAAATGACTGCACCTATTGATACTTTAACTTATTCATACTGGCTAAAATGTGATGAGTCCTATATTTCTACAACTAATTCGTACTAAGTAAAACATGATGGGTCCTATAATTTCTATATTTATAGGACTTCATTTGTCAAAACTTTTAGGTTCTTTATCATAGTTTTTATATAATTCTTAAGGATCTTGAACTCTAGGGTGTGACTTGGTTTGATTCTGCCTAGTCGCATGTGAGTCAGTTGAGTTGACTCCACTTGAAGGGGGACCTCCCGATTCCATTTTTAAAACCTTGATCATTAAATGAGGTTTTTTTATTTGATTGGAATCTGTGAGTTGCAGAGATAACCAAACACCTTTAGTTTAGGAGTGAACAATTTTTTATAGGATGTGGTTGGTGATCATGATATTATTGCAATGATACAGCAAACTGAACGGTCCCTAACTTTTCTTTAATAGCAGTAGGACCTTACTCATTTCATTACAACTCACGTCAATCATACGGCTCGAAACCAAAAATCGCATGAGATTTATATGAAATTTGAGGCTTGTTAGACTGAGCAAGCAGCAGCTCCTTATGATCTCCTTCACGAAAAACAGTGATATGCATGTTCATAAATTCAAATTGGGAGGTAAATAGGGATAGCTGTTGAAAAAATTGCTCATATTGTAAAATTTTTCCTAGATTATTTTAAATCGTTTGAAAAGAAGAAGTAAAATCAGGAAAAAAAGCAAAGAAAAATGAATCTTAATTGAATGTCTATTTCCATCCACATTCAATTGAGAAAATAAAATCTTCTGTCCATTATTAACTGAAACACTACTACAGTGATCACACTTGGATTAATCTATTCATAGTGGACGGTAGTATAACAGAAATATTTTTTTATTAAGTTTGTTCTTATCAGTAAGATGAGATCAGATTTGATCAGCCAAAGTTTGATGCATAGTTTGCATTGCTTTGCATTTGAGCCTAATATTGCAGCATTAGCAGTTTTTTTAAGTTTTTTCATAGTGGCGGCTGTCTAAGATTATAAACTTGAAGGAAGAAACATCACAAGAGTGGGCATTGGATTTTTTGTTGAACATTGCAGAATTTGACACCCAACATGGTTGGGATAAGGCTTTGATGATGATGATGATGATGATGATTGCAGAATTTGACATATTTAGCTGAAAGCTGATTGTTGATATTGCAACATCTGCATGAGGGCAAAAACCTTGCCTTATTCAGCATTTCATAAAAACATCACCTACGTTAACTTCAAAATGTAAGCCTACTATTAGTTGCTTCAGTTGCTTCTTGTGTCTTCAGGTACTTATCACTCTTGTACTTCTCTGAAGTCATGCTTCAACAGAATGGGAGGAGTGATATGTCAATGCAACTCGGCAAATAAGTATAGGAGACTAGATCCTGAGCTTGAAAAGAAAATGGTGGAAGCCATTAAGCAGAGAGCTGCATCAAGGAGAAATTCTTTCAGGTCAATTAATAGCATAATCCTTAGATTTCCTCAATTTAAGGAAGGTCTGAGAACCATAAAGAGTGTTTTTGCACAATATGGTAAGTCGGTACTTTTGGAAGTTTGTTTTTTCACTGATTGACCTCACTTTTAAATGATGTCTCATTTGAAACACTGCTTTGAAAACCGGACTTTGGGCTTAGCTATAGAAGTAGATGGTTGGGTCCAAACCATCTGGCTTGACATGCAGTCAATGGTTAAAAGATTCCAACTGCCACTTCATACTAGTTATGGTAATTTTAACTGAATTTTTAAATACTTGAACTGTTTGATTTGGACTGGACAAGAAAGGATGCCTGCTCCAGCCAAACCTTGCCAGACTGGGTTTCAAAACACTGGTATAAAAGATTGAGAATCAGGTCTCATCATGCAATAGCTTTTATGGGAATGCCTCCTATTTTCAATGTATATCAGTCAATGTGGTCTTTGATTCCTTTAAACAGACGAGGACTCAAATGGAACCATTGACCATGGCGAACTGAAGAAATGCTTGCAGAAACTGCGACTCAATCTTATGGACAAGGAAATTGATGACCTATACCATTCCTGTGATATCAATGGTACTGAAGGAATACAGTTCACTGAGTTTGTTGTTCTCCTCTGCCTTATCTATCTTCTGGGGAAGCCTGCTACTACTCTGAACAATGTATCCGCAGCATGGTTAAAAGCTAATTCATTTCATGTCCAGTGTTCCCATTTTTATGGTAAATCACCCATATTTGAGGTACATGTGGGATTCCAGTTACTTCTTTGACTTTCTTCAGACATCAACATTGGGGTTGCCGCAGCTAGAGGCCACCTTTGACACAATGGTCGAAGTATTTTTGTTTCTAGATAGTAACTGTGATGGGAAAGTGAACAAAAAAGATATGACCCGTGCACTAAATGATGCGTCTCCTTGGGAGAAGTCCCCTGGATACATTACTATGAAGAGATTCAGTCAGTTTCTCTCTCTCTCTCTCTCTCTCTCTCTCGCTCTGCATGAATGATGCTTCATGGTTGTATTGGCATTTAACTTCCTTTTGATGTATGCAGAGGAAATGGACTGGCACAAGAATGGGAGGGTCAGTTTCAAGGAGTTCCTCTTTACATTCATAAATTGGGTTGGATTTGATGAAGTTGATGATGAGAGAGAAATCATAGAAACAGACTAATGTGCATCACCAGGCAGGAAATGCTGATGGCATGAGTAGGATGATCCAATTCTTCAGAACAAAATACTTGCCTCTGACATGACGTGTGTCTCCTGCTGTTTTATTTCAGTTGGTATTGGAGTTTGAGTTTCAAGTTGGTAAGTTGTATTTATGTTTTATTCTCTGAACTTGGTTCGTTAATATCTTGCCCTGGACTGGGAATCTTGTGCTTTAATTTGCTCATCAGTAGATCTAGTTTTTAACCATTTGCAGGTCACCTTTGCATTACATGCCTGTGTGAATTGGTTCTGTGGTTGGTTGCCAAACTATTTGAACTCACATCAGACATTCTAGGTTTATTTTAAAAAAAAAATGTTCTCAAGCCTTCTAAAATAGAGTTTTCAGTGGCTTACTCTTCTGAAAAATGCTTTACAACAGTGTAGTACTTTTGTGGTCCTGGATCTATCTTTTTTCTTCTTGTGGGCAGAGTACATTGGTTGATTTGGTTAGACTATATTGGTATGTAAACTACGATCCTAGCCTTCTCTTGCGCGCACCTAGGACATGCATCATGCCTAACCTGTCAGAAAATCACCATGCCATGTGCCAATATTGGACTCTGCCTATCAACATGGTACTCGATGTTTCCCAGCTTTGTGAAGAGTCAGTAGCTTACTTTTGTAGCCAAAAGCTTGACTGGAAGCAGTCCTGGGTCTGTTGAATTCAGTCAAATAGGTCACAACTAAATTCATTAGGTAAAACCCAAGTGGAATTCTATTCAAATGAATAGGTGAACTTGCTTCATGCTCAACATTTAGAAAGCCGGTTTAGCTTTCCTGTTGCATTAACATCCCTGATATGGAGAACAGCTATGCTGGTTCCAGAGTCATAGATTTTGATTTGTTTACCTATTTGGATTGCATGCATTACAATCCAGGGTAAGTAAAAAGACACATGCTCTTTGTATTGATAAGATGACGGTATTTTCCTGAAAATTAGGGCTGTCAAGGACCTGGTTTTAGTGCAACTGCACAAGTCTACTTGAGCCAAAATCCAATAACGCCGGATTGGAACTGTCAGGCACGCCTATGGGCGGGACACACAATAAGTTCAGGGTCCGAAATCCTTACCAGATGGACCCAGATTCTGGGTTCCAACTCTCATTGGACTCAGGTCTCCCATTACCAGGCATGCCTAGACCTAGGTTCTAGGTTTCTTTTTAGACCCAACCTATGATTTGGGCCCTGCAATTATTATTGGGCCTGGATTCAAACTTGTGGGAGTCTGGCCTGTGGACAGCAGTATAGATGCTGCTTACCTAAAGGATATCAGGGATGAAATGGATCCTTTGATACCCAAATACCGAAAGGACTCAAACTGAAAATGTTGGGTATGAGTCCAGATTTGGACGCACTTTCAATTTGGGTCCAGGGCTAAACTGCATGGACCCGAATAAAAGCCAGGTCTGCCTTTGGGTTGGTTTTGTATCCAAGGACCCACATACCTGATGCCACCATCTGGTAGCCTATGATGCACGGATACTTCAAAATGAGCAACGTATCGCGTCGTATCATATCCTATACTTCACTTTCTATGTGTAAAATCCGTATCCTTGCTGTGTCCATGGTGTGTCCCTATCATATCTATGCCGTATCTGGACATCATAGCTGGTAGCCATTTGGATGATGTACATTGGTAGGGTATGACTATGGGTCCAACATTGGACCCACTTTTAATTTGGGTTCAGGGTTAGGCTGCGTGGACCCAAATAAAATTCAGTTCTGGTTCTGGGTGGGATTTGTACCAGAGGACCTGCATAATTGATGCCACTACCGTATGTCATCGGTATAAGAACCGGTAGCCATTTGGATGGTGCTCATAGTATCAAATCACAAGGCTGTGGGTTCAAGTCATGTTGCTACTCAAAATATATAAGTATATAATGTATTTTAAGTTTACTATTTAAGTGGTTGGGTTACTATTGGTTTTGGAGCTTAGGCCATGTCTAGGGTTTGGATCTTAATTAAATTCGGGTATGGGTATGACTTATGAGTCCTTTAAATTGGACCTAGGTTAGGCCTAGTTGTGGTACCTTTTTGGTAATTTCAGTTTGGGTTTGGGTACAGTAGAATATGGATCCAACCTAATCTGACCAATTTTCATCCCCGCCTGATATTTTTTCTGTGCTAGGTTTGCTATTTTCAAAGTTCGAACTCTGTTCTCCTACTTCTTCCACCCCCCGGGTCCCACCACCCCAACAACACACACAAAAAAAAAAAAACTCTGTTCTTTTATATTTTGGACATAAAATACAATGGATTGCTGTAGAAAGCTTTATTGTAAAACATCGTAAGCAATATTGGGGCAGTGAAAGATAGCATCTTAGAAAGTTTAATATGTAGTGGAAGTAAAATTCATACAAAAAAATAGCTAATAAATCAGTCATGGACTTTGGTATTTTAGCCTAGTGTCTTCAGACCTCCGACTGATGGGATAAGGCTCTAATCACAATGATCATTGTTGTCTTATTCTGCATCCTCACCTGAATGGATATTTGGACTCTCCTGATTGTCTTAATGTGCTCCTTCCAGCTAGTGTGGTGGCCAACTAAAAAAGGTTTGTTCATAATTGTTATCTTTGTTCCTGTAAAGTATCCATATCTGGAATGATAATTGTCTAACAATTGTACGTTCCTCCTTTCTTTTTCATTCTCTCCACCGAAAGGTTTAGGTATTACCTCATGGCTGTGCCAACAGGTTGGTTGTCTTAAAAGAAAATTCTTTTTCCTGCTGCTGCTTTCAATATCCCTTTCCACATTGTGCCTGTTTGTTGTTTAGTTAATGGTATTGTATGCATGTTTCACACTGTTGGGTATACTGTAACTGCCCATTCGTGATGGATGTGCATACAGATTCAAACTATTTTCTGCTTTACTTTCACACTGTTGGGTGTGAAAAAATGGATCTTTTAGCTGCCCATTCGAGATGGATGCGCATACAGATTCAAACTATTTTATGCTTTAAGTGTCTTTAAAATTCTAGTTTGGTAAGATTCCCACAAAGTACAAACCTATGTTTTCCAATTATGAAAATGCAATTTTCTTTCGAGTTGTTGCCACACTATTTTGCAATGAGCTATGTTTCCTGTTGGGTTGGTCATGTTCACATTTTCATCTGTTAAGACTATCATATCTAGGGATCACATGCCATGAGGAGGCTGAATTTATGAGCATAGCTGCAGTTCCCGTATTATGAACATAGCAGTTAGGATCCGTAGTTGATGGATAGTCGCATTATAAACTAATAATTGTTATATATATATATATTTTTTTGTTAACAAGATAGACGAAGGCGTATATGGAAGAAGGACAATGATATTGGTCTTGTTTGCCAGACAATAAACTGAACATTTCGATTTCATCCCTCATGCTATTTACATCGATACAGCCTGAAGCAGTATTCAAAGAGAACCCAGAGAAGACAGACAACAACAATGTAGATTTCAGCTTACTTTACTGGTTACATGGATTCTGGGACAATATCAGCTGGATACCTCCGTCTCTGTTCAATATATGCCCAGGGCTTGAATTCTCTTGATCAAGGACAAGGAAGAAGCATTCTTCCCTTCCCACTCCTCCCTTCTCTCCACCCATCGATTTTGAGACAATAAAGGATATAGGCAGCTGTCCTTCCCATCAAGTACACTTACAATCTGCCTCATGCTCGGCCTTAACTCAGGATCTGAATGTGTGCAGGCCAGGCCCAATCTCACCAGCCTTTGTAGCTCCTGACTATCATAATCCCCATCCAATCTCCAATCCACCAGCTCCACCAATGGCCTGTCTCTTGCTTCCAGCTCTCTTATTTTTTCGACCAGCAGAACTTCAGGCCATCGGAAATCAACTGCTTTCCTTCCGCTCACTACCTCCAGTACCACCACTCCAAAACTATAAACATCGGCCATTGTGGTTACTTTTCCGGATTCCATGTACTCGGGGGACATGTATCCAAAGATTCCACGGGCTGGCGTGTTTGAACTAGCTATGGAGTGATGGCCATGTGCGTTTCGTGTCAGGAACTCGGCGAGGGCAAAGGAGCCAAGACGAGGGTTCATGTCAGAATCAAGGAAGATGGCAGAAGAGGTGATGTTCCTGTGGATGACCTGTTCATCCCATTCTTCATGGAGATAGAGGATGGCGGAGGCGAGTGATTTGATTATGTTGTATCGATGGTGCCACCGTAAGAAGGGGTGGCCATTCTTATGCAGATGGTGATGATGAGAGAGGTAGTGGCTCAGGGAGCGGTGGGACAAATAGTCATAGACAACGAGCATTTCCCCTTGCTCAGTGCACCATCCGCGGAGCTGCACCAGGTGGCGGTGGCGGATACTTCCAAGGTTCTGAAGTTCATTTGAGAACCTAGCTCGCAATGCGGGACAAGTCTTCATCCCAAGCCGCTTCACCAGTACATGAAGTCGGTTGTTTAGGTAGCCATGATAAGCTGTGCCAAAATCCATCTCTGCCACCATCTGAGCTTCAGAGAAGTTGTCAGTGGCAGCAAGGATTTCCTTGAAGGATATCTCTCTCGGCGTGTCAACTGGCAGGAAAGTTGTTGCTCGTTGACGACTGCTTTCATTGGAGGCACCATCTCCACTGCTGTCATCAGCAGTTATGAACATGGTGCTGCCCATCGCAGTGATGTAACCAGATGTATTGGTTGTATCTGTTCTTGTGGTTGGGGTTGTGGAGGACATGGAAATGTAGAGAGGGAACGAGTGGAAAGATGGGAGAGCCGGCAATTCGCCTGAGAAATGAGAGGAAAGTGCTTCCATGACCCATTTCATGGTTGGCCTGGACTGGGGGTCATTGAGCGAACAGAGGAGGCCAAGGTGGAAGAGACGCTGCATATCAGCAAGTTGGTATGATCCATCCGGAAGACGACTATCTCCAGCTTGCAAGAACTTCCCCTCATCTGATAGCCGGCGGACCCAATCAAGCAAAACAATCTGCTCATCTGGGTATGTCAGGTCGACCGCTCGACGCCCAGATGCCACCTCCAACACCACAATCCCAAAGCTAAAAACATCAGATTTTGCAGTTGTTGTGCTCCGTTTCTGAAAGCTCTCTGGAGGCAAGTATCCAATTGTCCCGCCAATCCTAGTAGTCTCCCCCAACCGGAACTGATAGTTATTGATGGATGCCGATCGAAGTGACGCCGAGGGTGAGTTGGGCATCTCGAGCTCATGCTCGAGCCACCTTGCCAAGCCAAAGTCGCCGAGCCTCGCATTGTAGTCAGAGTCCAGCATGACATTGCTGGTTTTGACATCCCGATGGATTATCTGCGCCTCTAGCTGCTCGTGCAGATAGAATAGCGCTGCTGCCAGCCCAGAGACAATGTGCTGGCGGCGCTCCCAACTAAGCAGAGCAGGAGAACCATCTTGGCGGCGGAAAAGGATGCGGTCGAGGCTGCGGTTTGGCATGTAGTCATATACAAGTAGGAGCTCTTCATCGTGCACGCACCATCCCCTAAGGCGGACCAGGTTGCGGTGCCGAAGCTGCGCCACAGCTGCCAATTCAGCAGCAAACGTCTTCTCAAAGCGCTCCCCCTTGTCAACGACGCATTTCACGGCCACCACAGTTCCATCACTGGGGAGCACAGCCCTGTAGACGCGGCCAAATCCCCCACTTCCTAGGAGTTCATCCTCACAAAATCCATTGGAGCCAATATAGAGCTCTGCGTAGCTAAAGATTCGTGGGTTCCCCCGGAAGAGCTTCTCTGATGCCATAATTCCAGCCATGTCCTGGAACTGTGGCGGCAAGTCAGGTTGATCAAATTGGTGTTGTTTCTCTGAGACATATCCGCACAAGGAACTGATACGGTCCAGTCTCCTTTGGCAGCAGCAGCTGCAGAAGAGACGCCGAAAGAAGGCCATGAAGTGGTGCCCAAGATGTGGTGATTCGTTCTCGGGCGGCGGCAGCGGCGGAGGCAGCGGCTTGTCATGACTGTTACTAGGTGGTACGAGTTCGTCAATGTCTGCAGGAAGTATGTAGCAGAGACGGCTAAGATTCAGGTGCTGCATTGGATTAGAATCTGAGGTTGGGTTGGTTGGAACTTGCAGGGAGAGGTGAAAGGCCGGGTTTGTTGCCTATGCTAAAAAACAGCTAATAAGGAGAGTTGGGCCTCTTTTAAATGCCAGAATTCAAACAGGAAACACCCGGATTTCCAGATTGAAGGATTGACTTTTGGTGCTATGTTTCTTCTGGATGGTTGGATGGATAGAGGAGGTGAAATATCGTCAGGCAGGAGAAAATAAAGAAGCATTCTTGGTCTTGAGGGAGAGCTGCAATTCAAAAATAGCCTCCCGTCACGGAACGTAATGAAGATTCCATTCTGTCACACAGGTGCCGGTGACCCTACCCTACGTGTGAATGTGTGTGCGCACACGCCACACGAGTTTTGGTCGGTTGGTTGTAGGGCGACCTGCTTTCTACGTGCTACTACCTGACCGCTGACGGACCTTTTTGAAATCTCGAGTAGAGTCTGACAAGAATAAAAAGGGGACAACCGTGACTCGCGCTCTTGGAATTATCAGCCATGTATCAGCATTTTGTTGGAACAGGATAATCATCCTCTTTGGATATATATATATATATATATGGGCTTTGATCCCATGAGAATTATTATTACATACCTACCATGAGAATTTTTTATGGGGCTTACTTATGGGTTCCATTTAGAGATGAGACTAGGGGATGGAAAGATCTACGTGAGACCACCCCACATATCAAGTTTAGCCCCAATCACATATCTCTAATCCTTTCATCCGTGGCCTACAAATTCAGTCCATTCGGACCGTGCACAATCAATCCAATGGTCCAGTAAATTCAGATTTGATCAAAACTTAGTGCAAGTGACTATCAGGGAGGTCCCTGTGTATTGCAAGATTTTGATTGGATGATAGATGGGTCCCACTTAGAGTTCTCACAAAAAAATGGTGAGAATTAGTTTTCATAGGATTATTTCCCTATATATATACAAAAAATGTTACTATACATTTATCTCGCATCATAGGGTGAAGGACACTTTCTTTTTTGGAAAATATTAATATACAAGAAGACAAAATTATCATACCTCATAATACCTTTTTTAACTTGCTAGGTCAAAAAAGACTATATATATATGACAATATTCATGTGGATACGTCCGTCACCATTTCAGCGAGAGATGCTCATTTTTTGAAAAGTATTAATGTGCAAAAGGATAAAAGCTCACACCTCATCACACCTTTTTTACTTTGACAGGTCTAAAAAAGGAAACGTCTCTCACCAAAACGGTATATGTGTGTGAGAAACGGTCTAGCGAGATGGTGCGGTATATGAATTAACTTTTTAGGGCCCACCTGGAGTCATACCAACCATGAAGGGCATGAAGGATTAAAAGATAATGATGGAAACTAGGTTCGTGCAAAAAATCAGGGCAATCGAATCATCCTAGCCCTTTCATTTTAATGTTTTATATTTGCAATAGTTGAAATAAGTTATCTCATTTCACACATAAAACTACATTGGATGGAGTTGATGTTTTGCACACACCTAGTTCCCATCATAATTTTTCAATCCATTATGCCCTTTATGGTTGGCAAGACTCTAGGTGAGCCCTACAAAGTTAACTCATATACTGCACCATCTCGTTAGACCGTTTCTCATATATATATATATATATAAAATATTATTATACATCTATGCCTTACTATAAGGTGAGGGATACTTTTTATTTTGGAAAGTATTAATGTGTAAAAAGATAAAACCATCATACCCCATCAAGCGTTTTTAACCTTGTTGGGTCAAAAAAGGAAATGTCCCTCACCCTATGGTGAGGGATTGATGCATAGTAATCTTCCTGTATATATATAGGAGCACTAGGTATTTTTAAAACTGAGAACGCCCATTTTTGCAATGAATAAGGGGTTAGGAATGTAGAGAAGCAATTAATGTTACTTTTAAAAAAGAGAAAAAGTTGCCACATAACTTGTCCCTCGTTGAAAGATAAAAGAGGGCAGAAACGCCCCCTTTTAAATGAGGTATTCCTAAAAAATTTTCATATATATATATATATATATATATGTGTCCCAAAAGTTGGTGGTACCTTCCCTTTAAATGGGAGAAAAAGGCCAAAGAGGATATATGGATATGAGAGTACTAGAAGGTTGGAGGAATGTTCACCTTCTCATGTGAGGGTTATTTCTTCCCAATGGCTGGGAGCAGTGCAAATTGGGTGCGTCCTAAGTCCTCTAATACTCACAAACATTTGAATCCAGAGGAGAATATTTGGTGGCATGAAAATCATCAATCAATACAAAGAAGCGTAATGTATTCAAGAATTTGACTGAAATGGCTAAATAAGAACATTCATATAAATGACTTTAATACAGTTAAAGATAAGGCTTTGATAATAATTAACGATATATATCTTATTTTGTCTTGATCCTGGATGCCTTTTTTCCTATTTTTGTCCCCCGTGGTGCACGCACAGTAGGAGCTGGACTTGGAGATGGTGGGCCCCAGCTTTTGGGGAAATGAAAGAGAAGAGAGGAAACAGGTGGGTCCGACGACTTGATGTCTTCTCTTTAAATGGAACCGCGTCGCATGTCTGAGCCGCGTATCATGTGTGGTCCACCTCCACCGCTCACCTAAATTTGGAAGGAGGGAGGGAGGAAGGGAGGGGACAATCTCTTGGTTGCTTTTCTGCAACTGGAAGAGGACATGTAGTGATTGCGCCACAAATGCAGCTGATATGAAATTATCAATTAAATACTGACCTTTTGTTTTGGATCAGTTTTTGTTGGGTCCGGTGGATCCTCTGTAAGTATTTGATCGTGGCTGGGGGCCACATCACTGAGGAGCAGCCAGCTATGCAACGGTAGCTTGGGCAGCTGCCCATGATGATGACACTCACAGTCACTGTAGGGCAACTGCTCGTACAATCTCAATTCGTTTTTGTTGATATACAGCCGTGACGAGCTCCATTCAGACTGGCATTCCTTCTTCACATGTTGGACTTATTTTATTACAAGATAAATATTAGATTATCTGGGTCCAAGCGTAGACTCTAAATCAATCGTCACTGGACCCCACACCTGAAATTCATAATGCACTTGCCTCCTTTTATTTTGTATATATCATATTATATCATGGGTCAGCTTTCATTTTAATTGGGAATGAGACCACATGCCTAAGGGAATTGATGGTGCCAACTATGGTTAGAGTGAAATTTAGCTTAGAAATACAAGGATAGAGATTGTAAATTTCTTGATTTGAGTCGTGGGCCTAGAAGTGGATTAATAGAGGTTTTAACTTTGAGAGTTTTAGTATTCATTATTTATTTATTTATGATGATTTAAGGGGTTTTTTTTTTTTTTTGTTTTTACGGTTCCACCTTTCGATATTTACATCTGAATTGGGAGTAATTCAACTCTAATGAGGGATGACTATTTTCTACGCGCTGCATACATATTTGAAAATTTTATTATAAGGCCTGGATTTGGCTTCTTGTCTGTCACACATTCTAGATAAGTCGAAGGCTGGAAGCAGACAAATTGGTCACGCGCCATGAGCGGTGAAGTAGCGGGCTCCACCAGAAAATGGATAAGCGTTGACACAAAGTCAGTTTCAATGGGTCACTATTGGCTATTTCTCTAATCAAATGAATGAGCGGTAATGTTTAACGGCTTGCCAGGAATGCCTAAAAGCTGTTTTATTATTATTATTATAAAAGTGGGCCAGAGAGGCCGGTTAAATTGGGGGTACTTCCAGGGGAATTCGGAACCGATACCTTAACGGTTTTGTTAAATTAGATGAGTTTTTTTTTTAAAATAAGGGTATTAATAAATAAGTGGTTTTATTGTTAATAAAACCACTTGTGGGTCCCATTTGGGGATGGAACTAGGGAAGATAAAAAGATCTATGTTGGACCACCATAACTATCAAGTTTGATTCTAATTTCATGACCACAAATTTAATGGCTTCATATGTTTTTTTTTTAAATAATCCTCTATTTAACGGTCAAATTCATTCGGATGGGTGCTAAACTTTGAGATTAGTAACTATCAAAGGATTCTTATTTATGCAAGGTTTGGATGGGTTGCTAGGTGAGCGCACCAATAGTTCTCACGGAATCATGATCAGAACTAATTCTTACTTGAATATTTTTAAAATATATTATTATATATATTATAACAATTCCCCCTTTCACAATAGAGCAACATATGACGCTTCTTCTTTATGGGAGAGCGACACATGGCACACTCCAATTAAAGTTCGAAGATTTTTTTCTCATTTCCTTCCCTTGAAATTTCTCTCTTTACTATTTAATTTCCTAAAAATCAACATAATCCTTATCTCTATTATTATCTCTCTCTTTCTAAAATTAATCTAAATCTTTCTTATTTAAAGAATACGATACCTTAAAAATTTTAATGCAATCCTTTACATGCAATCTCATCATAATCTACTATTGATATTCATATCATATTTAATCTTAAAAAATGCTATATAGTCAAAAGGAGGGGTTCTCATACATCTCAAACGAATTTTTTTACCATTGATCATATTAATTAGGCAAAATACCTTTATCTCATTTCATATGCCATTAAATCCTATTATCCAAGTAGCAATTTGTTGGTCCACATAGTTTTTTTTATTAAAATCACAATAGAGTCTAAATTGATCATGGGTGTTTATAGAGCTGGGCCAAGACGGGCCCGGCTGGGCCAGTAATGTCCAGGCCTAGCCTAGATTTTGAACAACAAGTTTAAGTTTAACTTGGGCCATAAGTACTTACCCTGCAACTCACCTAGAATAGTTTAAACTTGAACCATACTATATTATATTTAAAAAATAAAAATATTTGTTGGTTAGGATGTTTGTTTCTATGTGAAAGATTTCTTAGTGTCTCTCATTTGGACCAGATTGGGCTTGGACTTTCTACTACTAAATCTTAGCCTAATTAAGTTTATATCTAGGCCCTGCTCAAGTAAGTTCATGCTCACGCCCTAAAATTGTTAGATCTTCTATAAATTAATCACTTAGAATGACACTATCAGGAGGTAAGATTAAAATCTCTCTCATTCTAAATCATGCCTTTTAAAACCCGGAACAACCAATAATTTGGATTAATTCTAGCATAACAATTTTAAATTTGGATTAATACTCTCACTCAATTTTAAATTTTACGCAAACTAATCAATCTTTATCTCTTATATTAAAATCTTTCAATTTTATACACAACATCTCTTGTAGTTAGATTGATAGAACTTTTGGAAGGTGGATAATCATATTCATTTTTATTTTGACTACTCGCCATGAATAGGTGGGTATTAGAATTCAATTTTTCCATGTAACAATGGGAGGAGAAAAAAAATAGAGAACGACCAGTTCATCGGCCTATAGATTTCACATGAGAATATGAAGTATGGTATATGCATGGAGACACCATCTAACAACTTACCACTGAGAGTAAGTGCAGTTCTGCTCTCTTTAAACACCAAAAGTTCTGATGATTTATATATATATATATTTGTTTTAAATGTTAAGAAGATAGTTATGCTATTTTTTTCTGTTAATTATTTAATTTCTCTTTTCTCTCTATATCTCCCAAGGCCATGATCATTACATTTTTATAGGTATCAATTTTAATATGCTAATACATATTAACTAAGTGTGTCTTTCATGTTAGAATGTATATGGTAATGCAGATGGTATTTTATGCTTAGTATATGACTAATACAATTTTTTTCTACCAAGTAGAGATTGAAAGTAATCCCATATTTTAATGTCCACCACTCAATTGGAAATCATCTTAGGTTTTATTACATCTAGTCGAAATTTCTTTTTGTATTTTTATTTCTTTCTCTTTCTTTGAGTTATGCGTAAATGAACAAGTGAGAAACCTAAATTTTGTGATAATCTTGATTATCGGCTTTTTTCACCTAATCCAAAATTTTCATAGTGATAGGATTGGTTGAACTGATTATTCTTTGCATAATGGAGTATTCCATCTAATTTATATCACCATATAATATTTTTTTCTCTTGACTTGATTTCACAAATTAAAGGAAAAATTATTTTTTATTAATATTCTAATGAAATTCCACAAGTACATTATTTTCATTTTTATTTAGTTTTACTAATATGATATTTACTTTTTAAGAGTGCACTAAAATATTTAAGATTATGATTGTAAAATTAATTTAATGTTAATATTAAATTAAAAATCATTTAAATATATATAAATATTCTTATTTACTAATAATATAATTATTAAATAAGGCCCGCATGAAGCGTTAGTTATATATATTAAGAGAATTCACCCTGTTTGTAAGAGAGAAGAAAGGAACGGCACATGATACCCCTAATATCTAAAATATCTCTCTTTTCTCCTAAAATCTCTCATGATTTATTTTGGTTTCCTTGTAAAGAAGAGTCCTATTTTTGTAGCCTAATCTCCCCTCTAACTAGCTTTCGTAATCCTAATTTCTTCTTAACGATAAACTTCTAAATCTAATAAGAAAAGACTACTTTTAATCCATATTTTTCTAAAAAAACATGTGCCTCACCTCATCTCATGGGACCTATTTTGATGAATCCATTCATTCATCTACCCACCGTGAAGACTTGCCTGCTCTACCAAATTCGCCCATCCACATAAGAAATCAAATTATTAAGCTTATCTAACCTTCTACTTTAGTAAGATCAACAAAGACGAGCTTAAAGGTCAAATTTTCATGTACCCTTGGCATCTTTGTACAATTAATTTTAATTACATGTTTTTTATGTGATCAATACCATGATAATGCAAATTTGATAAAAATTAATTTTAAACATATTTAATGTGGGTTGATTTTCAAGTAAGATGAGAAAAATATATAGTGATTGTGAGCTCCAAACATTCGGGTCTCCTTAGATGTTTTTCCATAAGTAGGCGATGCATGAAAATTTCATGTAACGATAAAGAATCACTATTTTTCTTGGCACCTAAACTATGATGTATATCTCTCCAACCACAGCCATGGGGCCACCTAATCAATCCAAATCAACAATATCTTGGAAATACTGAGTTTCCTTAGTCGAGTCATAACATAATATTATCATTATTATTATTATCACTAGCAATAAAGGCCTTTGCTGAGCCCAAGTCCTAATAAAAAAGTTGTTATTTTAAAATTATATTTATTTTTATATTTATAAAAAGCTCAATTTGTATTTAAAAATGAAATAAGTACACTTGGTTAAGTTAGTAATTTTTAGAACTTAAATATAATATTAAGTAAAAGAGAGTTAAGTTTACCTTATAAGATTGTTGCCCATAATTAAATCTACGCATAGAAAGTCTAACCAAGCTCACAATTAATCCGTTTCAACACCATAAGGGACTAGGGTAACCAACCCATATGCAAAGTTAAAGCCCACCAATTAGGGTCTAATTCTACTACACTAACATGGTCAGTTAATTATTTTTATATATTTATTTTGCCGCCAACACCAACAACATTATTAGAGAAAATTAAAACACTTAACTTTCAAATAATATTAGTTTGATATGTGTATCATATGTCATGCAAATTAACCAAATAATATAAAAATAAGGAATTAAAATCAAACTGCAATCAAAATATTTAAGTATAAATTAGGCAGAAGTAAGTATAATAATCACATATAATTGAGCTTGTGTTCACATGTACTCCAACTATGTAATCAATTTTAATTAACTCATTTAAATGGATTATATAGATAGACTCTAACCTGACCTATTTGACCACACCTGTATAGATCCATATTAGATGTGAGTCAGATTTTACAATAAAGATTAAATTATAGATCGGGTTACATTTTTGGATCCTTTTATTTAAGCTCAATAGTTACAACTTAATTTTATTTTGGCTTCAAATGATTGCTGAGCATAGACTTTTGGAGCTTAGAAAATACTAAGCTCAGCCTCTTTATATAGGAGAATCTTCATACGCATCCGTCCCTCACCATTTTTTTAGTGAGAACTCTTGGTGGGGCCCATCTACACTCAATCCAAACCTTGCAACACACATGGGACCCTATGATAGCAACTCACCCCAACTTTCGGTCGGACCCAAATTTATTGGACCATTGGATTGACTATACACCAATCCGAACGGAATGAATTTGTGAGTCATGGATGAAGGGGTTAGGGATATGTGATTGGGATCAAATTTGATATGTAGGGTGCTTTCACATAGATCTTTCCAACCCCCAGTCTCATCCCTTGGTGGTGTCCACAGTGGGCCCCACCAAAAAGTGTGTAGGAAAAGTCCATGAGGGACATATGCACAGGAAAATGCCTCCTTTATATATATATATATATGTATGAGCATATGTAGGTTTATTTGAGCGTGATTCTAATGTGGGGTTTTTATGTGATTCTTATATTAATTTTTTGTGAATGCAATGTAGACATTACAAAGGCTACATAACCATCTTAATTGTTATTGTACTGGGTGGGTCGATATGGAGTGTCATTCTTAAACTAGGAATTACTTTCATAACAGGAGCATGTCTTGCAATTGTATTATATGCTGAGTTGGCTCATAATAAGTGTTCTTTTCTGAAATAGTTTATTTCGAATATGCTGAGAACCAACATCAAAATCAGATTTTTAAAAATTAATGTGGGGCTACCTCAGTGCATGCTAATCACAAGGGTAGGGCAGGACTAAAAGTTCCGGATATAGACTGGATTCTTTTCATCACCATCTCTAAGAATTTTCATATTTAATAATTATAAGTATTAGATCATCTTAATAATTGATCCACCTATAATCCAAATCAAAACTTCTCAATTTTGCATCCTTTGATAAGATAATTTTATATATCAAATAGGCTATATTTTCTGCCCCTTTTGCTTAAGCCAAATCGTTGTAACTTAGTCCCATTTTGACTTCAAATAATGGCTGAGTAGAGATTTTTGGGTTTTGACATGCGCAAATATATGTACCATGTGCGGTTCAGCCACCTCCACATAAGGCTTACATTCGATAATTCACATCAAGCATGCAACTAAATATTGTGTATAAATTTTCTTTTTAAGATATTTGATATTTTAAATTTAATTTAAACTATGTTTGTGTTATGATTTTATATAATAATATTAATTTATATTTTATTAAAATATTAAAAAATTAATAATTTTTTTTACCATGGCTCCCGTTGGATGTGGGCCTTAAAGCATTAGTATATATATATAAGAATTTGATATATTAACTGTGCCTTGTAGATTTGAATTTATGCTCTCAAGTCTCACTTGAGAGACCACTGATGGCTGCGTGGATGGCCATCGGAAGTATCCATCCGTGCTTGAAGCACTGATGGTTTTGCTTAAAGGGACTTCATATGTAGGGGTGTGAGTGGGGTGTGTGAGTAGAGAGAGAGAACCTCATAACCGCAGAAACTAAAAATTGTGAAATATGTCGGCTAGGAGCAACAGAATTAAAATTCTCTCCAAAACAAGCCCATGCTATACCGTCATGATTGTCAGTTTAATAATTTCAATTCATTGAAGCTGCTGTCCTTTTTTTTTTTTTTGGCTCTTTCTCTGTTTTAGCAAGTGCAAGTAGTCACACACACTCACAGGCCACAACAAATACTCCAAACCGCACGGCCCTAGCATCCAAGGCCGCATTGAATTGAATTACGCTGCTCTGGTGCTGATGAAATGAATGCATGGCAAATCGATGGTGATTGGTCTCGACGCGTACGCCTGCGTCACGTGTGGCCGCCCTCACTTCAAAATTTGAAAATTTCAACTTGTGGAATAAAAAAACAAGGAGGGAAGTTTGCTTTGCTTTGCTGCTTATCCGCGTAAACGCGTTACTCGAACTTGACTCAATAGTAGATTCGACTCGGAGGCTCCGGAAGATCAAGTTAATTCTTTTATTATTATTAATTAAAAGATTAAAAGACATAATGTTACTGAAGACCAGTAAATAATAAGAAAATGTTATCCCACGATTTATCCTCTCAAAATATTAGTCTTTGTTTGTTATAATCGATAACTTTAGAGTTGAAAGTCAAAAGTTTGAAAGATGAGCTGACGAAAGATACCTCGAATCATAAAAGAAAAATAAAAACCCGAGCCAACTCAAGTCTACCTGATTAACCTCAAGCCCAAGCTAAGGTTACATCAGTTGAGCTCGAGATTCAACTTAAGCTCATTGAAACGAGGCATCATCTCGCTCCACGAGTTTGGTAGAAGACATAATTTCTTTGAAGAACATTTGAAACTTTCGAGATGTATTCAATTTATTACTAAATGCATTTATAATATAATACATCAAATCTAACTTTATTCACAAGTTTTGAGAAATAATTTAATGGGTAAAATAATTTCAAAAATGTATTGTATTTTATTTATCAATCACGAAACCAATTAAAAATTTTTTCTTCATGCATAGACATTTCTTTCTTCCTCATGTTTTTTTTTCCAATGAAAGACTTCTATGTGCGGGGAGAGGATTCCTCTCTCTCTCTCTCTAGATTTCTATTTCTATTGGAGAAAAGAATCCCCCGTTCCTAACTCCTCCATAAGAAATGAAAATCCTTTATCAAAGGAAAACTAGTTGATTTCTCTTTTCTTTTTACGAGAAAAATGTGTTAAACCAAAAAATAAAATATTAGCTACATAGAAATCTTTTCCCCATGAATTTGGTTGCCAAATGTGATGTAAAGAAAAACCCTAGTGCTCACATGAGTGGTTATCATGATATTTGGTGATATTTTAGTTTGGGCCCTCTCTCCGCTGAGCAACATTGCTCGCCTGATGGTAGCATACTTTCTTGTGATGGCCCACTTTAAGCTGGGTACTAGAGGAATTGAAAGATCTCCCCCTCCACCTACACATGTATAATGACCGAGGCTCAAGTTATCATCTCACATGCTTGATCAATGACCGATAAATTTTAACTGTCCAAAATGAGTGTAAGTCGATTCAGCAGTCTAGTTTATTCATTCACATTCGCATGGTTGTCACACTCGAGATTGATGACTATCAGGGCGTATTTGTTTTATGGTTCACTCAAATCTATTATAAATTGAGCTTCACAATGTGTCTTGGAATCAGTGCTCCTCTTATTATGAGCACCAATGCTTAGCAAAAATTAAAAAAAAAAATGGTATGACTTGATCTTTAGCTTGATATGCATTGTAAAGTAGTTAGGCCTGATACCTAGTCAAACCTGAGCCGAAGCTCGAGCTCTAATCGGTAGTCGCCCTCTCGATTGAGGGTGTTAATGGTTCCCAATAACAAGCCGCTTGTTTGTTGGCCCAACAAGTTATGCCTAGTACATGAGCTTTTCAAAGATCTAATATGCACACAGAATCACTTTTGAAGGGCCTGAAACCGACATAATCATGCATCTTTGTCTATTCCCATTCTCTATACAGAGAGACTCGTGGATTGTGATTCATATAATTGAATATGAACACTTGGTGGGGAAACGATTCTTTAGACATCTCAAATGTTTAGTGGGAAAATGATTCTTTACACTTCTCAAATGTTTCCTGGATTACATACACCCCGCCAAATCATCATCCTATCATCAGTAGACTAGGAGCATTATATTACTACCCCACACAAACACACTCACTCACAACTTCTTTGGCTTTTTCACCCGAAAGTGGACAAGTTTTTTGCATGTGAAATATGCTTTTATATGAAGCTTTTTCTTGGATGCATAAAAAAGAATCTCCATATTGTTCATCATCTTTGTTTTCCTAAAAACATTTTTTTTAGATTTCTTTAATAGATCGTTACAAAGGGCTTAAAAGGCCGGGGTTGGATTTTAAAAAATCAGAACATAAATTACAACTGCATACTGCTTGATCCTTATTGGATGGGGTTTATTCCTTTCTCCTATCACTTTAATTTCCCCAAAAGAATCTAAAAAGAAAGTGGTCGGCTCACAGATGATGTAAAATTGAAAGCTCTTTTTGTTTCACTCATTCAACTATGTGATTTAACATGTTTACCTGAATGACGAAAAAAAGGAAAACGATATCTAGTCAGTCCATTCAACCACTACCCTTCATTTCAATGAAGGAGATTGAGGATTATTTTCAATGGCTCAAAGTTTGGGTTATTAATAATCAAATGAAAGTTAATACTATTTCATCATTATAATTGATTTTCCAGAAAGTTTGCATACAATGTAGGAGAAACCTACCATCTATTTGTAATTGGAGAAAAAAGTGCCGTCGTATATTTTGACTGGGGATTTTTTTCTGCAAACATTTTCACATTTGGCTATAAATTTTCATACAATTAAACTCAAATGTATTTTGATGCAAACAAGCAGACCTAAAATGATTTTGTGGGGGGAAAAAACGTCACTCTCCTTTTTTCTCTTTCTTGATTTGATGATATAAAAGTCAATAACTTTGTAATTGCACCCTACTTCCTTCCCGGCAGTTTGGTCGCCTGTCAACATTAGCCCAATATATAAAAGCATCTTATTGAATTGAATTGATCGTGTTCTTTACCCGTTGTTAATATTTTCATTATTACTATTACCAGGAACTTGGGATATTTAATTTTTATCTATATATTATGGAAACACTTCATGTTTATCTAAATAATAGAAACACTAAAAATTTGAAAAACAAATGTAAACCAATATAAAAATATTTATTTTTGTGTTTGTTAAACTAAATTTCTTTCCAATTTCATCATTATTTTATCACAAGTACTTTGTGACATTCTCAATGCTCACCACAAACATAATCGTAAAGTAAAAGTAATGAGGCGATAAAATTGAAATATTTTGAAAAATTTTGCGACATTTCTGCCATTTGACTTTACCGGCCAAAGAAACCTATAATGGTTTCCTCTTTCATTGGGAAGTTGGGGGTCTCTTTCTCCAAAGATTAAAAAAATGAATTGAAAATTTTTTTTCATATGCTTATATCTACCAACTCCTTATCTGTTGAAGTATGAAGTTGATGACCTACTTCTTACCATGGGAATAAACATATACCCACTTAGTGCTTAGTATAGGCCTAGCAAAACTTCACTTGTAAGCAATTCCTAACAAGCTTCAACAATGGAAAGACTAAAAGGATCATTTCACCAGTCAATAGGCCCTGGACCTATTTTGTTAGTTCCACCAAATCTCATGGGAGACTAATTTCACAACTTCACAATTAAGAAATCACTCCAACATCCCTATCCGTATTAAGTTAGAAATTTTGACAGTACTTACAAGTTAGAATTCAGCTTGCGAACTGGCTAGTGATGTAGTCGAGTTGGAAGCTCAGCTTAATTTAACTCATGAGTCAAGCTTGGGTTGTTGTGATCGGCTATTAGATAACTCGAATTTGATAGGTGGGCTCCACATGAGAAAGTTGGAAGGCTGAAAATCACCCACCAAACAATTTTGGGATGGTGACCTGATGATGAGTGGAGAGTAGAGACAAAGAGGCGTTTGACTATTGTTACCTTAAACCGGTGGATCTTTTAATATATGAAAATACAAAAATAAAGTTAAATAAAACAAGAACAAAAACACAAACAGCTGGAGTAGGAACTGACAAAGGGGCTCTATGGTGGAAATAGATGCCAATCACTTGAAAATAACTGACAGCCATGAAAACCTTGCAAAAGTCCAGCCCAAGGAGGATATTAGCAGCATTGCCTCAAATGTCAGTTATTATGAAATTATTACTTGAGATGTTTTGAAATCTGGGAATTTTCTCATAATAGAAAAACATGGTGTAAGTAATCTAAATTTTAAATAATTAAAAATAGTAAGTATAAAAGATGCTTTATATATTTTCCCTACTTCTTCGTCTGTGATTTTATTGTGATATTTTCATTTCTTGGAATCATATTGAAATACGATATTTTCAAATTATTGGTGATGTTATGGATGTCAACCAACTCCTGTCAAACATTGCTATCATCCCGAGAAAATCTTGAGATATTTTCAATTATGCTTTTTTTTTTGAAAAATATAATAGATGCTTTATGCTTAAGTAGTGAAAAATAAAAAGAAAATACAATATATATGGAGGGGCTTGATCCCATGAGATCTGTTCTTACACACTTACCGTAAGAACTTTTTTATGAGACACACTTGTAGGTCCCATTTTGGAATGAAACTAGGGGGATGGAAAGATCTATGTTGGATCACTCCAACTATTAAGTTTGGATCCAATCACACATGCCTAATACTTTCATCCGCGCCATACAAATCCAATCCATTCGGATTGGTCCACGGTTAATCTAACAGTTCAGTAAATTCAAATTTAATTAAAACTTGAGGCATGTAACTATCAGAGGGATTTATTAAGTATTGCAAGGTTTGGATTGGGTGATAGATGGGCCCTACCTAGAGTTCTCATAAAAAAAAAATGGTAGAAACTAGTTTTCGCAAGATTATTTCCCATATAGGGATATATATATGTGTTAGTTTCTTCTTCATTTTTACTAAGATGTTATTGTAATTTTCTTGCAATATTTTTAATTATAACGATGACCTAAAAATAACATATTGTTACAAATTATCACTTAAATAGCATCACAATTTTATCACAAAAGGTGTGACATTGATGCTAATGCATTATTAAAATTAGAACACTTTGGAGTTGGTGCAGTGACATAAGACATAAATTTACTCTCTAACTCTTATATTTGAAACTCATTCTATATTTGCTCTAGAGGTCTTGTTTGAAATTCACCTTGTATTTTTTTAATATGTATTTGTGAGGGTTTTGCCGGGCGCCACTTGAAGAATTAGTTCTGTGGGGCCAAAAACGGATAGAATATCCATGCCATTTGAAAAAAATTAAGAAAAAGAAGAAAACAAAAAGACTCCTTTATAAAACTGAGAAGGTGAAAGTCCAACAACGATAGCGATGCCGATTCACTGATACATGTCATTAGTATTGAGGTGATTTTGGCCCACATTCATTCATGATTCAACATCAAACGGTCCCTTTCCCTCTCTATAATTAATGTGGGCCCAGGAAACTTGTGCCAATTCCTGTTGACACTGGTGGATACCAACCATTTCAAACCGTATACGCGTATAGTAGCAGTTTGGCGGGAGTTCATACTCCCCAGGCTCGGCACAAATATAAATAAATAAAGAGGCTATTGGCACTGAAAAAAAAAAAAAAAGAGAGGGAGAGAGAGCTTTTCAATAAACACCAAAATGGACTCAGTTTAGACAGCCTTTTTTTGTTTTTTGGAAGCTACTATATGTACACCATCTTGAATTTTTCCTATACCGTACAAAAATTTTTTAAAAATAAAAAAAATAAAACTTCCTAAAATGCCCCAACCTCTCTCTCTCTCTCATCTCTCCTCCCCTTCCCCACCTCCCCCTCTGGCTGGCAGAGGGGCTCTTCCTCTCCCTTCCACCTCTCTCTCTCTCTCTCCCCTCTTCTCTTCTCTTCCTCTCTTTATTCTCCCTCTCTCCCTCTTTCCTCCCTTCCCCCTTTCTCCCGATCCTTGCATCTGGTCTCCCTGTTGTGGTGTCTCTTTTCTGCAAGGAGGGGGAGAAAGGGGGAAAGGGAGGAAAGAGGGAGGGAGAGGGAAAGAGAGAGAGAGAATAGAGGGAGGGAGAGGGGGAAGGAGAGAAAGAGAGAGAGAGAGAGTGAGGGGGGGGGGGGGGGGAGGGAGAGCCCCTCCGCCAGTAGGTGCTCGCTGGTGGCCAGAGGGGGAGGTGTGAAGGGGAAGAGAAAGGAGGGAGAAAGAGAGAAGGTGTGTAGAAAGAGAAGGGATGAAAGCATTTTGGAAGGTTTTGATTTTTTTTGTTTTTTTGTTGTATGGGAAGAGTTCATCTGAACTCATCGGCCAGGCGCCTCTGCCTAATCCAGGCCTGTCCTTCTTTGGGCCAGGCCTCGATTTAAAATCTGAACTCTTTAATCTTTGGACAGATCTTGCCAACCTGACCATGGTGAGTCCACAAGTTTCATCTGAATTTAGTGCTTGGGTGGCTGTAGGAGTGTTCATGGGCTAGCCCACGGCCAACATGGACATATGTCCTGGGCCCAAGCCCTCTGGGGCCTCTAACCCCTGATCAGGCTTTCTGTCACTTGTTTAGGAAAATTAGTCACTAATTTACTTCATTCAGCCTGAGCCAAGCCTATCTTTGGGCCTTTATCACTTAATCCAAACCAGGCCCAAATTCAAACGGGCCTACATTTTAGACCCAGACCAACCCAGTTACTATAGCCCAAAGGGCCAAACCTGGCCTTAAGTGGTTTGGGAACTGATTCCGCCCAGCTTAACACAAGCCCAATCCATATTGCATGTAAGTTAATTTGTTCTAGACCCCAACCCGATTGCGATCTGAATTGTGACTTGGGTTTTCCATTTTTGAAATGGATTTCTTGATAGCGAATTGATGAAATTTTTTAAATTATCATCACTATTGTCTTGATTATTGTTGTCTTCGTTGTTTTCACTTTTTTCAATTTTCTCTTGATTTTCTTGATAAGTTTTTAAGAGATGGAATTCAAGATTCTCAACTCTTGCTTTGAGGTCTTGGAGTTCTAGTAGGTTCTGTTTTAAGGAATTTATTTCTTTATGAAGGTCTGGAATTGTCAGATGAGGAGGAACATTTTGTTCTCTTAATCTGTCTAAAACAGTTTTAATGCTAAATTGTTCCGGTAAAGTGTTTAATGTAGTTTTTCCTTTTTTGTTGCCTTTATTTAGTGTTTGGATTTTTTCAAAATATTTATTTTTTAATTCTTCATCTTTAAGGTCTTTAAACATTTCGAGTAATACTTCTTCTGGAGCAGAAAGCATATTTAAGGATAAAGAAGAGGAAGAGGCAGATTCATACTGGATTTCACTATCAAATATTTTGCAATGACAGGTATCAGAAGAATTATCTGTATCGGATGTTATTGAAGGTCCTTTTAGAATAGTTTTTACTTCTTTTTCTGTTTTCACCTTTAATTGTGGGCAGTCAGGTGCTATATGGCCTTTTTCTTTGCAATTATAGCATTGTATGTCTTTTTGTTTTTGTTTCTGGTAAGAGGAAGATGGTTTTTCTTTTGAAAAAGCTTTCCTTGATTCTTTATAAGGATTGCGATGAAAGGATTTTTTATGATATCTTTGCGAGGGCGTATAATATCGTGGTGTTGCAAATTGGTTTGATTTTCTTTTTTGATAATTTCTTTTTAAAGTATGTTTTTTCTTTTGGCTTGAAGGACTTATTAATGGTTCCATGCCAAATTGATAGCAGAAATCTCCGAGTTCATATTTACTGATAGTTTTCTGGTTTTCTATTTGCCGTTTGAGTTTCATTTCATTGCATAAGGAAAATCCAACTTTATTAATTTTTTGGATTAAATCTCCATATGTATACATTGCATAGTTCAAATTCCCATAATTTTCGGATAGTAATTCTTCTCGAACTTTTTCTGCAAAAAGTTTAGGAAGACCTGATATAAATTTTTCTTTCCAAAATTCTGCATTGCTTGAATCAATTGTATAAAGTTTTGATAAGAAAACGTCTTTATACCATCGAAAATCAGATAAAGTTGGGCATGATAAATTGATTAGTTGGGTTTTTAATTTTTCTTCTACATTCATATAATTTCCGACAAAATGTTTTATGATATTGCTAATAAGCATATAAACGGAATCAGGGATCATTTGTCCTTGAGGAGTCATAAGAGGGTTTCCGGCTGGATCTCTTTTTACTGCATTTAGAATAGTTTGTCTTTCTAGGTCGGATAAGTATTTTTCCCACCAACCATTTAACTGTCCAGTAAAACCAAGGACAACAGCATTTGCTGCATGTTTTTGATCATTACCGGCAGCTATCATTGTAGAAGCATAGATCATCATCTGTTGGCATAATTGGATGATTTGATATTCAGATAAGCCGTCCACACTCCATTCATATATTGATGAACTTTCAAATTTAAGACCATTGAGCGTAGCTTGTTCTTCGAATTGAAGATCTACTGGTGTTGGTCGTGGATAATAATTTCTTGTTTTCGCTGTAGTAACAATGGGCTTTTGTCTTTTAAATATTTTATTGAGTTGTAGAGAGTCTTGATGGTTTTGATTATCTTGAGGTTCTTCTTGAGAATTTTCGTCAAAATCGGAGCCGGAAGTAGAATTTTTTGAAGTTGAGCCTAAAACATTTATAGATTTCTCAGCTTTTTGATCTTTATTTTCTCGCAGTTTTATATTAGTAAAACTGTGTGATAATTGATTAATAAGTTCGTCAGAAAATTTTAAAGGTTTTTTTTCTAGCTTTATATCCCTTAGGATTTCTCCCTGAAAACCTAAAGTTTGTGTCTTTATTACTTTTTGAGAAGAGGAGGATGCTTCATGAATTTTGACAATAGATTCTACTTTCTCTTCAATTCTGTTAGTCTGTTGGCCAATAGTATGAAGGTTGATATTTGTATAATTATTTTGTTCGACAACATGACATAAATCTGATTTGTAAACTAAGTCAGATTTGCCTTTATCGCCTTGAATTTTTGCAACATCTTTTATGGGTACAGCTGAAGTATCTTTATAAATGATTTGCTGTAGGGGAGGATGAATAGATTCCTCTATTTTCTGAGGAGAGGAACTGGTTGAGGCTATAATCCATGAGGCACTTAATTTTGTTATCATATTTATGGCTAAATCCTCACTATTATATCTTTTCTTCATGGCCAATGTAAGCCAATCAAAGAAATAAATGTTGATTTCATGATCACACATATATTTATACCATTTTTCTTTCAAAAAGTTTTGATGTTCAGAAGAAATATTTTTAAAGAAAGATTTTGTTAAAGGATGAGCGGCTAAATTCTGTTTTAACATTTCTTTATCAATTTCAAACCTTTCAATAACATTTATATTGAAATCGGCTTCAGAGGGATTGTATGTATGAGATGGAGAAGCTTGATAAGATGGATAAACAAGTCCTGTAGGCCTTAAATTTCCCTGAGGTGGTTCCTGTATGGATGATCCGACTACTGAAGGAGGATGAGAATAGGATTTTTTAGAAGGTTGATAAACTGTAGGGGTTGTAAGTCTAGAGTCTATTTGGAAATTTATTTCAACACTTCCATCTTCATGTTCGATTATGTTTTCTATATCTTGATTTTCCTTAGGTTTTTCTGGTTGAGCATTTTCTAAAAGCCATTTACCGGATAAATTAATATCATTCCATTAGATTAGTTTAGGAATATTAACTTTATTTTTTAAATTAGTTTGGAATAAGGTAGTCATACCTTTAGCTTGATGTGAATAGGCTATGCCTGGAACAACTGAATTCATTAGTTTATAATAAACTCGATAAACAATGGCAAGATTTTGATTATGAGGATTCATATCAAAACCTTTTGTTTGGATGGCTAAGGTAAGGGCTTCATGTGCTCCTGGATCTGTAAGAGAAACAGAGAAATTGGGAAAACAGTTGAAGAAAGTAGGGCCGTTGGCCAGACTTGATTCAACCATTCCTATTAATGAATCACTGAATTTTTTATGTCTTGTATCTTGAACATACATAAGAGCTTCTGTTCTTAATCCAAGTCTTGTTAAAGGTTTTAAAGCAACTTGTACTAAGCCAAAATGAATATAATTATATGTTTTTTTATATTCCTGTATTTCTTGGGGCTTAATTAAAGAAAGATGCTGAATATTACTAGTAATAGATTCAGTTCTTTCAATTGTTTTTATCTTATAACTTGATTTTAATTGAAAACTTCCTATTTGATAAACTTCATGTTTTTGAACAGTTGGAATTGTCCAGTCACAAATAACTTGATCTAAATCATCATAGCTAATTTCTTCACTATTTCTAATAGACATAGAAGATAAGGAATTTGATGATGAGGAAGAAGAAAGTACAATCTTCTTAATAAACTTAGCCATAATTTGTATTACTGAGGAATTCTTTACCAAATCCACCACGAGTATCTAACGCTTTGAGGATTTACACACCAACAACACGCCTTAAAACGCCTTCACACGGCTTAACAACGGCGATACAAATGGCTACCTCTGCGCTCCGGGTGGAATGATCAAAATTTCTCAATAATAACAAACATACAACTAAGTATTAAGACTTTTGACTCTCTTACTTCTGAGTCAGCAATCCCTTAAGCAACAACAAGAAAGCACAACATATGCTTAACATAAGTGAAGAAATACTCACAAAGCAACTTTATTGATAATCAAAATTGATTACAAGTGGACTTGATGACACTCTCCCGGGGCCAAACTTGGCTCTGATACCAATTTTTTCAACGGAAGGGTGGAAGGTGTATAGGAAGATGGATGGGACTGAATTTTAGGACTGGTTTCCAACTGTTGTTGGATACATTGCCGGTTATGTCTATTTATAGTAATTTCCATCTGAATTTACATTTCATTACATAAAATTTCATCTGGATTTGTATTTCATTTCCTGTTGAGGATAAGTGGATAAGCTGGAGTTCTGCTGCTCTGCTGCATGTAGACTCTGCTGCTAAGTTCTGCTGCATGTAGGATGCACGTGGGCTTGTCGCTGGAGCTGGAGAGAAACTTTTGAGTATTCTGATAGGCGTCATAATGAAGAGAGGTGGTCTTCGTTGCATGAAGCCATATAGCCGTAATGTTTGACTCCATATGTCCTTATTGTGATGACATCATCTAGTTGCTTTTGATATTGTTTTATAAGTATAGATCGGAGATGCTGGCAATGAAGCCACTTTTGTTGACTTCTTTGATAGGCTTGATGGTGACAACTTCATGGTGACAAGTTATGCTTGGTAAGGATAAGGCAAGTCTTGATGGAAACTTTGAGACCGATACCACGTGACGACGTGGTTCCCATAATGGGTACTGGAAGCTTCATAATATTTGTGGAAAATTGAGCTGCGTGAGGATGACGCTTTAGTCTGCTTCAGTTGAGTCTTCTGAATGCCAGTTATTATTTCTCAGTTCACCATGGAATAGCTGAATTAAGTTTTCTCGAGTGGTCTCTAAAATATCAAAAGAAATATCTTCATAGGCACTGAGGATTTGATTTAATGCTGGATGTCCAGATTTAGAAGGATGTTGTATAATTGTAGTTTGTTCGGCGAGGTCATCATCAATGCAGACAACTCGTCGACCGTCACACCAAACATATCTGTATGTGGATGCAAATTCGAGATGTCCCCTTAAAGTGAGAAATCTTTGGTACTGATCAGAGGCTGGATCATAATTTTGGAGACGTTCTAAGCTATATGCCTTTGTAGCAACTTCATGAGCTTCATACCACTGTGGTGGATAATTATACAGGAGATGTTCGTGATGTTCATAAGCATTTAAAGAAGGACTAAATTTTTTGCAAATTAAATCTCCTTCTTCTAGCTGCATAATGCTCCATAATTGATAAGGTTGGAAAAACCGTATTTCAGATCTTTCTCCCAAGCTTGATGAAATTGTGATAAGAAGTTGTCTTTTGGTGCTGCCAAGACTGCGAAGGGCATGTCGCACGATTGCAGGGAGCTGCTGGATTACCTCAAAATTATCACTGGATAAAGAAAATCTTTGGACTAAGCCTTGCTCGATATAAGAGATGTCGACTGCATGTGATGGCAGGAACAACTTGGGAAAGCCAGTTGCCCAGCTAATATAATGCGCTTTGAACATTAAGCGCTCCTTGATCTGACAAGAAAGGGTTTTTTCTCTTATTCTTGCAGCAATATCTTCTGGAAGGGTTGTGTTAACCTTTTCCAGGAGGTTAATTCTGGATGTTTTTTCATCCGCAGAAATAGATAACAGTGCTTTTTGATGGATATGTTGACATATCAGTATTTGGGTTTCTAAATCCTTGATATGGGTTACAATTTTGGATAAGGTTTTTCTCGTATTTTTCTTTTTATCGGAAAGGATGGCACTCCAATGAGCATTGATCAGTTCTTGAGAGGTGATGGATAATCCTGGGTTAAAAAAAGGAATGATCATTTGCTGGGATGTAGGTCTGGAGGAAGAGCTGGATTCAAGAGGGGCTTTGCTTTTGCTAGAGCTTGATGCCATGGTGGCAAAGATACCCTGGATAAGGAGGTGAACTACAACTAGATAAGGGAAAAGAATGGCAATAGAGGTACTGAAGTCAGTAGCAAGATAATTTGGTTTATTTGAGACTGGATAATTACTTATTCAAATTCAAAAATTACTTCTTTATTATTTATGACAGTTTTTAGGCCTGTAGAATCAATTTGAAAGGGCTGTAATATTTGTAGAAAAGGATTGCCAAGGATTACATCATTGTTTAAATCTTTTCCTAGAAAAAAGTTTGTCTTTATGTATATTTCATTTTTTTGGACATAAACATCGTTTAATTTGTATTTGATTAGGAGTTGTTTCTTGGCTGTAGCTAGATTGAGTTTATTTTTGGTTTTTAGATAATATTTTTTCGGGATTAGATCTTCACGTATTACATTGACATCTGCGCCACTGTCAAGTAAGCACAGGGTTTTAACAGAGAATTTTTTGATCTGAATTGTGACTTGGGTTTTCCATTTTTGAAATGGATTTCTTGATAGCGAATTGATGAAATTTTTTAAATTATCATCACTATTGTCTTGATTATTGTTGTCTTCGTTGTTTTCACTTTTTTCAATTTTCTCTTGATTTTCTTGATAAGTTTTTAAGAGATGGAATTCAAGATTCTCAACTCTTGCTTTGAGGTCTTGGAGTTCTAGTAGGTTCTGTTTTAAGGAATTTATTTCTTTATGAAGGTCTGGAATTGTCAGATGAGGAGGAACATTTTGTTCTCTTAATCTGTCTAAAACAGTTTTAATGCTAAATTGTTCCGGTAAAGTGTTTAATGTAGTTTTTCCTTTTTTGTTGCCTTTATTTAGTGTTTGGATTTTTTCAAAATATTTATTTTTTAATTCTTCATCTTTAAGGTCTTTAAACATTTCGAGTAATACTTCTTCTGGAGCAGAAAGCATATTTAAGGATAAAGAAGAGGAAGAGGCAGATTCATACTGGATTTCACTATCAAATATTTTGCAATGACAGGTATCAGAAGAATTATCTGTATCGGATGTTATTGAAGGTCCTTTTAGAATAGTTTTTACTTCTTTTTCTGTTTTCACCTTTAATTGTGGGCAGTCAGGTGCTATATGGCCTTTTTCTTTGCAATTATAGCATTGTATGTCTTTTTGTTTTTGTTTCTGGTAAGAGGAAGATGGTTTTTCTTTTGAAAAAGCTTTCCTTGATTCTTTATAAGGATTGCGATGAAAGGATTTTTTATGATATCTTTGCGAGGGCGTATAATATCGTGGTGTTGCAAATTGGTTTGATTTTCTTTTTTGATAATTTCTTTTTAAAGTATGTTTTTTCTTTTGGCTTGAAGGACTTATTAATGGTTCCATGCCAAATTGATAGCAGAAATCTCCGAGTTCATATTTACTGATAGTTTTCTGGTTTTCTATTTGCCGTTTGAGTTTCATTTCATTGCATAAGGAAAATCCAACTTTATTAATTTTTTGGATTAAATCTCCATATGTATACATTGCATAGTTCAAATTCCCATAATTTTCGGATAGTAATTCTTCTCGAACTTTTTCTGCAAAAAGTTTAGGAAGACCTGATATAAATTTTTCTTTCCAAAATTCTGCATTGCTTGAATCAATTGTATAAAGTTTTGATAAGAAAACGTCTTTATACCATCGAAAATCAGATAAAGTTGGGCATGATAAATTGATTAGTTGGGTTTTTAATTTTTCTTCTACATTCATATAATTTCCGACAAAATGTTTTATGATATTGCTAATAAGCATATAAACGGAATCAGGGATCATTTGTCCTTGAGGAGTCATAAGAGGGTTTCCGGCTGGATCTCTTTTTACTGCATTTAGAATAGTTTGTCTTTCTAGGTCGGATAAGTATTTTTCCCACCAACCATTTAACTGTCCAGTAAAACCAAGGACAACAGCATTTGCTGCATGTTTTTGATCATTACCGGCAGCTATCATTGTAGAAGCATAGATCATCATCTGTTGGCATAATTGGATGATTTGATATTCAGATAAGCCGTCCACACTCCATTCATATATTGATGAACTTTCAAATTTAAGACCATTGAGCGTAGCTTGTTCTTCGAATTGAAGATCTACTGGTGTTGGTCGTGGATAATAATTTCTTGTTTTCGCTGTAGTAACAATGGGCTTTTGTCTTTTAAATATTTTATTGAGTTGTAGAGAGTCTTGATGGTTTTGATTATCTTGAGGTTCTTCTTGAGAATTTTCGTCAAAATCGGAGCCGGAAGTAGAATTTTTTGAAGTTGAGCCTAAAACATTTATAGATTTCTCAGCTTTTTGATCTTTATTTTCTCGCAGTTTTATATTAGTAAAACTGTGTGATAATTGATTAATAAGTTCGTCAGAAAATTTTAAAGGTTTTTTTTCTAGCTTTATATCCCTTAGGATTTCTCCCTGAAAACCTAAAGTTTGTGTCTTTATTACTTTTTGAGAAGAGGAGGATGCTTCATGAATTTTGACAATAGATTCTACTTTCTCTTCAATTCTGTTAGTCTGTTGGCCAATAGTATGAAGGTTGATATTTGTATAATTATTTTGTTCGACAACATGACATAAATCTGATTTGTAAACTAAGTCAGATTTGCCTTTATCGCCTTGAATTTTTGCAACATCTTTTATGGGTACAGCTGAAGTATCTTTATAAATGATTTGCTGTAGGGGAGGATGAATAGATTCCTCTATTTTCTGAGGAGAGGAACTGGTTGAGGCTATAATCCATGAGGCACTTAATTTTGTTATCATATTTATGGCTAAATCCTCACTATTATATCTTTTCTTCATGGCCAATGTAAGCCAATCAAAGAAATAAATGTTGATTTCATGATCACACATATATTTATACCATTTTTCTTTCAAAAAGTTTTGATGTTCAGAAGAAATATTTTTAAAGAAAGATTTTGTTAAAGGATGAGCGGCTAAATTCTGTTTTAACATTTCTTTATCAATTTCAAACCTTTCAATAACATTTATATTGAAATCGGCTTCAGAGGGATTGTATGTATGAGATGGAGAAGCTTGATAAGATGGATAAACAAGTCCTGTAGGCCTTAAATTTCCCTGAGGTGGTTCCTGTATGGATGATCCGACTACTGAAGGAGGATGAGAATAGGATTTTTTAGAAGGTTGATAAACTGTAGGGGTTGTAAGTCTAGAGTCTATTTGGAAATTTATTTCAACACTTCCATCTTCATGTTCGATTATGTTTTCTATATCTTGATTTTCCTTAGGTTTTTCTGGTTGAGCATTTTCTAAAAGCCATTTACCGGATAAATTAATATCATTCCATTAGATTAGTTTAGGAATATTAACTTTATTTTTTAAATTAGTTTGGAATAAGGTAGTCATACCTTTAGCTTGATGTGAATAGGCTATGCCTGGAACAACTGAATTCATTAGTTTATAATAAACTCGATAAACAATGGCAAGATTTTGATTATGAGGATTCATATCAAAACCTTTTGTTTGGATGGCTAAGGTAAGGGCTTCATGTGCTCCTGGATCTGTAAGAGAAACAGAGAAATTGGGAAAACAGTTGAAGAAAGTAGGGCCGTTGGCCAGACTTGATTCAACCATTCCTATTAATGAATCACTGAATTTTTTATGTCTTGTATCTTGAACATACATAAGAGCTTCTGTTCTTAATCCAAGTCTTGTTAAAGGTTTTAAAGCAACTTGTACTAAGCCAAAATGAATATAATTATATGTTTTTTTATATTCCTGTATTTCTTGGGGCTTAATTAAAGAAAGATGCTGAATATTACTAGTAATAGATTCAGTTCTTTCAATTGTTTTTATCTTATAACTTGATTTTAATTGAAAACTTCCTATTTGATAAACTTCATGTTTTTGAACAGTTGGAATTGTCCAGTCACAAATAACTTGATCTAAATCATCATAGCTAATTTCTTCACTATTTCTAATAGACATAGAAGATAAGGAATTTGATGATGAGGAAGAAGAAAGTACAATCTTCTTAATAAACTTAGCCATAATTTGTATTACTGAGGAATTCTTTACCAAATCCACCACGAGTATCTAACGCTTTGAGGATTTACACACCAACAACACGCCTTAAAACGCCTTCACACGGCTTAACAACGGCGATACAAATGGCTACCTCTGCGCTCCGGGTGGAATGATCAAAATTTCTCAATAATAACAAACATACAACTAAGTATTAAGACTTTTGACTCTCTTACTTCTGAGTCAGCAATCCCTTAAGCAACAACAAGAAAGCACAACATATGCTTAACATAAGTGAAGAAATACTCACAAAGCAACTTTATTGATAATCAAAATTGATTACAAGTGGACTTGATGACACTCTCCCGGGGCCAAACTTGGCTCTGATACCAATTTTTTCAACGGAAGGGTGGAAGGTGTATAGGAAGATGGATGGGACTGAATTTTAGGACTGGTTTCCAACTGTTGTTGGATACATTGCCGGTTATGTCTATTTATAGTAATTTCCATCTGAATTTACATTTCATTACATAAAATTTCATCTGGATTTGTATTTCATTTCCTGTTGAGGATAAGTGGATAAGCTGGAGTTCTGCTGCTCTGCTGCATGTAGACTCTGCTGCTAAGTTCTGCTGCATGTAGGATGCACGTGGGCTTGTCGCTGGAGCTGGAGAGAAACTTTTGAGTATTCTGATAGGCGTCATAATGAAGAGAGGTGGTCTTCGTTGCATGAAGCCATATAGCCGTAATGTTTGACTCCATATGTCCTTATTGTGATGACATCATCTAGTTGCTTTTGATATTGTTTTATAAGTATAGATCGGAGATGCTGGCAATGAAGCCACTTTTGTTGACTTCTTTGATAGGCTTGATGGTGACAACTTCATGGTGACAAGTTATGCTTGGTAAGGATAAGGCAAGTCTTGATGGAAACTTTGAGACCGATACCACGTGACGACGTGGTTCCCATAATGGGTACTGGAAGCTTCATAATATTTGTGGAAAATTGAGCTGCGTGAGGATGACGCTTTAGTCTGCTTCAGTTGAGTCTTCTGAATGCCAGTTATTATTTCTCAGTTCACCATGGAATAGCTGAATTAAGTTTTCTCGAGTGGTCTCTAAAATATCAAAAGAAATATCTTCATAGGCACTGAGGATTTGATTTAATGCTGGATGTCCAGATTTAGAAGGATGTTGTATAATTGTAGTTTGTTCGGCGAGGTCATCATCAATGCAGACAACTCGTCGACCGTCACACCAAACATATCTGTATGTGGATGCAAATTCGAGATGTCCCCTTAAAGTGAGAAATCTTTGGTACTGATCAGAGGCTGGATCATAATTTTGGAGACGTTCTAAGCTATATGCCTTTGTAGCAACTTCATGAGCTTCATACCACTGTGGTGGATAATTATACAGGAGATGTTCGTGATGTTCATAAGCATTTAAAGAAGGACTAAATTTTTTGCAAATTAAATCTCCTTCTTCTAGCTGCATAATGCTCCATAATTGATAAGGTTGGAAAAACCGTATTTCAGATCTTTCTCCCAAGCTTGATGAAATTGTGATAAGAAGTTGTCTTTTGGTGCTGCCAAGACTGCGAAGGGCATGTCGCACGATTGCAGGGAGCTGCTGGATTACCTCAAAATTATCACTGGATAAAGAAAATCTTTGGACTAAGCCTTGCTCGATATAAGAGATGTCGACTGCATGTGATGGCAGGAACAACTTGGGAAAGCCAGTTGCCCAGCTAATATAATGCGCTTTGAACATTAAGCGCTCCTTGATCTGACAAGAAAGGGTTTTTTCTCTTATTCTTGCAGCAATATCTTCTGGAAGGGTTGTGTTAACCTTTTCCAGGAGGTTAATTCTGGATGTTTTTTCATCCGCAGAAATAGATAACAGTGCTTTTTGATGGATATGTTGACATATCAGTATTTGGGTTTCTAAATCCTTGATATGGGTTACAATTTTGGATAAGGTTTTTCTCGTATTTTTCTTTTTATCGGAAAGGATGGCACTCCAATGAGCATTGATCAGTTCTTGAGAGGTGATGGATAATCCTGGGTTAAAAAAAGGAATGATCATTTGCTGGGATGTAGGTCTGGAGGAAGAGCTGGATTCAAGAGGGGCTTTGCTTTTGCTAGAGCTTGATGCCATGGTGGCAAAGATACCCTGGATAAGGAGGTGAACTACAACTAGATAAGGGAAAAGAATGGCAATAGAGGTACTGAAGTCAGTAGCAAGATAATTTGGTTTATTTGAGACTGGATAATTACTTATTCAAATTCAAAAATTACTTCTTTATTATTTATGACAGTTTTTAGGCCTGTAGAATCAATTTGAAAGGGCTGTAATATTTGTAGAAAAGGATTGCCAAGGATTACATCATTGTTTAAATCTTTTCCTAGAAAAAAGTTTGTCTTTATGTATATTTCATTTTTTTGGACATAAACATCGTTTAATTTGTATTTGATTAGGAGTTGTTTCTTGGCTGTAGCTAGATTGAGTTTATTTTTGGTTTTTAGATAATATTTTTTCGGGATTAGATCTTCACGTATTACATTGACATCTGCGCCACTGTCAAGTAAGCACAGGGTTTTAACAGAGAATTTTTTGATCTGAATTGTGACTTGGGTTTTCCATTTTTGAAATGGATTTCTTGATAGCGAATTGATGAAAATTTTTAAATTATCATCACTATTGTCTTGATTATTGTTGTCTTCGTTGTTTTCACTTTTTTCAATTTTCTCTTGATTTTCTTGATAAGTTTTTAAGAGATGGAATTCAAGATTCTCAACTCTTGCTTTGAGGTCTTGGAGTTCTAGTAGGTTCTGTTTTAAGGAATTTATTTCTTTATGAAGGTCTGGAATTGTCAGATGAGGAGGAACATTTTGTTCTCTTAATCTGTCTAAAACAGTTTTAATGCTAAATTGTTCCGGTAAAGTGTTTAATGTAGTTTTTCCTTTTTTGTTGCCTTTATTTAGTGTTTGGATTTTTTCAAAATATTTATTTTTTAATTCTTCATCTTTAAGGTCTTTAAACATTTCGAGTAATACTTCTTCTGGAGCAGAAAGCATATTTAAGGATAAAGAAGAGGAAGAGGCAGATTCATACTGGATTTCACTATCAAATATTTTGCAATGACAGGTATCAGAAGAATTATCTGTATCGGATGTTATTGAAGGTCCTTTTAGAATAGTTTTTACTTCTTTTTCTGTTTTCACCTTTAATTGTGGGCAGTCAGGTGCTATATGGCCTTTTTCTTTGCAATTATAGCATTGTATGTCTTTTTGTTTTTGTTTCTGGTAAGAGGAAGATGGTTTTTCTTTTGAAAAAGCTTTCCTTGATTCTTTATAAGGATTGCGATGAAAGGATTTTTTATGATATCTTTGCGAGGGCGTATAATATCGTGGTGTTGCAAATTGGTTTGATTTTCTTTTTTGATAATTTCTTTTTAAAGTATGTTTTTTCTTTTGGCTTGAAGGACTTATTAATGGTTCCATGCCAAATTGATAGCAGAAATCTCCGAGTTCATATTTACTGATAGTTTTCTGGTTTTCTATTTGCCGTTTGAGTTTCATTTCATTGCATAAGGAAAATCCAACTTTATTAATTTTTTGGATTAAATCTCCATATGTATACATTGCATAGTTCAAATTCCCATAATTTTCGGATAGTAATTCTTCTCGAACTTTTTCTGCAAAAAGTTTAGGAAGACCTGATATAAATTTTTCTTTCCAAAATTCTGCATTGCTTGAATCAATTGTATAAAGTTTTGATAAGAAAACGTCTTTATACCATCGAAAATCAGATAAAGTTGGGCATGATAAATTGATTAGTTGGGTTTTTAATTTTTCTTCTACATTCATATAATTTCCGACAAAATGTTTTATGATATTGCTAATAAGCATATAAACGGAATCAGGGATCATTTGTCCTTGAGGAGTCATAAGAGGGTTTCCGGCTGGATCTCTTTTTACTGCATTTAGAATAGTTTGTCTTTCTAGGTCGGATAAGTATTTTTCCCACCAACCATTTAACTGTCCAGTAAAACCAAGGACAACAGCATTTGCTGCATGTTTTTGATCATTACCGGCAGCTATCATTGTAGAAGCATAGATCATCATCTGTTGGCATAATTGGATGATTTGATATTCAGATAAGCCGTCCACACTCCATTCATATATTGATGAACTTTCAAATTTAAGACCATTGAGCGTAGCTTGTTCTTCGAATTGAAGATCTACTGGTGTTGGTCGTGGATAATAATTTCTTGTTTTCGCTGTAGTAACAATGGGCTTTTGTCTTTTAAATATTTTATTGAGTTGTAGAGAGTCTTGATGGTTTTGATTATCTTGAGGTTCTTCTTGAGAATTTTCGTCAAAATCGGAGCCGGAAGTAGAATTTTTTGAAGTTGAGCCTAAAACATTTATAGATTTCTCAGCTTTTTGATCTTTATTTTCTCGCAGTTTTATATTAGTAAAACTGTGTGATAATTGATTAATAAGTTCGTCAGAAAATTTTAAAGGTTTTTTTTCTAGCTTTATATCCCTTAGGATTTCTCCCTGAAAACCTAAAGTTTGTGTCTTTATTACTTTTTGAGAAGAGGAGGATGCTTCATGAATTTTGACAATAGATTCTACTTTCTCTTCAATTCTGTTAGTCTGTTGGCCAATAGTATGAAGGTTGATATTTGTATAATTATTTTGTTCGACAACATGACATAAATCTGATTTGTAAACTAAGTCAGATTTGCCTTTATCGCCTTGAATTTTTGCAACATCTTTTATGGGTACAGCTGAAGTATCTTTATAAATGATTTGCTGTAGGGGAGGATGAATAGATTCCTCTATTTTCTGAGGAGAGGAACTGGTTGAGGCTATAATCCATGAGGCACTTAATTTTGTTATCATATTTATGGCTAAATCCTCACTATTATATCTTTTCTTCATGGCCAATTTAAGCCAATCAAAGAAATAAATGTTGATTTCATGATCACACATATATTTATACCATTTTTCTTTCAAAAAGTTTTGATGTTCAGAAGAAATATTTTTAAAGAAAGATTTTGTTAAAGGATGAGCGGCTAAATTCTGTTTTAACATTTCTTTATCAATTTCAAACCTTTCAATAACATTTATATTGAAATCGGCTTCAGAGGGATTGTATGTATGAGATGGAGAAGCTTGATAAGATGGATAAACAAGTCCTGTAGGCCTTAAATTTCCCTGAGGTGGTTCCTGTATGGATGATCCGACTACTGAAGGAGGATGAGAATAGGATTTTTTAGAAGGTTGATACACTGTAGGGGTTGTAAGTCTAGAGTCTATTTGGAAATTTATTTCAACACTTCCATCTTCATGTTCGATTATGTTTTCTATATCTTGATTTTCCTTAGGTTTTTCTGGTTGAGCATTTTCTAAAAGCCATTTACCGGATAAATTAATATCATTCCATTGGATTAGTTTAGGAATATTAACTTTATTTTTTAAATTAGTTTGGAATAAGGTAGTCATACCTTTAGCTTGATGTGAATAGGCTATGCCTGGAACAACTGAATTCATTAGTTTATAATAAACTCGATAAACAATGGCAAGATTTTGATTATGAGGATTCATATCAAAACCTTTTGTTTGGATGGCTAAGGTAAGGGCTTCATGTGCTCCTGGATCTGTAAGAGAAACAGAGAAATTGGGAAAACAGTTGAAGAAAGTAGGGCCGTTGGCCAGACTTGATTCAACCATTCCTATTAATGAATCACTGAATTTTTTATGTCTTGTATCTTGAACATACATAAGAGCTTCTGTTCTTAATCCAAGTCTTGTTAAAGGTTTTAAAGCAACTTGTACTAAGCCAAAATGAATATAATTATATGTTTTTTTATATTCCTGTATTTCTTGGGGCTTAATTAAAGAAAGATGCTGAATATTACTAGTAATAGATTCAGTTCTTTCAATTGTTTTTATCTTATAACTTGATTTTAATTGAAAACTTCCTATTTGATAAACTTCATGTTTTTGAACAGTTGGAATTGTCCAGTCACAAATAACTTGATCTAAATCATCATAGCTAATTTCTTCACTATTTCTAATAGACATATAAGATAAGGAATTTGATGATGAGGAAGAAGAAAGTACAATCTTCTTAATAAACTTAGCCATAATTTGTATTACTGAGGAATTCTTTACCAAATCCACCACGAGTATCTAACGCTTTGAGGATTTACACACCAACAACACGCCTTAAAACGCCTTCACACGGCTTAACAACGGCGATACAAATGGCTACCTCTGCGCTCCGGGTGGAATGATCAAAATTTCTCAATAATAACAAACATACAACTAAGTATTAAGACTTTTGACTCTCTTACTTCTGAGTCAGCAATCCCTTAAGCAACAACAAGAAAGCACAACATATGCTTAACATAAGTGAAGAAATACTCACAAAGCAACTTTATTGATAATCAAAATTGATTACTACAAGTGGACTTGATGACACTCTCCCGGGGCCAAACGTGGCTTTGATACCAATTGCTTTAAAACCTTTAACAAGACTTGGATTAAGAACAGAAGCTCTTATGTATGTTCAAGATACAAGACATAAAAAATTCAGTGATTCATTAATAGGAATGGTTGAATCAAGTCTGGCCAACGGCCCTACTTTCTTCAACTGTTTTCCCAATTTCTCTGTTTCTCTTACAGATCTAGGAGCACCTGAAGCCCTTACCTTAGCCATCCAAACAAAAGGTTTTGATATGAATCCTCATAATCAAAATCTTGCCATTGTTTATCGAGTTTATTATAAACTAATGAATTCAGTTGTTCCAGGCATAGCCTATTCACATCAAGCTAAAGGTATGACTACCTTATTCCAAACTAATTTAAAAAATAAAGTTAATATTCCTAAACTAATCCAATGGAATGATATTAATTTATCCGGTAAATGGCTTTTAGAAAATGCTCAACCAGAAAAACCTAAGGAAAATCAAGATATAGAAAACATAATCGAACATGAAGATGGAAGTGTTGAAATAAATTTCCAAATAGACTCTAGACTTACAACCCCTACAGTGTATCAACCTTCTAAAAAATCCTATTCTCATCCTCCTTCAGTAGTCGGATCATCCATACAGGAACCACCTCAGGGAAATTTAAGGCCTACAGGACTTGTTTATCCATCTTATCAAGCTTCTCCATCTCATACATACAATCCCTCTGAAGCCGATTTCAATATAAATGTTATTGAAAGGTTTGAAATTGATAAAGAAATGTTAAAACAGAATTTAGCCGCTCATCCTTTAACAAAATCTTTCTTTAAAAATATTTCTTCTGAACATCAAAACTTTTTGAAAGAAAAATGGTATAAATATATGTGTGATCATGAAATCAACATTTATTTCTTTGATTGGCTTAAATTGGCCATGAAGAAAAGATATAATAGTGAGGATTTAGCCATAAATATGATAACAAAATTAAGTGCCTCATGGATTATAGCCTCAACCAGTTCCTCTCCTCAGAAAATAGAGGAATCTATTCATCCTCCCCTACAGCAAATCATTTATAAAGATACTTCAGCTGTACCCATAAAAGATGTTGCAAAAATTCAAGGCGATAAAGGCAAATCTGACTTAGTTTACAAATCAGATTTATGTCATGTTGTCGAACAAAATAATTATACAAATATCAACCTTCATACTATTGGCCAACAGACTAACAGAATTGAAGAGAAAGTAGAATCTATTGTCAAAATTCATGAAGCATCCTCCTCTTCTCAAAAAGTAATAAAGACACAAACTTTAGGTTTTCAGGGAGAAATCCTAAGGGATATAAAGCTAGAAAAAAAACCTTTAAAATTTTCTGACGAACTTATTAATCAATTATCACACAGTTTTACTAATATAAAACTGCGAGAAAATAAAGATCAAAAAGCTGAGAAATCTATAAATGTTTTAGGCTCAACTTCAAAAAATTCTACTTCCGGCTCCGATTTTGACGAAAATTCTCAAGAAGAACCTCAAGATAATCAAAACCATCAAGACTCTCTACAACTCAATAAAATATTTAAAAGACAAAAGCCCATTGTTACTACAGCGAAAACAAGAAATTATTATCCACGACCAACACCAGTAGATCTTCAATTCGAAGAACAAGCTACGCTCAATGGTCTTAAATTTGAAAGTTCATCAATATATGAATGGAGTGTGGACGGCTTATCTGAATATCAAATCATCCAATTATGCCAACAGATGATGATCTATGCTTCTACAATGATAGCTGCCGGTAATGATCAAAAACATGCAGCAAATGCTGTTGTCCTTGGTTTTACTGGACAGTTAAATGGTTGGTGGGAAAAATACTTATCCGACCTAGAAAGACAAACTATTCTAAATGCAGTAAAAAGAGATCCAGCCGGAAACCCTCTTATGACTCCTCAAGGACAAATGATCCCTGATTCCGTTTATATGCTTATTAGCAATATCATAAAACATTTTGTCGGAAATTATATGAATGTAGAAGAAAAATTAAAAACCCAACTAATCAATTTATCATGCCCAACTTTATCTGATTTTCGATGGTATAAAGACGTTTTCTTATCAAAACTTTATACAATTGATTCAAGCAATGCAGAATTTTGGAAAGAAAAATTTATATCAGGTCTTCCTAAACTTTTTGCAGAAAAAGTTCGAGAAGAATTACTATCCGAAAATTATGGGAATTTGAACTATGCAATGTATACATATGGAGATTTAATCCAAAAAATTAATAAAGTTGGATTTTCCTTATGCAATGAAATGAAACTCAAACGGCAAATAGAAAACCAGAAAACTATCAGTAAATATGAACTCGGAGATTTCTGCTATCAATTTGGCATGGAACCATTAATAAGTCCTTCAAGCCAAAAGAAAAAACATACTTTAAAAAGAAATTATCAAAAAAGAAAATCAAACCAATTTGCAACACCACGATATTATACGCCCTCGCAAAGATATCATAAAAAATCCTTTCATCGCAATCCTTATAAAGAATCAAGGAAAGCTTTTTCAAAAGAAAAACCATCTTCCTCTTACCAGAAACAAAAACAAAAAGACATACAATGCTATAATTGCAAAGAAAAAGGCCATATAGCACCTGACTGCCCACAATTAAAGGTGAAAACAGAAAAAGAAGTAAAAACTATTCTAAAAGGACCTTCAATAACATCCGATACAGATAATTCTTCTGATACCTGTCATTGCAAAATATTTGATAGTGAAATCCAGTATGAATCTGCCTCTTCCTCTTCTTTATCCTTAAATATGCTTTCTGCTCCAGAAGAAGTATTACTCGAAATGTTTAAAGACCTTAAAGATGAAGAATTAAAAAATAAATATTTTGAAAAAATCCAAACACTAAATAAAGGCAACAAAAAAGGAAAAACTACATTAAACACTTTACCGGAACAATTTAGCATTAAAACTGTTTTAGACAGATTAAGAGAACAAAATGTTCCTCCTCATCTGACAATTCCAGACCTTCATAAAGAAATAAATTCCTTAAAACAGAACCTACTAGAACTCCAAGACCTCAAAGCAAGAGTTGAGAATCTTGAATTCCATCTCTTAAAAACTTATCAAGAAAATCAAGAGAAAATTGAAAAAAGTGAAAACAACGAAGACAACAATAATCAAGACAATAGTGATGATAATTTAAAAAATTTCATCAATTCGCTATCAAGAAATCCATTTCAAAAATGGAAAACCCAAGTCACAATTCAGATCAAAAAATTCTCTGTTAAAACCCTGTGCTTACTTGACAGTGGCGCAGATGTCAATGTAATACGTGAAGATCTAATCCCGAAAAAATATTATCTAAAAACCAAAAATAAACTCAATCTAGCTACAGCCAAGAAACAACTCCTAATCAAATACAAATTAAACGATGTTTATGTCCAAAAAAATGAAATATACATAAAGACAAACTTTTTTCTAGGAAAAGATTTAAACAATGATGTAATCCTTGGCAATCCTTTTCTACAAATATTACAGCCCTTTCAAATTGATTCTACAGGCCTAAAAACTGTCATAAATAATAAAGAAGTAATTTTTGAATTTGAATAAGTAATTATCCAGTCTCAAATAAACCAAATTATCTTGCTACTGACTTCAGTACCTCTATTGCCATTCTTTTCCCTTATCTAGTTGTAGTTCACCTCCTTATCCAGGGTATCTTTGCCACCATGGCATCAAGCTCTAGCAAAAGCAAAGCCCCTCTTGAATCCAGCTCTTCCTCCAGACCTACATCCCAGCAAATGATCATTCCTTTTTTTAACCCAGGATTATCCATCACCTCTCAAGAACTGATCAATGCTCATTGGAGTGCCATCCTTTCCGATAAAAAGAAAAATACGAGAAAAACCTTATCCAAAATTGTAACCCATATCAAGGATTTAGAAACCCAAATACTGATATGTCAACATATCCATCAAAAAGCACTGTTATCTATTTCTGCGGATGAAAAAACATCCAGAATTAACCTCCTGGAAAAGGTTAACACAACCCTTCCAGAAGATATTGCTGCAAGAATAAGAGAAAAAACCCTTTCTTGTCAGATCAAGGAGCGCTTAATGTTCAAAGCGCATTATATTAGCTGGGCAACTGGCTTTCCCAAGTTGTTCCTGCCATCACATGCAGTCGACATCTCTTATATCGAGCAAGGCTTAGTCCAAAGATTTTCTTTATCCAGTGATAATTTTGAGGTAATCCAGCAGCTCCCTGCAATCGTGCGACATGCCCTTCGCAGTCTTGGCAGCACCAAAAGACAACTTCTTATCACAATTTCATCAAGCTTGGGAGAAAGATCTGAAATACGGTTTTTCCAACCTTATCAATTATGGAGCATTATGCAGCTAGAAGAAGGAGATTTAATTTGCAAAAAATTTAGTCCTTCTTTAAATGCTTATGAACATCACGAACATCTCCTGTATAATTATCCACCACAGTGGTATGAAGCTCATGAAGTTGCTACAAAGCCATATAGCTTAGAACGTCTCCAAAATTATGATCCAGCCTCTGATCAGTACCAAAGATTTCTCACTTTAAGGGGACATCTCGAATTTGCATCCACATACAGATATGTTTGGTGTGACGGTCGACGAGTTGTCTGCATTGATGATGACCTCGCCGAACAAACTACAATTATACAACATCCTTCTAAATCTGGACATCCAGCATTAAATCAAATCCTCAGTGCCTATGAAGATATTTCTTTTGATATTTTAGAGACCACTCGAGAAAACTTAATTCAGCTATTCCATGGTGAACTGAGAAATAATAACTGGCATTCAGAAGACTCAACTGAAGCAGACTAAAGCGTCATCCTCACGCAGCTCAATTTTCCACAAATATTATGAAGCTTCCAGTACCCATTATGGGAACCACGTCGTCACGTGGTATCGGTCTCAAAGTTTCCATCAAGACTTGCCTTATCCTTACCAAGCATAACTTGTCACCATGAAGTTGTCACCATCAAGCCTATCAAAGAAGTCAACAAAAGTGGCTTCATTGCCAGCATCTCCGATCTATACTTATAAAACAATATCAAAAGCAACTAGATGATGTCATCACAATAAGGACATATGGAGTCAAACATTACGGCTATATGGCTTCATGCAACGAAGACCACCTCTCTTCATTATGACGCCTATCAGAATACTCAAAAGTTTCTCTCCAGCTCCAGCGACAAGCCCACGTGCATCCTACATGCAGCAGAACTTAGCAGCAGAGTCTACATGCAGCAGAGCAGCAGAACTCCAGCTTATCCACTTATCCTCAACAGGAAATGAAATACAAATCCAGATGAAATTTTATGTAATGAAATGTAAATTCAGATGGAAATTACTATAAATAGACATAACCGGCAATGTATCCAACAACAGTTGGAAACCAGTCCTAAAATTCAGTCCCATCCATCTTCCTATACACCTTCCACCCTTCCGTTGAAAAAATTGGTATCAGAGCCAAGTTTGGCCCCGGGAGAGTGTCATCAAGTCCACTTGTAATCAATTTTGATTATCAATAAAGTTGCTTTGTGAGTATTTCTTCACTTATGTTAAGCATATGTTGTGCTTTCTTGTTGTTGCTTAAGGGATTGCTGACTCAGAAGTAAGAGAGTCAAAAGTCTTAATACTTAGTTGTATGTTTGTTATTATTGAGAAATTTTGATCATTCCACCCGGAGCGCAGAGGTAGCCATTTGTATCGCCGTTGTTAAGCCGTGTGAAGGCGTTTTAAGGCGTGTTGTTGGTGTGTAAATCCTCAAAGCGTTAGATACTCGTGGTGGATTTGGTAAAGAATTCCTCAGTAATACAAATTATGGCTAAGTTTATTAAGAAGATTGTACTTTCTTCTTCCTCATCATCAAATTCCTTATCTTCTATGTCTATTAGAAATAGTGAAGAAATTAGCTATGATGATTTAGATCAAGTTATTTGTGACTGGACAATTCCAACTGTTCAAAAACATGAAGTTTATCAAATAGGAAGTTTTCAATTAAAATCAAGTTATAAGATAAAAACAATTGAAAGAACTGAATCTATTACTAGTAATATTCAGCATCTTTCTTTAATTAAGCCCCAAGAAATACAGGAATATAAAAAAACATATAATTATATTCATTTTGGCTTAGTACAAGTTGCTTTAAAACCTTTAACAAGACTTGGATTAAGAACAGAAGCTCTTATGTATGTTCAAGATACAAGACATAAAAAATTCAGTGATTCATTAATAGGAATGGTTGAATCAAGTCTGGCCAACGGCCCTACTTTCTTCAACTGTTTTCCCAATTTCTCTGTTTCTCTTACAGATCCAGGAGCACATGAAGCCCTTACCTTAGCCATCCAAACAAAAGGTTTTGATATGAATCCTCATAATCAAAATCTTGCCATTGTTTATCGAGTTTATTATAAACTAATGAATTCAGTTGTTCCAGGCATAGCCTATTCACATCAAGCTAAAGGTATGACTACCTTATTCCAAACTAATTTAAAAAATAAAGTTAATATTCCTAAACTAATCCAATGGAATGATATTAATTTATCCGGTAAATGGCTTTTAGAAAATGCTCAACCAGAAAAACCTAAGGAAAATCAAGATATAGAAAACATAATCGAACATGAAGATGGAAGTGTTGAAATAAATTTCCAAATAGACTCTAGACTTACAACCCCTACAGTGTATCAACCTTCTAAAAAATCCTATTCTCATCCTCCTTCAGTAGTAGGATCATCCATACAGGAACCACCTCAGGGAAATTTAAGGCCTACAGGACTTGTTTATCCATCTTATCAAGCTACTCCATCTCATACATACAATCCCTCTGAAGCCGATTTCAATATAAATGTTATTGAAAGGTTTGAAATTGATAAAGAAATGTTAAAACAGAATTTAGCCGCTCATCCTTTAACAAAATCTTTCTTTAAAAATATTTCTTCTGAACATCAAAACTTTTTGAAAGAAAAATGGTATAAATATATGTGTGATCATGAAATCAATATTTATTTCTTTGATTGGCTTAAATTGGCCATGAAGAAAAGATATAATAGTGAGGATTTAGCCATAAATATGATAACAAAATTAAGTGCCTCATGGATTATAGCCTCAACCAGTTCCTCTCCTCAGAAAATAGAGGAATCTATTCATCCTCCCCTACAGCAAATCATTTATAAAGATACTTCAGCTGTACCCATAAAAGATGTTGCAAAAATTCAAGGCGATAAAGGCAAATCTGACTTAGTTTACAAATCAGATTTATGTCATGTTGTCGAACAAAATAATTATACAAATATCAACCTTCATACTATTGGCCAACAGACTAACAGAATTGAAGAGAAAGTAGAATCTATTGTCAAAATTCATGAAGCATCCTCCTCTTCTCAAAAAGTAATAAAGACACAAACTTTAGGTTTTCAGGGAGAAATCCTAAGGGATATAAAGCTAGAAAAAAAACCTTTAAAATTTTCTGACGAACTTATTAATCAATTATCACACAGTTTTACTAATATAAAACTGCGAGAAAATAAAGATCAAAAAGCTGAGAAATCTATAAATGTTTTAGGCTCAACTTCAAAAAATTCTACTTCCGGCTCCGATTTTGACGAAAATTCTCAAGAAGAACCTCAAGATAATCAAAACCATCAAGACTCTCTACAACTCAATAAAATATTTAAAAGACAAAAGCCCATTGTTACTACAGCGAAAACAAGAAATTATTATCCACGACCAACACCAGTAGATCTTCAATTCGAAGAACAAGCTACGCTCAATGGTCTTAAATTTGAAAGTTCATCAATATATGAATGGAGTGTGGACGGCTTATCTGAATATCAAATCATCCAATTATGCCAACAGATGATGATCTATGCTTCTACAATGATAGCTGCCGGTAATGATCAAAAACATGCAGCAAATGCTGTTGTCCTTGGTTTTACTGGACAGTTAAATGGTTGGTGGGAAAAATACTTATCCGACCTAGAAAGACAAACTATTCTAAATGCAGTAAAAAGAGATCCAGCCGGAAACCCTCTTATGACTCCTCAAGGACAAATGATCCCTGATTCCGTTTATATGCTTATTAGCAATATCATAAAACATTTTGTCGGAAATTATATGAATGTAGAAGAAAAATTAAAAACCCAACTAATCAATTTATCATGCCCAACTTTATCTGATTTTCGATGGTATAAAGACGTTTTCTTATCAAAACTTTATACAATTGATTCAAGCAATGCAGAATTTTGGAAAGAAAAATTTATATCAGGTCTTCCTAAACTTTTTGCAGAAAAAGTTCGAGAAGAATTACTATCCGAAAATTATGGGAATTTGAACTATGCAATGTATACATATGGAGATTTAATCCAAAAAATTAATAAAGTTGGATTTTCCTTATGCAATGAAATGAAACTCAAACGGCAAATAGAAAACCAGAAAACTATCAGTAAATATGAACTCGGAGATTTCTGCTATCAATTTGGCATGGAACCATTAATAAGTCCTTCAAGCCAAAAGAAAAAACATACTTTAAAAAGAAATTATCAAAAAAGAAAATCAAACCAATTTGCAACACCACGATATTATACGCCCTCGCAAAGATATCATAAAAAATCCTTTCATCGCAATCCTTATAAAGAATCAAGGAAAGCTTTTTCAAAAGAAAAACCATCTTCCTCTTACCAGAAACAAAAACAAAAAGACATACAATGCTATAATTGCAAAGAAAAAGGCCATATAGCACCTGACTGCCCACAATTAAAGGTGAAAACAGAAAAAGAAGTAAAAACTATTCTAAAAGGACCTTCAATAACATCCGATACAGATAATTCTTCTGATACCTGTCATTGCAAAATATTTGATAGTGAAATCCAGTATGAATCTGCCTCTTCCTCTTCTTTATCCTTAAATATGCTTTCTGCTCCAGAAGAAGTATTACTCGAAATGTTTAAAGACCTTAAAGATGAAGAATTAAAAAATAAATATTTTGAAAAAATCCAAACACTAAATAAAGGCAACAAAAAAGGAAAAACTACATTAAACACTTTACCGGAACAATTTAGCATTAAAACTGTTTTAGACAGATTAAGAGAACAAAATGTTCCTCCTCATCTGACAATTCCAGACCTTCATAAAGAAATAAATTCCTTAAAACAGAACCTACTAGAACTCCAAGACCTCAAAGCAAGAGTTGAGAATCTTGAATTCCATCTCTTAAAAACTTATCAAGAAAATCAAGAGAAAATTGAAAAAAGTGAAAACAACGAAGACAACAATAATCAAGACAATAGTGATGATAATTTAAAAAATTTCATCAATTCGCTATCAAGAAATCCATTTCAAAAATGGAAAACCCAAGTCACAATTCAGATCAAAAAATTCTCTGTTAAAACCCTGTGCTTACTTGACAGTGGCGCAGATGTCAATGTAATACGTGAAGATCTAATCCCGAAAAAATATTATCTAAAAACCAAAAATAAACTCAATCTAGCTACAGCCAAGAAACAACTCCTAATCAAATACAAATTAAACGATGTTTATGTCCAAAAAAATGAAATATACATAAAGACAAACTTTTTTCTAGGAAAAGATTTAAACAATGATGTAATCCTTGGCAATCCTTTTCTACAAATATTACAGCCCTTTCAAATTGATTCTACAGGCCTAAAAACTGTCATAAATAATAAAGAAGTAATTTTTGAATTTGAATAAGTAATTATCCAGTCTCAAATAAACCAAATTATCTTGCTACTGACTTCAGTACCTCTATTGCCATTCTTTTCCCTTATCTAGTTGTAGTTCACCTCCTTATCCAGGGTATCTTTGCCACCATGGCATCAAGCTCTAGCAAAAGCAAAGCCCCTCTTGAATCCAGCTCTTCCTCCAGACCTACATCCCAGCAAATGATCATTCCTTTTTTTAACCCAGGATTATCCATCACCTCTCAAGAACTGATCAATGCTCATTGGAGTGCCATCCTTTCCGATAAAAAGAAAAATACGAGAAAAACCTTATCCAAAATTGTAACCCATATCAAGGATTTAGAAACCCAAATACTGATATGTCAACATATCCATCAAAAAGCACTGTTATCTATTTCTGCGGATGAAAAAACATCCAGAATTAACCTCCTGGAAAAGGTTAACACAACCCTTCCAGAAGATATTGCTGCAAGAATAAGAGAAAAAACCCTTTCTTGTCAGATCAAGGAGCGCTTAATGTTCAAAGCGCATTATATTAGCTGGGCAACTGGCTTTCCCAAGTTGTTCCTGCCATCACATGCAGTCGACATCTCTTATATCGAGCAAGGCTTAGTCCAAAGATTTTCTTTATCCAGTGATAATTTTGAGGTAATCCAGCAGCTCCCTGCAATCGTGCGACATGCCCTTCGCAGTCTTGGCAGCACCAAAAGACAACTTCTTATCACAATTTCATCAAGCTTGGGAGAAAGATCTGAAATACGGTTTTTCCAACCTTATCAATTATGGAGCATTATGCAGCTAGAAGAAGGAGATTTAATTTGCAAAAAATTTAGTCCTTCTTTAAATGCTTATGAACATCACGAACATCTCCTGTATAATTATCCACCACAGTGGTATGAAGCTCATGAAGTTGCTACAAAGCCATATAGCTTAGAACGTCTCCAAAATTATGATCCAGCCTCTGATCAGTACCAAAGATTTCTCACTTTAAGGGGACATCTCGAATTTGCATCCACATACAGATATGTTTGGTGTGACGGTCGACGAGTTGTCTGCATTGATGATGACCTCGCCGAACAAACTACAATTATACAACATCCTTCTAAATCTGGACATCCAGCATTAAATCAAATCCTCAGTGCCTATGAAGATATTTCTTTTGATATTTTAGAGACCACTCGAGAAAACTTAATTCAGCTATTCCATGGTGAACTGAGAAATAATAACTGGCATTCAGAAGACTCAACTGAAGCAGACTAAAGCGTCATCCTCACGCAGCTCAATTTTCCACAAATATTATGAAGCTTCCAGTACCCATTATGGGAACCACGTCGTCACGTGGTATCGGTCTCAAAGTTTCCATCAAGACTTGCCTTATCCTTACCAAGCATAACTTGTCACCATGAAGTTGTCACCATCAAGCCTATCAAAGAAGTCAACAAAAGTGGCTTCATTGCCAGCATCTCCGATCTATACTTATAAAACAATATCAAAAGCAACTAGATGATGTCATCACAATAAGGACATATGGAGTCAAACATTACGGCTATATGGCTTCATGCAACGAAGACCACCTCTCTTCATTATGACGCCTATCAGAATACTCAAAAGTTTCTCTCCAGCTCCAGCGACAAGCCCACGTGCATCCTACATGCAGCAGAACTTAGCAGCAGAGTCTACATGCAGCAGAGCAGCAGAACTCCAGCTTATCCACTTATCCTCAACAGGAAATGAAATACAAATCCAGATGAAATTTTATGTAATGAAATGTAAATTCAGATGGAAATTACTATAAATAGACATAACCGGCAATGTATCCAACAACAGTTGGAAACCAGTCCTAAAATTCAGTCCCATCCATCTTCCTATACACCTTCCACCCTTCCGTTGAAAAAATTGGTATCAGAGCCAAGTTTGGCCCCGGGAGAGTGTCATCAAGTCCACTTGTAATCAATTTTGATTATCAATAAAGTTGCTTTGTGAGTATTTCTTCACTTATGTTAAGCATATGTTGTGCTTTCTTGTTGTTGCTTAAGGGATTGCTGACTCAGAAGTAAGAGAGTCAAAAGTCTTAATACTTAGTTGTATGTTTGTTATTATTGAGAAATTTTGATCATTCCACCCGGAGCGCAGAGGTAGCCATTTGTATCGCCGTTGTTAAGCCGTGTGAAGGCGTTTTAAGGCGTGTTGTTGGTGTGTAAATCCTCAAAGCGTTAGATACTCGTGGTGGATTTGGTAAAGAATTCCTCAGTAATACAAATTATGGCTAAGTTTATTAAGAAGATTGTACTTTCTTCTTCCTCATCATCAAATTCCTTATCTTCTATGTCTATTAGAAATAGTGAAGAAATTAGCTATGATGATTTAGATCAAGTTATTTGTGACTGGACAATTCCAACTGTTCAAAAACATGAAGTTTATCAAATAGGAAGTTTTCAATTAAAATCAAGTTATAAGATAAAAACAATTGAAAGAACTGAATCTATTACTAGTAATATTCAGCATCTTTCTTTAATTAAGCCCCAAGAAATACAGGAATATAAAAAAACATATAATTATATTCATTTTGGCTTAGTACAAGTTGCTTTAAAACCTTTAACAAGACTTGGATTAAGAACAGAAGCTCTTATGTATGTTCAAGATACAAGACATAAAAAATTCAGTGATTCATTAATAGGAATGGTTGAATCAAGTCTGGCCAACGGCCCTACTTTCTTCAACTGTTTTCCCAATTTCTCTGTTTCTCTTACAGATCCAGGAGCACATGAAGCCCTTACCTTAGCCATCCAAACAAAAGGTTTTGATATGAATCCTCATAATCAAAATCTTGCCATTGTTTATCGAGTTTATTATAAACTAATGAATTCAGTTGTTCCAGGCATAGCCTATTCACATCAAGCTAAAGGTATGACTACCTTATTCCAAACTAATTTAAAAAATAAAGTTAATATTCCTAAACTAATCCAATGGAATGATATTAATTTATCCGGTAAATGGCTTTTAGAAAATGCTCAACCAGAAAAACCTAAGGAAAATCAAGATATAGAAAACATAATCGAACATGAAGATGGAAGTGTTGAAATAAATTTCCAAATAGACTCTAGACTTACAACCCCTACAGTGTATCAACCTTCTAAAAAATCCTATTCTCATCCTCCTTCAGTAGTCGGATCATCCATACAGGAACCACCTCAGGGAAATTTAAGGCCTACAGGACTTGTTTATCCATCTTATCAAGCTTCTCCATCTCATACATACAATCCCTCTGAAGCCGATTTCAATATAAATGTTATTGAAAGGTTTGAAATTGATAAAGAAATGTTAAAACAGAATTTAGCCGCTCATCCTTTAACAAAATCTTTCTTTAAAAATATTTCTTCTGAACATCAAAACTTTTTGAAAGAAAAATGGTATAAATATATGTGTGATCATGAAATCAACATTTATTTCTTTGATTGGCTTAAATTGGCCATGAAGAAAAGATATAATAGTGAGGATTTAGCCATAAATATGATAACAAAATTAAGTGCCTCATGGATTATAGCCTCAACCAGTTCCTCTCCTCAGAAAATAGAGGAATCTATTCATCCTCCCCTACAGCAAATCATTTATAAAGATACTTCAGCTGTACCCATAAAAGATGTTGCAAAAATTCAAGGCGATAAAGGCAAATCTGACTTAGTTTACAAATCAGATTTATGTCATGTTGTCGAACAAAATAATTATACAAATATCAACCTTCATACTATTGGCCAACAGACTAACAGAATTGAAGAGAAAGTAGAATCTATTGTCAAAATTCATGAAGCATCCTCCTCTTCTCAAAAAGTAATAAAGACACAAACTTTAGGTTTTCAGGGAGAAATCCTAAGGGATATAAAGCTAGAAAAAAAACCTTTAAAATTTTCTGACGAACTTATTAATCAATTATCACACAGTTTTACTAATATAAAACTGCGAGAAAATAAAGATCAAAAAGCTGAGAAATCTATAAATGTTTTAGGCTCAACTTCAAAAAATTCTACTTCCGGCTCCGATTTTGACGAAAATTCTCAAGAAGAACCTCAAGATAATCAAAACCATCAAGACTCTCTACAACTCAATAAAATATTTAAAAGACAAAAGCCCATTGTTACTACAGCGAAAACAAGAAATTATTATCCACGACCAACACCAGTAGATCTTCAATTCGAAGAACAAGCTACGCTCAATGGTCTTAAATTTGAAAGTTCATCAATATATGAATGGAGTGTGGACGGCTTATCTGAATATCAAATCATCCAATTATGCCAACAGATGATGATCTATGCTTCTACAATGATAGCTGCCGGTAATGATCAAAAACATGCAGCAAATGCTGTTGTCCTTGGTTTTACTGGACAGTTAAATGGTTGGTGGGAAAAATACTTATCCGACCTAGAAAGACAAACTATTCTAAATGCAGTAAAAAGAGATCCAGCCGGAAACCCTCTTATGACTCCTCAAGGACAAATGATCCCTGATTCCGTTTATATGCTTATTAGCAATATCATAAAACATTTTGTCGGAAATTATATGAATGTAGAAGAAAAATTAAAAACCCAACTAATCAATTTATCATGCCCAACTTTATCTGATTTTCGATGGTATAAAGACGTTTTCTTATCAAAACTTTATACAATTGATTCAAGCAATGCAGAATTTTGGAAAGAAAAATTTATATCAGGTCTTCCTAAACTTTTTGCAGAAAAAGTTCGAGAAGAATTACTATCCGAAAATTATGGGAATTTGAACTATGCAATGTATACATATGGAGATTTAATCCAAAAAATTAATAAAGTTGGATTTTCCTTATGCAATGAAATGAAACTCAAACGGCAAATAGAAAACCAGAAAACTATCAGTAAATATGAACTCGGAGATTTCTGCTATCAATTTGGCATGGAACCATTAATAAGTCCTTCAAGCCAAAAGAAAAAACATACTTTAAAAAGAAATTATCAAAAAAGAAAATCAAACCAATTTGCAACACCACGATATTATACGCCCTCGCAAAGATATCATAAAAAATCCTTTCATCGCAATCCTTATAAAGAATCAAGGAAAGCTTTTTCAAAAGAAAAACCATCTTCCTCTTACCAGAAACAAAAACAAAAAGACATACAATGCTATAATTGCAAAGAAAAAGGCCATATAGCACCTGACTGCCCACAATTAAAGGTGAAAACAGAAAAAGAAGTAAAAACTATTCTAAAAGGACCTTCAATAACATCCGATACAGATAATTCTTCTGATACCTGTCATTGCAAAATATTTGATAGTGAAATCCAGTATGAATCTGCCTCTTCCTCTTCTTTATCCTTAAATATGCTTTCTGCTCCAGAAGAAGTATTACTCGAAATGTTTAAAGACCTTAAAGATGAAGAATTAAAAAATAAATATTTTGAAAAAATCCAAACACTAAATAAAGGCAACAAAAAAGGAAAAACTACATTAAACACTTTACCGGAACAATTTAGCATTAAAACTGTTTTAGACAGATTAAGAGAACAAAATGTTCCTCCTCATCTGACAATTCCAGACCTTCATAAAGAAATAAATTCCTTAAAACAGAACCTACTAGAACTCCAAGACCTCAAAGCAAGAGTTGAGAATCTTGAATTCCATCTCTTAAAAACTTATCAAGAAAATCAAGAGAAAATTGAAAAAAGTGAAAACAACGAAGACAACAATAATCAAGACAATAGTGATGATAATTTAAAAAATTTCATCAATTCGCTATCAAGAAATCCATTTCAAAAATGGAAAACCCAAGTCACAATTCAGATCAAAAAATTCTCTGTTAAAACCCTGTGCTTACTTGACAGTGGCGCAGATGTCAATGTAATACGTGAAGATCTAATCCCGAAAAAATATTATCTAAAAACCAAAAATAAACTCAATCTAGCTACAGCCAAGAAACAACTCCTAATCAAATACAAATTAAACGATGTTTATGTCCAAAAAAATGAAATATACATAAAGACAAACTTTTTTCTAGGAAAAGATTTAAACAATGATGTAATCCTTGGCAATCCTTTTCTACAAATATTACAGCCCTTTCAAATTGATTCTACAGGCCTAAAAACTGTCATAAATAATAAAGAAGTAATTTTTGAATTTGAATAAGTAATTATCCAGTCTCAAATAAACCAAATTATCTTGCTACTGACTTCAGTACCTCTATTGCCATTCTTTTCCCTTATCTAGTTGTAGTTCACCTCCTTATCCAGGGTATCTTTGCCACCATGGCATCAAGCTCTAGCAAAAGCAAAGCCCCTCTTGAATCCAGCTCTTCCTCCAGACCTACATCCCAGCAAATGATCATTCCTTTTTTTAACCCAGGATTATCCATCACCTCTCAAGAACTGATCAATGCTCATTGGAGTGCCATCCTTTCCGATAAAAAGAAAAATACGAGAAAAACCTTATCCAAAATTGTAACCCATATCAAGGATTTAGAAACCCAAATACTGATATGTCAACATATCCATCAAAAAGCACTGTTATCTATTTCTGCGGATGAAAAAACATCCAGAATTAACCTCCTGGAAAAGGTTAACACAACCCTTCCAGAAGATATTGCTGCAAGAATAAGAGAAAAAACCCTTTCTTGTCAGATCAAGGAGCGCTTAATGTTCAAAGCGCATTATATTAGCTGGGCAACTGGCTTTCCCAAGTTGTTCCTGCCATCACATGCAGTCGACATCTCTTATATCGAGCAAGGCTTAGTCCAAAGATTTTCTTTATCCAGTGATAATTTTGAGGTAATCCAGCAGCTCCCTGCAATCGTGCGACATGCCCTTCGCAGTCTTGGCAGCACCAAAAGACAACTTCTTATCACAATTTCATCAAGCTTGGGAGAAAGATCTGAAATACGGTTTTTCCAACCTTATCAATTATGGAGCATTATGCAGCTAGAAGAAGGAGATTTAATTTGCAAAAAATTTAGTCCTTCTTTAAATGCTTATGAACATCACGAACATCTCCTGTATAATTATCCACCACAGTGGTATGAAGCTCATGAAGTTGCTACAAAGCCATATAGCTTAGAACGTCTCCAAAATTATGATCCAGCCTCTGATCAGTACCAAAGATTTCTCACTTTAAGGGGACATCTCGAATTTGCATCCACATACAGATATGTTTGGTGTGACGGTCGACGAGTTGTCTGCATTGATGATGACCTCGCCGAACAAACTACAATTATACAACATCCTTCTAAATCTGGACATCCAGCATTAAATCAAATCCTCAGTGCCTATGAAGATATTTCTTTTGATATTTTAGAGACCACTCGAGAAAACTTAATTCAGCTATTCCATGGTGAACTGAGAAATAATAACTGGCATTCAGAAGACTCAACTGAAGCAGACTAAAGCGTCATCCTCACGCAGCTCAATTTTCCACAAATATTATGAAGCTTCCAGTACCCATTATGGGAACCACGTCGTCACGTGGTATCGGTCTCAAAGTTTCCATCAAGACTTGCCTTATCCTTACCAAGCATAACTTGTCACCATGAAGTTGTCACCATCAAGCCTATCAAAGAAGTCAACAAAAGTGGCTTCATTGCCAGCATCTCCGATCTATACTTATAAAACAATATCAAAAGCAACTAGATGATGTCATCACAATAAGGACATATGGAGTCAAACATTACGGCTATATGGCTTCATGCAACGAAGACCACCTCTCTTCATTATGACGCCTATCAGAATACTCAAAAGTTTCTCTCCAGCTCCAGCGACAAGCCCACGTGCATCCTACATGCAGCAGAACTTAGCAGCAGAGTCTACATGCAGCAGAGCAGCAGAACTCCAGCTTATCCACTTATCCTCAACAGGAAATGAAATACAAATCCAGATGAAATTTTATGTAATGAAATGTAAATTCAGATGGAAATTACTATAAATAGACATAACCGGCAATGTATCCAACAACAGTTGGAAACCAGTCCTAAAATTCAGTCCCATCCATCTTCCTATACACCTTCCACCCTTCCGTTGAAAAAATTGGTATCAGAGCCAAGTTTGGCCCCGGGAGAGTGTCATCAAGTCCACTTGTAATCAATTTTGATTATCAATAAAGTTGCTTTGTGAGTATTTCTTCACTTATGTTAAGCATATGTTGTGCTTTCTTGTTGTTGCTTAAGGGATTGCTGACTCAGAAGTAAGAGAGTCAAAAGTCTTAATACTTAGTTGTATGTTTGTTATTATTGAGAAATTTTGATCATTCCACCCGGAGCGCAGAGGTAGCCATTTGTATCGCCGTTGTTAAGCCGTGTGAAGGCGTTTTAAGGCGTGTTGTTGGTGTGTAAATCCTCAAAGCGTTAGATACTCGTGGTGGATTTGGTAAAGAATTCCTCAGTAATACAAATTATGGCTAAGTTTATTAAGAAGATTGTACTTTCTTCTTCCTCATCATCAAATTCCTTATCTTCTATGTCTATTAGAAATAGTGAAGAAATTAGCTATGATGATTTAGATCAAGTTATTTGTGACTGGACAATTCCAACTGTTCAAAAACATGAAGTTTATCAAATAGGAAGTTTTCAATTAAAATCAAGTTATAAGATAAAAACAATTGAAAGAACTGAATCTATTACTAGTAATATTCAGCATCTTTCTTTAATTAAGCCCCAAGAAATACAGGAATATAAAAAAACATATAATTATATTCATTTTGGCTTAGTACAAGTTGCTTTAAAACCTTTAACAAGACTTGGATTAAGAACAGAAGCTCTTATGTATGTTCAAGATACAAGACATAAAAAATTCAGTGATTCATTAATAGGAATGGTTGAATCAAGTCTGGCCAACGGCCCTACTTTCTTCAACTGTTTTCCCAATTTCTCTGTTTCTCTTACAGATCCAGGAGCACATGAAGCCCTTACCTTAGCCATCCAAACAAAAGGTTTTGATATGAATCCTCATAATCAAAATCTTGCCATTGTTTATCGAGTTTATTATAAACTAATGAATTCAGTTGTTCCAGGCATAGCCTATTCACATCAAGCTAAAGGTATGACTACCTTATTCCAAACTAATTTAAAAAATAAAGTTAATATTCCTAAACTAATCCAATGGAATGATATTAATTTATCCGGTAAATGGCTTTTAGAAAATGCTCAACCAGAAAAACCTAAGGAAAATCAAGATATAGAAAACATAATCGAACATGAAGATGGAAGTGTTGAAATAAATTTCCAAATAGACTCTAGACTTACAACCCCTACAGTGTATCAACCTTCTAAAAAATCCTATTCTCATCCTCCTTCAGTAGTCGGATCATCCATACAGGAACCACCTCAGGGAAATTTAAGGCCTACAGGACTTGTTTATCCATCTTATCAAGCTTCTCCATCTCATACATACAATCCCTCTGAAGCCGATTTCAATATAAATGTTATTGAAAGGTTTGAAATTGATAAAGAAATGTTAAAACAGAATTTAGCCGCTCATCCTTTAACAAAATCTTTCTTTAAAAATATTTCTTCTGAACATCAAAACTTTTTGAAAGAAAAATGGTATAAATATATGTGTGATCATGAAATCAATATTTATTTCTTTGATTGGCTTAAATTGGCCATGAAGAAAAGATATAATAGTGAGGATTTAGCCATAAATATGATAACAAAATTAAGTGCCTCATGGATTATAGCCTCAACCAGTTCCTCTCCTCAGAAAATAGAGGAATCTATTCATCCTCCCCTACAGCAAATCATTTATAAAGATACTTCAGCTGTACCCATAAAAGATGTTGCAAAAATTCAAGGCGATAAAGGCAAATCTGACTTAGTTTACAAATCAGATTTATGTCATGTTGTCGAACAAAATAATTATACAAATATCAACCTTCATACTATTGGCCAACAGACTAACAGAATTGAAGAGAAAGTAGAATCTATTGTCAAAATTCATGAAGCATCCTCCTCTTCTCAAAAAGTAATAAAGACACAAACTTTAGGTTTTCAGGGAGAAATCCTAAGGGATATAAAGCTAGAAAAAAAACCTTTAAAATTTTCTGACGAACTTATTAATCAATTATCACACAGTTTTACTAATATAAAACTGCGAGAAAATAAAGATCAAAAAGCTGAGAAATCTATAAATGTTTTAGGCTCAACTTCAAAAAATTCTACTTCCGGCTCCGATTTTGACGAAAATTCTCAAGAAGAACCTCAAGATAATCAAAACCATCAAGACTCTCTACAACTCAATAAAATATTTAAAAGACAAAAGCCCATTGTTACTACAGCGAAAACAAGAAATTATTATCCACGACCAACACCAGTAGATCTTCAATTCGAAGAACAAGCTACGCTCAATGGTCTTAAATTTGAAAGTTCATCAATATATGAATGGAGTGTGGACGGCTTATCTGAATATCAAATCATCCAATTATGCCAACAGATGATGATCTATGCTTCTACAATGATAGCTGCCGGTAATGATCAAAAACATGCAGCAAATGCTGTTGTCCTTGGTTTTACTGGACAGTTAAATGGTTGGTGGGAAAAATACTTATCCGACCTAGAAAGACAAACTATTCTAAATGCAGTAAAAAGAGATCCAGCCGGAAACCCTCTTATGACTCCTCAAGGACAAATGATCCCTGATTCCGTTTATATGCTTATTAGCAATATCATAAAACATTTTGTCGGAAATTATATGAATGTAGAAGAAAAATTAAAAACCCAACTAATCAATTTATCATGCCCAACTTTATCTGATTTTCGATGGTATAAAGACGTTTTCTTATCAAAACTTTATACAATTGATTCAAGCAATGCAGAATTTTGGAAAGAAAAATTTATATCAGGTCTTCCTAAACTTTTTGCAGAAAAAGTTCGAGAAGAATTACTATCCGAAAATTATGGGAATTTGAACTATGCAATGTATACATATGGAGATTTAATCCAAAAAATTAATAAAGTTGGATTTTCCTTATGCAATGAAATGAAACTCAAACGGCAAATAGAAAACCAGAAAACTATCAGTAAATATGAACTCGGAGATTTCTGCTATCAATTTGGCATGGAACCATTAATAAGTCCTTCAAGCCAAAAGAAAAAACATACTTTAAAAAGAAATTATCAAAAAAGAAAATCAAACCAATTTGCAACACCACGATATTATACGCCCTCGCAAAGATATCATAAAAAATCCTTTCATCGCAATCCTTATAAAGAATCAAGGAAAGCTTTTTCAAAAGAAAAACCATCTTCCTCTTACCAGAAACAAAAACAAAAAGACATACAATGCTATAATTGCAAAGAAAAAGGCCATATAGCACCTGACTGCCCACAATTAAAGGTGAAAACAGAAAAAGAAGTAAAAACTATTCTAAAAGGACCTTCAATAACATCCGATACAGATAATTCTTCTGATACCTGTCATTGCAAAATATTTGATAGTGAAATCCAGTATGAATCTGCCTCTTCCTCTTCTTTATCCTTAAATATGCTTTCTGCTCCAGAAGAAGTATTACTCGAAATGTTTAAAGACCTTAAAGATGAAGAATTAAAAAATAAATATTTTGAAAAAATCCAAACACTAAATAAAGGCAACAAAAAAGGAAAAACTACATTAAACACTTTACCGGAACAATTTAGCATTAAAACTGTTTTAGACAGATTAAGAGAACAAAATGTTCCTCCTCATCTGACAATTCCAGACCTTCATAAAGAATAAATTCCTTAAAACAGAACCTACTAGAACTCCAAGACCTCAAAGCAAGAGTTGAGAATCTTGAATTCCATCTCTTAAAAACTTATCAAGAAAATCAAGAGAAAATTGAAAAAAGTGAAAACAACGAAGACAACAATAATCAAGACAATAGTGATGATAATTTAAAAAATTTCATCAATTCGCTATCAAGAAATCCATTTCAAAAATGGAAAACCCAAGTCACAATTCAGATCAAAAAATTCTCTGTTAAAACCCTGTGCTTACTTGACAGTGGCGCAGATGTCAATGTAATACGTGAAGATCTAATCCCGAAAAAATATTATCTAAAAACCAAAAATAAACTCAATCTAGCTACAGCCAAGAAACAACTCCTAATCAAATACAAATTAAACGATGTTTATGTCCAAAAAAATGAAATATACATAAAGACAAACTTTTTTCTAGGAAAAGATTTAAACAATGATGTAATCCTTGGCAATCCTTTTCTACAAATATTACAGCCCTTTCAAATTGATTCTACAGGCCTAAAAACTGTCATAAATAATAAAGAAGTAATTTTTGAATTTGAATAAGTAATTATCCAGTCTCAAATAAACCAAATTATCTTGCTACTGACTTCAGTACCTCTATTGCCATTCTTTTCCCTTATCTAGTTGTAGTTCACCTCCTTATCCAGGGTATCTTTGCCACCATGGCATCAAGCTCTAGCAAAAGCAAAGCCCCTCTTGAATCCAGCTCTTCCTCCAGACCTACATCCCAGCAAATGATCATTCCTTTTTTTAACCCAGGATTATCCATCACCTCTCAAGAACTGATCAATGCTCATTGGAGTGCCATCCTTTCCGATAAAAAGAAAAATACGAGAAAAACCTTATCCAAAATTGTAACCCATATCAAGGATTTAGAAACCCAAATACTGATATGTCAACATATCCATCAAAAAGCACTGTTATCTATTTCTGCGGATGAAAAAACATCCAGAATTAACCTCCTGGAAAAGGTTAACACAACCCTTCCAGAAGATATTGCTGCAAGAATAAGAGAAAAAACCCTTTCTTGTCAGATCAAGGAGCGCTTAATGTTCAAAGCGCATTATATTAGCTGGGCAACTGGCTTTCCCAAGTCAAATGGCTTTAAGGTCTGGGATTTTCAGTTCAACACTAGCAGTTGAATGAGTGCATCATAGGGGGTCAATGCCAAATCACTACCAGGACGAGATAAGGGGACAAGTTGAAAGAAATTGAAGGTTCATACTTGGGTTGGTCACACAGGATCAAAACTGTATACACACCCACATATGATTATATGTTTTTTATACAAACATTTTCTTTTTGCGAAAAGTTTACACGCACACGCTCACACACACATATATTCATATATTTATAACTTATGTATGGTTTTCATGTCAGCTGCTTCCTGAAGAGTGCCTTCTTCAACATGGTCCCACCACTTGAAAAGGAAATTATCAGCCACCAATTTGAACCAAGGGGATAGCTTGATGCCATCTTCCCCAGTATCCGCTTTCCTCAACAATTCTCTCAACTGGTCCCTGTTAACATACTTGACATCCGCAACTTCATCAGGGTTGGGATTTAACTCGATGTCGACTACAATGAAGAGTAAATAATCCACTGGAAAAAAAAATTTACAGAAAACAGTCAATGCACATGGAAGGAAAAGTTGCTAGTTCTAATAACATGGGGAATGGAGCTAGATGGATTTAGAGGCGAAGAAGTTAAAACATACATTCATGCTCGCCCCACTTGCCGTCGGAGGGAGCCTTGTACAGTATACGACTTAGGGGAATGAACTTGTCCGTGGGTAAACCTTCAGCAGGAATGCCAAGTTCATCAAAAAGTTTCCTTTGTGCGGCGTTCTTTACCCCTGCTTAAGAAATAGTTCTGTTTAAGAGATGATGCGTCAAAGAATTGACAAAGTTCATGTAACAACCAGAATTTACCTAGGAAGTTTTCCTCGATGAGCTCAGAATCACGATAAAGTGGATGGCTACAGCAGGTGTTTGTCCACACTTCAGGAAATGTTACCTTGGTTGCAGACCTTTGCTATACGGGAAGAAGGAAGATTAACAATGAAGACCTCATTATGACAGTTGAGAAGAATAACAGGAGACAAAATCAGGCCACATCAACAAACAAGTGATGCATCTATAATAAGCAAGGTTGACATTATACTTATCTGTGGTAAATATTAGCTAAGCATAACCTTTCAACCAACAGAAAGCAAGCTATAATGCCAAGAGTCCTTTATAAGAAGTATTTTCGCTGGGTCTAGGGACTAAAGAGTTGCAGAGTAGAACATAATGGATGATTAATCTAGAATCATGACTTAAAACTGTTGAACACTTATTCTTTCATATTTGAAATTGATTTTAGCTTGGGTCATTGAGTTCTTAAATTTGACTTAGAACTTCAACAAATGGAAGTCAAGATTGGTTAAATGGCAAATAGGATGAATAAATTTATCCTTTCTTTTTCCTGAATGATAGGATGAATCAATTTATCATGTAACAAGAAGGATTCATGGTCAATCCAAAGAAGACTTAGTTTGCATCGATCGAAAAAAGAAGACTTAGTTTGAAGACCCCAAAAGTTCATGCGTGACTGAAGCAAGAACCCCACATATCATCAACATCATCATCATCATCAAAGCCTTGTTCCAACTATGTTGGAGTTGGCTACATGAATTTTGTTTCTCATATCCAACCTATTCTGAATCAAATCCTCAGATAAGTTAAACTTCTTCAGATCTGATTTTATTACTTTTATCTATGTCTTCTTCAGCCTACCCTTTCCCCGTGGTGGACCATCCACCTGTATAGCCAAACTTTTTCTCACCGGCGCCATTACCAGTCTACATTCAACATGCCCAAACCAACTCAAATGGATTTCTCTAATATTATCCCCTATTGATGTTACCTCTAAATGTTCTCGAAAGTGCTCATTTCTAATTTTATGTTTCCTTTATCACATCGACCTCAACATTCTCATGTTTGCCAGCTCCATTTTATGAACATGCTGCTTCTTGATTGGCCAACATTCTACCTCAAATTATAGCTGGTCTAATCATTATCCTGTAAAATTTTTCCTTTAATTTTATTAGCATTTGTCTGTCACAAAGCACTTGTCTCCACTTTAGCCATCCCGCTTTTATCCTACGTTCAATATCTTTATAAATCTTTCCATCCTTACTATTTATCGAGCCAAGGTATCAAAAAGATCCCCACGTATGGTTACAAAAAATAGGACATGTGAATGAATTGCTTCTTAATTATCAGGGCTAAATCTATATCACTAAATCTCAATGTGGATGATCTTTTATTTAGAGGGAGTTCAGGTTTCCTATTAGAGCCAAAGGAATAGTTGAAAAGAACTTTTGATATCAACAACTCGGACTTAACCAGTTCTAGGAATTTAAAACAATTAAGGACATCCTAGGAAAACTTCATTGAGAAAGTATTTTACGATAGGGACAATCAAAAGTATTTTATGATAGGGATAATCAACATTAAAGGACCTTTGAAACATGGTGTGAAACCATAAGTTACTGCAAGAAAAGAATTTGTAGATGGAAAATGTGAAAGTCACATCCAATGTGAAGTTTCACATATGTTAAAGATAATACCCAAAAACTCACATAAACCCCCTTTTGCATCTTTAGAACATGACGGAAGTGGAAATGGACAAAAAGGTCCAGAGAAAAAAGTAAAAAAAAAAAAGAAAGGACCAATGATTATAACATCCAAACTCCGCATCAAGAGGAGGCATGGGATATATGGGAAATGCTAGCATACATCCCTCCCTCCCTCACCTCACAATTGGAAATAGTCATGTGCAAAAGCAAAACAGTATATGAGAAAAAGGAATGCTCATGTACAAATAAGGAAAGCCATGTAAGTATCCCCCACTCTATGGTGAGAGAAGGATGCATACTAGCATTTCTATATAAATCTATATATATATATATATATAGAGGGAAAACATCTCCTGAGTGAGCACCAGGTGTCAAAACACTAGTAGGGACCAACTTATGATCCATCCAAGTGAACCATAACATAAGTACCTCCTGCGATAGTCACAAATACCAAGTTTGGCACTCATCCAAATGGATTAGACCATTAGATTGGATTGCACTCCTTTTGGATGGTGAAAACTTGTTGGCCATTGATCAAGTGCTTATGATGATGATGATTTGAGCATCCATCGCCATGAAAGGATTGGTGGTGGGAGATCTTTCAATCCCCCCGGTTCCATCCCTAAGTGAGGCCCCTAGTGGGACCCACTAGAAAGTGGTGCTCACCATAAGTGCTTGGCAGAGGAGCTCCCATATATATTATATTATATTATATATATGAGGAGCGCTACAAGCATTTTTAAAAGTGAAAATGCCCCCTTTTGCAATGAATGGGAGATTAGGAATATGGAGAAACAATTAATGTTACTTTAAAAAAGGAGAAAAAGTCTTCATATGACTTGTTCCTCATTGGAGGATAGAAAGATGGTAGAAACGCCCATTTTCAAATGGGGCATTCCTGAGCCCTCTCTCTTTCTCTCTATATATATAGATAAGGAATTATAAAAATGCCCCTCTCAAAAAGGGGCATTTCTGCCCCTATCTAACATCCAATTAAGAGTATCCATTTGGCTTGTAATAAATGCATTAAACAAGAGCCATTCAACCTGCATTTATGTACAACAATATTTTAGGGATTCTTTTAAAGTGGATGGGAAATAAGACAGGAGAAGAGAAATCATGCCCCTCCTTTACTTTCCACGGTGCATTTAATACAAAATAAATACTTTGTAAGTAGGTCCCACCAATCATCCCCTAGCAAATAGTTTAAAGCCTTAAAAAATCTCCCATAAGATTCAATCACAAAAAAGAGCTTCAATTGACAAGGAAGAAAAATAGGGGATGATTGGTGGATGATTTGTTTAAAGAAAGAGAAAACTTAGGAAATGATTAGTTGCTTTTGAAGAGAGAAAGTTGGGATTTTAAACGTATTAGCTAGTTTCAAAGAAGAGATAATGGAAGTTAGGAGGGTGTTTTTTCCCCTTTGCAATGTCTAGCTCCCTTGGAACGTCCAGCCCCTTTGCAATTCTTTTCCTATCGCTCCTCTTTAATAGGATTTAAAGGAGAAAAAGTAGTTGGCAATAGCTGGCATTTAAATACATTAACTTATCTCCTACCTTCATTTGTCCAACGGTGTGGGTGTTTTGGTTTGCAAAAATGCCCGGGCGTTCTGTAGACCTCCCCTATGTATAAACAGCTTAATGATAAATAAATAAATATATAGACACATATTTATAGCACTTGGAAGTTTCACTTGGGAACCAAGCTCTTCCATGAGACTCTTTACACACATCATTGCACAAGCAGTGGTAGCCATGGCAATATTCAACTCTACACTAGATATCGGTGCTAAGTTTATTTATTCATCTTCCAGGTCTAAATTGCTGCCCAGAAATGTACAATAACCAGAGGGTAGACCATCAAGAGAGCCCATTTGCATCAAACCAAAAATATCTAAATCATATACCTACTAAAACAATATTCCAATACCTGGTGAAGACTTGAGTTATCTTAATATAGGAGGTACAATGAGCATGCAGGTGCTAGTATTGTTTTAACAACAAAACGATGTTACAAATAGTACTATATGAATCTGGTCATTGCAGAAGAATCAGACACTTTTGCATCTATGAGCAATATGATGCCCATTTCAAAGAACCTTTGTAGTGTACCACATGCGCAAACCATTATATAAGGAAAACAAAGTAGTGGATGGATGGAATAATCATAAAGACCTGGTCTATGAAGTATTTAGAAGAAATGGATGGATACTGTATATATATACTACGATAATATGTGTGTGTGTGTGTGTGTGTGTGTGTGTGGCTTTAATCCTATGAGAAGTGTTTTCACACACCTACTGTGAAAACTTTTATGGGCCCCACTTGTGGGTCCCATTGGGGGAATGGGTCAAGGAAGATGGAAAGATCTATGTAGAACCACCCCAAATATCAAGTTTGGCCCCAATCACATGTCCCTAACCCCTTCATCCATGGCCCACAAATCTAGTCCATTCGGATTGGTGCACAGTTGATCCAACGGTCCAGTAAATTTGGATTTCACCAAAACTTAGAGCGTGTAACTATTAGGGGGTTCCCTGCGTATTGTAAGATTTGGATTAAGTGATAGATGGGCCCCACCTAGACTTCTCACAAAAAAAAAGTGGTGAGAACTAGTTCTCATAGGATTATTTCCTATATATATGGAAAATTCTTTAAAAACGCCCCTTTTTTTGCCCTTCTTTCTTTTTTTTTTTTCCTGGGGTCTACATCAAGTCAACACACTACCCCCATGTATGGTCATTGGTCACAAGTTCAAATTTCACACTCATCCAACTTTTCCTCACCACTGGATTGAAATCATAATAAAATGATGCCTTTAACCCATTAAATTTAGGACAATGGATCAAAAGGTTCCGATGATCTGATGGACTCGTGATTTTACATTAAAATAGGCCTCATATGGATCTTTCCATATAATGGACTTTCATGATCATCATGCATCCTAGTAGGCTCAACTAGGAGGAGTGTTTTCTCATAAAAAAATGCCCATAACTTTCTTGTGGGGCCCCTTTTTTTTTTTTTTTGGGGGGGGGGGGGGGGGGGGGGGGGGGGGCCGCTATAACAATGGAGGCTCAAATCATCATCCTAAGCACTTGATCAATGGCTGATAAGTTTTCACCATCCAAAATGAGTAAAAGCCGATCCAACAGTCCAATTGATTTGGATGGGTGCCAAACTTGGTATTGATGACTATCATGGGAGCCAGTTGTGTTATGGTCCACTTAGACAGATCATAACTTGGGCCCTAGTGGTGTTTTGATACACAGTGCTCACCGTATCGTAAGCACTGGGTGCTCCGAAGAGGTTTTCCGTACATATATTGCATATGTAGGCATGTGGTTGAAAATTACAATTGTAAGATCTTGAATGAGTGTCAATGTATGAGTTCCAATTCACTCTCTGTTAGGTTGTTGCATTTGCATCTTCTTTGATGAGGATGATTCAATGAAGTCGCAGTTGGTGGAAATTAAAGCCATTTTCTGATGGTGATTCCGAATTGACAACCAGATATAATTTGACTGGGGCTGAACTAGAACTGGTTAGAGGCACAGAACAACTATGACAAATGTAACAACCATATGACTGAAGGGGCAGAAGTAGAACTAAGCCTGGGCTTGTGCCGGAGCATAAGATGACCACCAGCAACAGGAGCCAAGCATATCAACAGTAGCAACGGCTTCTACTGCCCCCATGCATCCATCCATCACGAGGCAATGGTGGCAGTGGATAAGATGACCACCAGCAACGGTAGCCAAGCATATCAACAGTAGCAACGGCTCCTAACTCCCCCATGCATGCATCCATCATGAGGCAATGGGGGCAGTGGTGATGACCATGCAGACAATGGAGTCCTATATGAGACAATAGAGTAGTTTCTTGATGCTTTCCAGTTTCGACAAGACAATAGAGTAGTTTCTTGATGCTTTCAAGTTTAAACCCGAGTCATGGGAACAGATGATGTATTCTGCCCTATGATGATGCCTTTTTTTTTTTTTTTTTTTTGAATGGTGCCCTCTGATGATGCATATGAAGGCAGAAATGGAGGAAGACGCAGTGGTAGTGGTGCCACGGGAGAATGGCCTTTTAAGGGTGATATTAGACATCAGGTACAGGGGGACTTTTATGCCTATGGATGGATACATGGACAATATGATCTTCCAATGGACCAGCTCTGCATAGAAACCTACTTTTTATTCCTTCTCCCAAGAAGCCATCACCATCGAGCTCTTATAGTGGGAATGACTAATGAGCCCTAGTCAAAGCAGGAGCAGCAGTCCTATTCATATGAATTCTTTGATTTTAGTGATCCTCATCAACCATATGTCTGTTCAAGACTACTATCACTAGTACCATGACGACGATGATGTGAAACCTGTACTACATTCTACATGGTATCAATCTTCATCCATCCAGGTAAATGCTCACATTCCTAGAACGATTTTCCTAATTCTTTATTTATGTTTTAACTCTTTGTCCAATTAAAATTATTATTGGGGGACTCAATGTTATCAACTCATCACATATATACTTTTTCTGGAATGGTCATTGGTCAAAGTTCTTTACTTCTTTGAATATATGGTTTTTATAGAAATACTCCTACAACTTTTGGCAAAATACATTATAATAAAGTACTGTCGTAAAGTTATAAAAAAGTACAGTCAAAATGTGCTTAGTAAAAAAAACAAAACAATACATATGATTCTATCACTTTCCAATATTCTGAATCCAAAAGATATGTTTTTCTTGGATTAAAAAAAAAGTTCATGTTGCAACATGCTGTGGCCACAGCGACATTGGACAGTGTCAAATTGCAGCATGTTGTGGCTCCATAACTGTGATGTATCAATTATCAGGGTCAACAATGACATTCACGGTGACCTCATTTTGAACTATGAGGCTTAATCCTCATGATGAAATCCTCCCTCATATCCAGTAGGATGAGGTGAATTATGTTTCTAATGATTGTGAGACGGTGGTGGTCAAGGATTGGTTAATGAGGACTTCATACAAACTAGGAGATAACTTCCTTTTTTAAGGTCGATGATTTCAGATTTGAAATTTGAAATCTCACAGAAATTGCAACAGAGGATAGATCAGCGGGAAATAAGAAGGGTTGTTTGATGATTGTTTCTCATATGTAGGTCAAGGTGATGAGCATTGATGCTCTCAAAATTATGAAGAGGGAGAGAAAACAAGGTGGAGGGAATGGAATTTCTAATTTAACTAAAGCTAAACCATGCTTTAATCCAAGTTAATTTAATGGAGGCTAAATTAAAGAGATTGACTATGGTGGAGGGCAATATGGTCATTTATGATGATCTTCAACCTAGAAACCATTGAAAACAATGAAACCTGAAAGACCAGCAATTGACCATCAGTCAAAGAGTCTTTCTGAGATTGTCAAGATAATCTGTGCATTTTTTGTAAATATCAAAACTGCAAGGGCCTTTTGGTAAATAGAACCACATGAGTCTATCTTTACTGTAAAGACTAAAAAACACTTTTTATGTATGCTTCTATACTGACGATTGGTGAAAGACAAAAGGATAGCCTATCAATTCCAAGGGCATTAAAACTTTGCATACCTGAAGGAGTAACTCATATTTTGAATTAAAGAGGAATACACTAAAAGCTCGATGTAGCAAATTCTCGGACTCAATTTTTTCCATCAAATGACCTGTCCAACACCAAAACAATCATGGCACTTTTCATTCTTACTGTTGGCAGTTGCATGTTGAAATACATCAAAAGGATGAAGGGACAGATCAATCTCAGAAGAAACACATACATGCAGATTCATTATTTTGGGACTAATCTGACACTTCCACACGTAATTTGTGCAGGTGCCAGGTGTACATATTGATTAAAGCATTGAAATATTGATGAAAATGCAAGTGGCTAGAGGCTCTTTAGTTCGTGATGGTCTTCAATCATCTTACGACTGGAAGATTCAAGTGGGACCACCAAACGACAAGGAAGAGTAGAAGAGTAATTATGATGTAAAACAAAAGAGAGACATGCCTAATTGAAGTCCAATAGTGTCAGTCCAGATGAAAATCAGATTTAATCTGGGTTGATGCAAACAAATCTGATTTAAGCCCAGATATCAACAACCAGTTCAAATTCTTCAATCAATATGTAAGCAACAAAAATATCCAAACAACTCAATGCTAGATGCCAGAGATCACATTCCCTGGTGTCTGTGGTAACTGGTATGCATTTCGCAAACAACAGATGAACGACTGTCCTACAACCTACCTTACAAAGGAAAACTCTAATTTATCTTACACATGCAAGACATTGTCTGTAAAATATTTTCTGCCCAAGAAAGCTATGAGGTAAGTATTTGATTAGTGTTTTGACTGCAAATCAAAACTGAAATTCAGCCCCCAGTAAGCTATATAAGGGACAGTCCTTCCCAATTAAGGGACATTCATTGATCAAATCTTCTCCATCTCTTCCTACTTGTTTTAGTCCAAGTTCACTTGGTACCAAAGCTAAGATTGAGAAAAAAAATCCTGAGTTTCCTTCCCTCTTGAATGTCATTGAAATCAATAGTATCCTCTTCTCAAGAGGGATCCTCAAATTTCAAATTGTAGTTGGATCCTGCTCAAAAAACTCATGAAAGCCCCATCTATGACGAATCCAACCTCCCTCATACTCGTTACACGTAATGAATTAGCAGTCATCATTTATCTCTAATCAACACTCATAAAGGATCCTCATTTTGCAATCTTGTAACCAAATCCACAAGTATGCACCTATATACTTATGAGCATATGTACATATGTTAATAGAGAAAAAGAGGGATGAACATTACAAGATATGATGCTCATAATTTCATTCAACCAATCTGTTCCTTCCATCTCAACTACAGTGATCCCATTCATCCAATAAGTTTTTTCTTTTACAACAGTCAGGATTGCCTTGCGTAACACATAGTTTTTGAAACAGGAAGTGTATGAAGACATTTCAACCGAAATTCTTGTGCCATAGTTTTCATGACACAATTCTTGTACCACCTTAAACATTGTTTTGTAGTTAATAGAATACTATTAAGTTTTTCTTCCTTTGAAATATAATAAAGTTGAAATGTCTAATACTTTTTTGTTTAGAGACATATTAGAAATATATGTTATTGTCAAATTTCCATGTTATTTTTATTTAAAATAGACACAGGTTAAATATGATGTGGAACTCACTACTCCTAAACCTAATAATTTGCCGAAGTCAACACTTTGAGCTGATGTTGGATTTCATTGTGCACACCTGTACCCATGCAAATTAAGAAATGTCTAAAAAGATCCTCCAGAACCGTGCCTAAGCCACACTATGCTAGGGATTCCAGCAAACACCATGATATGGATGCATCAAATTGATATATAGATCTCATTCTATACAAATTGTTTAGATGGACCACTTACTAGGTTATTGATTGAACAGCGAGGTCCAAAATAACATAACTATGACTAGATGAGCATTGAATATTGGGCCGTATGTAATTGATGGTCACTGCCGGGTTCCCAAAAGATGCCATGTTTAGTGGAAGTATGACAATTCATGGGATAGAAACAGATATTTTGATGGTCACTGCCGGGTTCCCAAAAGATGCCATGTTTAGTGGAAGTATGACAATTCATGGGATAGAAACAGATATTCAATTAGACTTGAAGGAAAACATCACTTACAATTATATTTAGAGTCGTGCCCAATGACATTGTCTTTCTCATCAACCAAGATGCATCTGTATGGTGAATACCAAATGACCAATGTTACTGATCTCACCATAAGCTAAAGATATTGATAAACATTAAGATACTAATGTGTGTGCGTGTGCGTGCGCACGTGCATCATTTGTTCTATAAGTGTCCATACAAGATTAACCAATTGAGGAAGAGTGTATCACAGTATCAGAATAAGCGAAAAAAGATTATATGGAATTGAATTGAGAGGTTCAGAGATGTATGTGGAAGGAAGGGACCAACACTAACACACTTTGCGAGAATTCGCTTTTTATATGGGGAGAAGAATATTGATTTGATTGCGTGCAATGGATAATGGATACAATCTCCCAAATCAACAAAAGAAAAATATATAAAAATCTTTTTTATTTTTATTTTTTTTTCATTTGGAATTTAAGAATCTGGGAGGGGAGGAATTGGAATTGGAGAAATGAGTGAAACCCAAATCCCAGGATCCTACCAAATGCTAAAATTCATAGGTTAGTCGTGTAAATTTAAATTCCCACCACCACCCAAAACCAAACCAAAGAAAAGGGCGTTGGCGTGGAATTCCATCCATCAGACTGAAATTCGATGACAAATGAGCCCGGAAAGAAATCAATCAAAGTGCATCATCATCGGATAAATGAATGAATCGGGGGCTGAAAGGACTCAACTCGTCTTCGAACATTAGTCGCCTCTGGACATGGTCCATGGAAGGATCGAGGGTTTCTTTCCCGACGGTAGTGGAGGCCTTGAAGGTGCCAACTGAGGAGGAGGAGGATTTCCGAATCGGACATGGAGCGTTGAAGAAGACGCGCGTGGGAAACGAACATGGAAATGTAAGCAGTGATCCTTCTCCGCCTCTGCTGCTGTTGCTGTAGCATGATATGAGACGCACAGAGGGAGTGGCTGCTGCTGCAGAGGCTCTGGATGCGATGTTAAGAAGAGAGCAGGTCGCAGTCGATGAAGCCATTTTCTTTGCTCTCTCCTCTCCTCTGCTCTCCAGTCTCCTCCACTCCACTTTGTTTAGTTTTGTATGGGAGCTAGTTATAAAGGTGATATCGGGTCTTACTTTACTGCTAGTGCAGAAAAATCTTAGTTGGGATTACGACCCCATGCACTGCAAGAGCTTGCCCACATAATCTTGATGTTGAGCTTTTTCACCTCTCTTATTTTCTTTTTCTTTTATTATTATTATTTTTTCTAACCACCCCCGCCTTCCTAGTTAGTTTGATACTTCACCTCACTTTTATTTTACTAGTAAAGTCACCAAATTAGCTTCATTTTCCAATCAAAACAAGTTAGCAATTTATGACCCAGGGGCCAGCCAAGCCTTCCGTTATTTGACCCGGCATTTAGCACATGTGATTAATATTTGATGGTATAGCCAATCGATCAAGAAATACTTGGCTCCAAGGGTTTCGATTTCATATTTGAGCGTCAGTGATAGTTTTATAGTATTCGATCGGCTAAGAAATTTCTATCCTTTGGTGTCATCATAATAAAGATCCACATGTGGGATTTGAGCTTATAAGCAGAAAGTGAAACAACCTGTATTAGGGACCCATTAAGCCATTACATAACATACCCCTACATCCCAAAAAACTAAAAACCAAAAAAAAAAAAATCAAAATCAAATAACATTCATTGAGTTGTTGGGCAGATTTTCTGTTGGGGCCGACTGCACGAGAAGCAGGGGAAATGAGAAGACGTATGCACAGATGATTAGCCTCCAAAGGAGACCTGATTGTTGTTAACCTTTTGACTTACGGCCTTGGAGTTTATGTTATTTTCCAACAAATGATCCTACTGTAGACTCATTATTAATTAATTTCCTTGTTTCTGTTGATAATTGATATTTAGATTGATATTTTGAATTGTTTAGATTTGTTTTTGTAGTAGAAACAAGAATACATAATCTATAAAAAAAAGGAATCTCAGAAAATTTGAGAATGGTGATTCTATAATTTTAGTTTCTTTGTTTAAGTAAGTGTTTTAGATATATTTAAGATGATTTTAAAAATGCACCTCAGAGATGGTGGAAATAGAGTCCAATTTAATCAATCTCTATACACTATTTTCATTTCAAGTTTTCATACCAAACCCTTTTAAAATCGGTTTGGGTGAGTGGTTAGAAAGAGAAAACTTAAGCGTTGTGACAGTGATAGCAGGTTGTAAAAGCACACACAGGTACATCATGTTTTTCACGAAGGATATGGATGTGGACGTGGATGCATACGGATGTGGACTTATATTCGATCATGTGATTAGAGTTTTTTTAACTCGTGTGTTGGACCGGATCCCACATCCGCAACTTGTCCAATAATCAGGTCATGAGTTACAATAAAGACGTGAAACACATTTCACCCTATACAATGACCCCACCAGAAATTCAGATTAAAAGGCCTTCTTTAGTTCTCTGAAAGATGAAGGTCTTTTATCCCAGTCATTTGTTTCACCTGTATCAAATTGGATGAAGGGGTTAAAGTTGAAGGAGTAAAGGTTTAGAGGCACGAGGGCCATTAAATAGTTTGCTATCACCCTAATAAATTGAATTCTAGATAAAGTAAAGCTGCCTTTTGCTGCTTTGTCCGATATTTATATCATGTACTCATTTAGCATTCTCCATTGGAGTACATTTTACTATAAATTCTTAGAATAAGCAAGCAAGGGTGTTATCTATTGTTTGGACCCATGGAGAATATTATACTGAAATTAAGCTTAGGAAGACATGAATTTTTTTTTTTCTAAAAACATGTTTATCTCAATTTTACAAAAACACTCTGCCCATTAAAAGTCCTTGAAATCCCTTGACTTGCATATAACACTTTTGGGTAGAAGTTTAGATAACACTTGCTGACTGGCTTTTTGAGACCACCAATCTCCCCAATTAAAATGGCCAAGATTCCTCTCAGTTCTAAATTGTGAAACTTTGTGTAAATCCAATTAAGTTGGTGTTTGCTTAATCGTTACTTTAGAGATTATGATGGCCCCATCTTCAAAAGCAATCTAGTCTTAGTTTAGAATAGAGCATGGCATAGCACAAAAGGTGAATTAGAATTAGAACGGGGGCAGAAGTCTTTAATTGAAATCAAATCACGTGTAATGGAAGGGGTGGTGAATGGTGAGTGAGCGAGCACTGACATGGATTAGTTGTAAACGAGATTCATACTAGCTGTGCCATTACTGACATCCTTCATTGGGGTGGAATATCATAAGGAAGCGAGTCTTTTTTATAAATCAGATTCTTTATTGTCAATTGTCCGACGAGAACTAAGTACACTTTTTTTACTCATGACTCAGTAAGGGATGTAAACGGGGCAGATCAAGGCGGGACCCTGGTATCTTCAGCTGGATGCATTTTTTTTTATGGGATGGATGATGGGTCCAAATAATATGTGCTAGTACTGGGAAGGGAGAAGAAACCTTGACTTTCCTAAAATTTGAAATACTTTCATTTTTCTTCTTTTCTTAATTCTATTTCTATTTCCATAAAAGAAAAGATTATTTGATGCTCATTTTTAAATATTTGAATCTTCATTTTTAAACACTTAGTATCATTTTTGAAAATTTTCCTATATTCTACATGCAAACAAGCATGCCTCACACAATGGCAGATCCAGTTTTGGACACGAATCTGAAAAAAGTAGGATTCCATACATGAATCAAAGGGTCCCAAATGAAATTTGTGGGGGTACACAAGTGATTCTCCCAACTCTACGATATGATAAAGCTTCGGGCTCCTGAAGCATGCCTTTAACCCTAGCGATTCCTGATTCTAGGATCAAGGTATGTATCCGACCACTTCTATATCCAATATGAAAGGATACAGATCTGGATCCAAATTTCCCCAGGTTTCATGCCAAACTTTTCCTGGAGCAGGGAGAATATTTAGAAAATCAGATATCACGGCTTTCCCAAGATTTAATTTACTAGGATTGCAGATTGGCAATCATTTACCATGGAAGGACAATTTACCCCATATGGGTCTTTTACTTGTAAGTCACTCACTTATAACCCATTTGATAGAAAGCCATTACTTTGAAAATGTTGGCAATAAGTACAAATTTAACAAAGCCCAAAAAGATATTGACACAAAGCAGAGTAATTTTTGGTTAATTGTAATAGTCATGGTTCTAGTAGACATGAAATCAGCATATCACTCTCTAAGTGCACTGTGACATGATGCCCAGATACAAAATGGTACGGATATTACAATCAAAAGTGATGTATCGAATAAGATATGACATGATACATTGATTATTTTGAAGTCCCCGGTGCACCATAGGTGTTGTCCACAAACCGACTCGTAATCAATGGATGCAGAATGTGACTGTTACATTCAAAGAAATTATAAATAAATAAAAAACACATCAGGGATTGTGTCATTCACTCATGTAATTGTTATATAAATTGTTGCAAGAAGGTAAAAAAAAATCCCGACCCTTTTCTTATTCATATGAGAGTACTGTTCAAGAGAAAGCAAGAAACACAATCTGATATACAGAAAATATTATCAGGGCTCTTCTTTAATGGTAAAGAAACACGATAGATAAGCTTTGATGTTATAGTTGATGTGCTAACTTCTCTTCCAGCAGCAAAAAGTTAAACAAGAACAAAAACCTGCAAATGCAATTAGAATGAGTCGAAATAAAAGTGTTAAGAGTGGAGTGGAGGGTAAAATTACATCATATGAACTTCACAGCATAGGCCCTATCAGAGCCATGAAGAATGCAACACCCTCATGATGGAAACTAGGAATCCTAGAGTCCATTTACAGCATGATTACTGACAATTTTAACAGGAAGACTAAGTGAAAATATGGACATGAGGATTCCATGGTTTGTTTAGGATTCCATTGCACAATCAGTGAACCAAATGTTAAAAAAAGGCATCGGAATCCTCACCTTGATGGATTCAAAAGTAGGTTTAATGCATCCAAATGACACATAAAATCAACCATCAATCAGTAGAGTCTTTTGTCATTGACTCTGAAGCATCCTCTCTCTCTGTTCCAACATTGCAATTCATCTGCAACTCGTAACCATCTCTACCTGCTGATGGCTCTGCAACTAGACCAACTGACTCTCTACCAGTACCTGATTCTTGTAGAAACTCCTCTGTATCTGAATCCTTATCTGTTATTTTTACCTCATCTGACTCTGAGTCACTTTCTGCTGAGCTACTCTCGTTTCCCAGAGTCTCAGGTAAACCACTTTCCTCCATCTCCATTTTGAATTCTGTGTTGAGCATTACCTCAGGCAACGCAAGCCGCTGCTGGATTGGCACTGCATTTCTGATAATTGGCCCAGTCTTCAATCTTTGCCTGTACTCCTCCATCTCGCTTTTGTATCGCTCCTTGTCCTTGAGTCCTCTCTCTTGATAGACCTACGAAATCCAAATGAAATAAAAAAGAAGTTTCTGCATGAGCAGAATAAAAACATCGGATCTGGGTTGCCTGGAAGCAGTGCTGTCTTTATTTACTATCTTAAGCTATGAATTTTGAAACGTCAAATACAATATATATATATATATATACACACATATATGTATACATATATATATGTGTGTGGCCCCAATCACATGTCCCTAACCCCTTCATCCATAACCCACAAATTCATTCCATTTGAATGCGTGCGTAGTCGATCCAACGGTTCAAGAAATTCAGATTTGACTAAAAATTGGAAAATGGGTTCAATTCAATGGGGTCGTGTGCGTGGTCCATTTGGATGGACCATATAGTGGGTCCTACCTAGAGTTCTCATAAAAAAAATGGTGAGAGATATATGCACATGAATATTCCCCTACATATATGCATATATATGTATACATATATATAAACCTTGAATGGCTCCAACAAAAGAGAAAAACTAGATGCCATTTGAGACAGTCTTGGCAGGTACAAAAAGAATAGAAACAACCAAAGGACAAAACTGAATGTCACGAAGTTGAAAATTTTAGAATGGGAAGAACAATGTAAACATAAAGGACATGTTATATTGGCGGTTGCAAAGAACCTGGATTTATGTAAGGTTGAACGACTGAAAAGTAGAACTTAAAAGATGATCCAACATAGATGAGACAAGGCATTGCACATGAAACTTAAAAGCATTGAATTAATATTTGTTGAGTTAGTGATTTATTTACTTACCGCTCTCTGAGTCTCTGATAGTTTGTTCCAGAGATCACCAATCATCCTACTGATCTCTCTGTCCTTTCCAGGATGAAGTGGTTTCAGCCTGGCATGCTGCTCGGCAAAGAAGAAATTATAACCACTTCTGTTGGGCTTTGGATGGGAGGGGTCTCTTTTTCTCATCTCGGACTTTTTTCTTCGCCGTCGTCGGCGAGTGCCTGGCATTGAGGCATCATTGGCACTGCTGGTGGGAATGGCAGTGCACTGTTGCACTTGCGCCATAGAGAATTCAGGAACGTGATACAGGACACCTTGTAGCTTCTCTGTACCCACTGTGACTGTGACAAGATAGCCACATTCGAATTTCCCATCAATGACTCCAATCACTGGGCAACCCATAGATGATGGCAGACTTGCTGCAATCAAATAATGATATATAAGCAGCTGGCTTCCAAAGGGCCCTAATTACCAGATGAAGCACAACAAGAATCTCCTTATCAGAGATAATCAATATAATTGTTAAGGGATTTCCACAACAGAACTTGCAAAACTAAGTATCTAATTTTTGGTTGGGTGGATTTTCTGAGGGGGAAATGAAGACCCAACCTCCAGATGGCATACAGTCTCCTGTGCTTCTCCTTCGCTTTTGGGAGGATGCCTGAGTTTCTGAAATTGGAAGCACAGGTGAAACCATCCCTGGAGATGGAATGGTGGTAGTAGCAGTCTGTAACGGAGCTGCCAAATACAGTGTAATGAATAAGAAAGCTTGCACAGTAATAGTAATAATAATAATAATAGCGATGACACTAATGACAAGATGGTAGCTATACAAACCAGTAGGAGGCAAGGTCCAGCCTTTGGATCCAAAAAAATAAATTTGCTCATAATGTTGAATCAGGGAAACATAATATTTTCGCAGGACAAAAGATGCGTTGGTGGCAGTTGAGGGGAAACTAAATGTAGCAGTTACATCTCTCCACCTCCTTTCTTTAATAACCTGCGATTGGTCACAAAACAGTCATTAGTAAATGGTAGTAGAAGAAAATAGCTCAGTGGTCAACATTATGATTATTGATGAAATCAGGAAATAATCCACAAAAGTGGATGCCTTAAATGATTCATAGAAGTAATCAGTAAATTATCTAACATCTCATAATCCATCAAATCATCAAATTAATCCATTAAGGGTATGTTTGTTGGGACCTGGGGAAAGGATTTAAGCTTTCTGTTTAGGAAAGAGTAATTCAAAATGTGGGTTAGGCATTGTAGTCAGTAGACATAGAAAGGAGGAGATGCTAGATGTTAAGAGAAGAAATGATATTATATAATGGTTATAGAACTGACCAGAAACAAGAACCTTAAAATTTTGTTAGTGCTCTAGCACAACCAAGATAGATTATGTGAAAGTGATAAAATGAAATTCTGTGATTTGGAGGTTAGTATAAAATAAAGAGGGAAATTCTTGTAATTGGAAGAGACTTAATTGGCCATGTATGTAGGAAAGGAGATGGTTACAACAGAGCACATGATATGCCTCTTGGTACAAGAATGGGATAAAGGAATTTATCCTCAGCTTTTGATCTTGCAATAGCTAATTTGTAGTTCAAGAAGAAAGAGGGACCACCTTGTCACATCTACGATTGGGCTTAATGGGATACAGTTAGACTCCTTTTTACTTGGATGTAAAGAACAGTCAATCTGCAATCATCCTAAGAGAGTCTTACTGCACATTGTAGGTTATTGATTTTGTATGCTCTGCCAACAGAATAGATAATTAGGATATATAAATTCCACTAAAACAAGGAATATATAAAGAGAGAAGTTAACAACACCTAAGAAACAATTACTTAGGAAGGACAACTGGAATTGGGTTATGAACTCTTACGGAAGTATGGATCAAATGGCAGGCTTTATTTTACAGGTTGTCAATGAATCTTGACTTCAATGTAATCTAAATAATATATTATGCTAAACAAAAAGAAACCAGTTGAATAAATGCATCAATAGATAATGCTTCTATATCTTTCTGTGAACAAAAAAAAAAAAAAAAAAAAGGAATGCTTCTAAATCATTGCAGCATTCTGTTGCTCTGAAATACAACCAAATAAATGTTAAAGAGATAAAAAGTAATATTTTCTACATATAACTCTTTTTCCCATTGAACTCCCCACGTTTACAACCTGCAATTCGGTCCAAAATTCATTAAAATTAATAGCACAATACAATTATCACCAACATATTTCCCTCATGCTGCAATGCCATCCCTTCATTCTGTGAACCTATTTGACTGAGACTTTGTCGATCCTCCTGGCTAAAGCAATCCCAAGGAAGAACTTTTGCGTTTTGTGGATCCTCCTGGCTAAAGCAATCTCAAGGAAGAAATTCTGCGTTTCTATCCCACTTTATAACCCACCTGCTTCCGACATTTAGTGTGCCCTTCATTGACATTTCACAGAAGTCCTTTACCACGTGACTCCTAAGATAACCTCCTACAAGTTTTTTAGATCCAACTGCCTTGTTCACTCCAAGTAGTTTAAACTCCAATCTCTTCTTTTTCTTACTGAAAGCTTAGATTTTCCCAAAAGAATGCCTTTTCTATGCTTGCCAGTCATTTTCCATTAACTCCTTGATTCTAGCCATCATAAATTAAAAGTTTCCAGTACGCATAAAGCAATCCAACCTTGAATCTCACATTCTGTCTATAAATTTTTAATCAGAGATCGACATTGACACACTTTCATTCACTAGAGCTAAAAACAAATGAGATTCAGCCTGAAGATTCAGTCATTGAGTACTGGATACCACACAATGGCCTTACTTTGATAAAGGAAGCCGAAAAATTCCAGGATACAAGTTCTCCCAATGTATGGAGACTGGAGTCTGTCCAACTAGTTAAGCTATTACAACAAACATTTCTATAAGAGAACAGTTTCTTTTTTTTCTATATAAGATGATAGTTAGGCGAACATTCCTATATGAAGCTGAAAAGTTAAGAAATGGAGAAAGGACAGACAGAGCAGATGTGGCTAAGCTGTGTGCGCCACAATGGATGTTTAAGAAGGGATATGATAAGAATCAAGTACATAAGAGAAACCCGTGGGTAGCTCTAACTGAAGAAAAGAAATTCAAGGTATGGTATCTAAAATTCTTTCAGCAAGCGACGATAAGACCAACAACTAGCCCCCTGCAAGAACTGAAGTTTGTACAGACAAGTAAGTAGCATAGTCGGAAGTCCTCAGTCACATCAGTGCCACAACACACAAATAATGTTAACATTATTCACGACAGAGCTATAAATGGAAAGTTTTCAAAATTCTGGATTTTCTATGGTTATTAACTTGAAAATATAAAAAAAATTTAAATGAAAAAATATTCTAATTTTCATTAAATGTAGAGATGGAAAATATCATGAAAATACTGCAATATTATTAAACTAATATTGGTTTTTTTTATTTCTCTTGGTGTTGACGGATTATTATTATTTTTATTTCTCTTGGAGTTGAAGGATTATTCATAATGCCACACCCTGATAGATAATATTTTGACGATGACGCACCATGTCCAAGGAATACCATGCAAAAGACAATGCCGGCAATTGAAGTTATGATGATTCAGTAACAATTATATCACCTTCCAGAGACAGAAGTTAAAGATTAGTGCACATGAAAATTCTCCCATGCAAGTCGATGTGAGATGAAAATAAAAGCAATTGTCAATCCAAAAACATTGATAACCATATTGAACATACTCATTTCAATTAAGTCAAAATTTAAAAGAGTAATTTTTTTGGATTATAATCATTATAAATCTTAACATCAAAATTTTTTAGTCATGAAAAGATTGTCTCTACCTTTTCAAGGCCACCTCGAGAAGTAACTTCCACAAAAAGGTGATGCAGATCAAGCTCTTTTCCCCCTATAATTGGAACCCTAGAAAAAGTTATCCCCGTCAACATGAAAGGCCCAGAAGAGAGGATAAAAGTCTCAAAGCATAATACAGTCATGAGAGTGGAGAAAGGAAGGCATCATTTTAAGACGTATAGAAACCGGTATAATCAAGGTTTTCATATGATCAGAATACAAAGAAAGAAAATGACTAATCTCCCCTACAGCATTCATGCAACATAGGAGCATAGAGATGCCTAAGATATAGTTTAAAAGTCAATGTGACGGGTTGGTTTGTATGAGACTGAAATTAATCAATAGTCCAATGGTTGATGACTACATTGCTTTATATTTTAAATTAGTTTTTTTATTGGTAACAACAAATTATATTAGAAGAAGAAAGACAAATACAAGAAGCCCAGTAGCCCATCATACAAACCAAAAAGGGCATGGTGGTGTGTTTTAAATTAGTATTTGAATGTTTGAATCAGTCTAACTCATTCCATCTTTATTATATTGTGATAGTATGATTTACATCACTATAGTTTCATGATCTTAAGATCCTTTTTTCTTTAATGATTTTTTGAGATCGATAATATGCCTCAAATCTGCAGACTCCAACTGTGCTACAGGCTATTGTCATGACCTGAAGATAATTTGCTGCTGTAGTATTTATTTATCAGAATACAGTTAGTTTGAATACAATAAATTAGTTTTTCTTATCTTTATCCAAATCTCCACCCTCCCAAAGAACTTTCTAGACTTTACAGTGTTAGTAGCAATTAAACAATCGTAAATGCAATATAAAGACTGAATATGTTACAACAACACAACCTTATGTGAGAGAAGTAAAAGTGGTCACAATTGAACAGTGAATGAAGGGATACGTAAACATAACTGAAGGAATGTCAAAATGTTGGTTTTTGTTATAAGAACTTACAACTACCATAGTTGACATTAATCACTTACATGATCCACGATTTGAATTTTTCTACAATTTTCATTTTTCTACAATTTTCATTTTGTTTCTCTGTGAAGTTGAAAATATGCCTATCTAAGAAAATGTTCAACAACACTGGTATACACTTTTCACAGAAGCAGGTAAATACTCAGGCAAGATCAAATCATGGACAGTGATTTCAGCAAAAACTGATCTGTGAAGTTTAAAATATGCCTATCTAAGAACATGTTCAACACCATTGGTATTCACTTTTGATAGAAGCAGGTAAATACTCAGGCAAGAAAAAACAATGGACACTGATTTCAGCAAAAACTGATTGCTGTTTCCTACAAATGATACCAGTATGTACTACCTATTAGAAAAAAAATTCATTTGGTCATTAAAGATGAATTAGTTGAAAAACAAACATTAAAAATAAAATTTATCAAGGAGATAAATTAATTAAAACAAAGAAAAAAGGCAAATAGCGATGAAGAAAAATTACATCTCCCTCGGATTGCTGCAGAGGTAAGACACCCTCCATTATGGAGGTTGGGGTGCAGGTTCAAACTGGTGTAAGGTTGTCCACATGATCTCTATAGAAAGACCAGTCACCACTAAGGCAGCACATCAAAACCAAAAACGGAAACAAAATTACAAAGATAATGAGACCTACACAACTAAATCAGCTTAAGACACTATTGTTTGATAATGAGAACTGTCCTAGCATTCTAATCTCTTGGAATATGATTATTCTCTTAATCTCCTTAACCATCAAATCCATTCACAAAGGATGTTGAGGAACACCTTGTTTGCATCTAATGCTACTGTAAGAATTGGCCTCCATTACAAGGGAACCCATGCATGAACACTATATAACTTCACCCTCTTTTTAATTTCCATAATATCAGCTCTCTTCGAGTCTCATTCACATAATCAAATACATTAGATTTTGTTGCCCGGCCTAAGGCCTTGAAATGGACAATCACTAGCTGATCATCCATTATTGGGGCATAGGGAGCAACCGGCAACATTATAGTGCCCTGATTACTTGCAAAATGCTACTCTAAAGGTCTTTGGGGGAGAGATCCTCTCTAGAATGGATTAATGTCAATCTTAATATTACGTGTGCAAACAATCATCTACGTAGCGAAAAAATCAAACCACAAGCACACACCACAAGAAGACACAAATTTTTACGTGGAAACCCAAACCGGAAAAAAACCACGAGTCCAACTTGGATTAATAATCAAGCACTATAGATTAACATGCAGTTACAAGCTACTTACAGGCATCCGCATGACTTTGTAACATCAACCTCTCGTAAAGAATCACTTAACAACAACCGCCTGTCGTTGCCTGCTACAAATCCAATCAACTAGATGCATTCTAGTTATTAGCTTGACTCTTCAGATCTTCTACACTTAGAAGATAATTTTCTACCAGAGATGTAGAAGACAAGAATCTCTAGAGTAGAACTTCAGTCCTTCAACTTTCAAAAAAACTCTAAAGGAGATGATCTCTAAAATATATTCCCTATTTAGAACAATGAGATCTTTGTCTTAGGGTTGAGAGAGAACTCCTTTTTATAGCATCTAATTCGTGCCTCATAAATATATTTCAATCAGGAAAGGAGTTAGCATGAAAAAGGCAAGTTTCCCTTCAATTCGAACTAAAAAATCATAAGTCGGCGAACTTTCTGCACCTGTCCGATCGGTTTGGTGAATGGGCTGATTGGTTGGATTAAGGTTCTGCCCGGGGTGAAATCTCAGCACTTTTCTGCAAACTTCTGGAGGCAATAACTTTCTCGTTTCAACTCCGATTGAGGCAATCTTAGGCTCTACAGAATCTGCTCAAAACAAGCTTTCCAACGGTAGGTTGCATGCCCATATCCGACGCTCGGTTTGTGAGATGTGACCTTTTTAATCGATGCGGTCCATCGAAAATCACCTGAATTTGCTGCTTTTTCTTCGATTTTTTCACTTCAATGCTTTCCAACGGTAGGTCGCATGCCCATATATGACACTCGGTTTGTGAGATATAACATTTTTAATCCATATTGTTTGTAGAAAATCACCTGAATGTGCCGCTTTTTCTTCGATTTCTTCACATCAGTGCAACCAGCGACTTAACCCATTGTCCATTTTCAAAGATAAGTAAAATACAACACTAATGGACTAAAGTTTTGTCCAACCCATGAATTTGCCAACACAAAAATCCTTGCATACTCTATCCTTATCTAATAGGGAAGTTATGCCCCACAAACTTTGCCAAGTATCCTATTTTATCAAATCAGCAGATGGTTGCTGTAGTGAAAGTTGATGATTGCTGTAGTGAAAGTTGCTGAGGATTTGGATATCGAATAAAGAAAGGAGAAGAGAAAGGAAGAATAAAGAAAGCAGAAACAGAAAGAGCAAAAAAGAAAGTCATATATGTAGGAATGGTAATTTTCTGTTTCAACCAATATTTGTCACTTCTGGCATGCTTAGCCTCAGATGAAAAATATGTGACTGAATTGCTTAAAATGGCGAAACAGGTCCAAATTTTAAATTGAAATAATTGATTTCAGGATTGTTTGCATGGTTGTTTGTGGGGTGGGGCGCAAACCAAATTCAACCACTACTTTATATAACACTTTTTCTTGATGGGTTCCTACAAGCTACAGTAGGCATCTACGCTTCAAGATTGTTGCAGCAACATTCAACACAACTTCATTCAAGCTGTAAGTTCTCTTGTATAGCCAACTTTCTCCAAAACAAATGAGAGTTTTTCCCTCTTTTCTTCTGATGAACTCCCATTCTTGGGTTGTCTTTAAGAAAGTAAATGGCCTGCTGAATTTTGTCCAAATGTACAAATTTTAATGCCAAGACATGACACTTCCAAAGGTAGGAAGGCACAATACAGAGTGGAGGATAGGCCAAAGGACATTTGCATGAAGAGTAGCTCAAGCAGTTGGTCAGGGTCTGTCTTCCAGTTCAACAGGATCTCACTTTCTTGTGTTATTTAAATGAACAACTCAAGCTCATTTGTGTTCTTGCATGAGATTTCCCATAATTCTACAAGGAAATCATTTTACATAACATAAATAACAACTAAAGTCATTTTTCACACAATCTGTTGACATGCAAAGTGACTTTAATGAAAATATTAAAGATTTCCTCTTCAAGACCTATTCATTTCATTTTCAACTCATCTCATTTTACAAACTGACTGTTGTTCTTTTAGTTGAAAAAGAAAACCACTGAGCATTATGTTAGGGATGTTCTAAAACTTAAAACTTCCTTTTCATGTTCCCATCATTCTTCCTTCCACTTCAACCTTCTCTCTTCTCCTTCCACTTCTACCCTTTCATCTCATCTAATACGTCCTTCATCACAAACGCCATTTTCATTTACAATGAACCTTTCAAATAAAATAAAAATCACTTGAACATATGTTATGGATTTCAATATTTTAACCCCGGACATGACACAAAACGACAATGTTCAAAAAAGAAAAGAAAAGAAAAAAAAAAACAGTGACAAACAGAATGAAGACACCGTCAAAATATGCAAGGTGAAAAAGACCCAAAATATAATTCAGTAGTTTGAAACTCCCCAGCAAAAGAAAGAGAAATACAACTGATTATTCCAAACAAGTAAAAATAAATGCAACTCACTGACATGAACTTGGTTCCCATTATTGCATGGAGCTTCTCCAGAGTCTCCATGAAGAGCTTTGGATCTCTGATCACGTCCTCGTACTTAGCGAGGGGTGGAGGGTAGGGGTGGTAAATTTGTGAAGCCTCTGTTGGCGCCACCTGCGGAGAACCGTAGGAAGCAGAGGACACCACAACTAACTGCTTACCCCTTTCAGCATTCCCTCTCGCACCACTCATCATTCACAGCCACTCCCAGTGAAGTTACGGTCTGAAAATGCCACATTAGTACAACCCATCAAATCAAAGATCACACACCCAAAACTACAAAAGTAATAAAAAATATATTGCATTAACAAACATTTTCTATTGAAAATTTGAAAGAGGGAGTGGAAAAGAATGATGAAATTAAAACACAAATGTAAGTAGCCACTCAAGATTCCAATCAGATGTCTTGAAAAATTAAACAATCTCACAAAAAATGTACATAAGAAAGAAACCCATAAAGCCTTTTGTCTCGGAACACCAAAAGATTTAAAAACCAAGGAAAGCCTCTTCAAAACACCTTATTAGTTAGGATATCCTTGGAAAAAAAAACATAAAATGAGAAAAAAAAAGCATAAAATGACCCATTAAAAGATAAGGGGCAAAAAAAAAAAAAAAAACAAATGAAGAAAGAAGGTATGTTTCATGTTGAGAGAAAGGTGTCAGATAATAATAAATTCATAAAGGAGTAACATTTTTTTTCCATCCAGTTGAAAAATTAAAAAAAAAAAAAAAAGAAACGAAAGAACCCAGAAAGCCTGTTGGAAGGATGGAGAGAAAAAACAAAAGGTCCCATGGCTTTTACATGAGAAAAAAAGGGTATTCAAATGCAAATATAAATAATCCTGTTCCTTCCCTAATACTATTCATAGAAGGTGGCCAAGTAAAAAACAACAAGAGAAGGAGAGATAATTTTAGAAGCCTTTTTCACTATTTATCTCCCCTTGGGATTTCATCATCAAATATTCAAACCACTACGTGCAAAACAGAAAAGGAATATAAAATAAGAACATACAACATATAACAGACTACCCCTTTTATTATATTTCCAGAAACGTACATTCATAGATTGCTTCCTCCAATATAAACATGCATCTTACATAAACTTTTTGTTTTTGATGATCAAACGAAATGTGTGTGTGTGTGTGTGTGAGAGAGAGAGAGAGAGAGAGAGGAAAGAAAATGTATATGCATGTATGGTAGTATAAAACCCACCTGGATTTTGCTTCTTAGATTACAAGGGAAAGGTAACAAAAACATTGAAGAGAGAGAGAGAGAGAGAAGAATGTGAGGTTATGAAAACGTGTCGTATAACTCCGGCCTTAATGCCTTAATGGGATAAGAATCAAGTGGAGACGTGTTGCCGTGACAGGAGCTTGAGGAGTTAATTTGGCATTTACATTCTAGACTAAGTCTCCAACTGGTTACAATCCTGTTAATCCTATGGTTACCAACCATCTTATCTACAACCGTCCATCCCCCATCTTAATATTATTAATATTTATGTAATTATTTTTTCAAATTCTTTTTTGGGGGGGGGGGGGCAATGGAGTGGGTTGGGTCCAGTTGACAACCAAAAATAGAAGATTTTAGCCCAGTCCAAACTTCATCTATTTATTAATTGAGTTGGAAATGCCAAGGTGTGTTCATTGGTCAAAGCATCCGGGCCCAGACTGCTTTGGACCCAGTTTCAGTGTCGGGTTTTATTACTCAGGCAAGGCGTGGATCTAAACATTTGTCCTTTTTAATATTTGGGCTGACCTTGGGTTAAGTGACAACAGTAAACAGAAGATTTTAGCCTAGTCCAAACTTGATCCATGTATTAATTGAATTGGAAATGCCAAGGGGTGTTCATTGGTCAAAGCATCAGGGCCCAGACCACTTTGGACCCGGTTTCGGTGTCGGATTTTATTACTCAGGCAAGGCGTGGATCTAAACTTCTGTCCTTTTTAATATTTGGGCTCACCTTGGGTTAAGTGATGGAAGATTGAAGCCACTAGCCAGTTTGGCCCAAAAAGCGGTTTCTCAGAGTTGATGTCTTATTTGGCAAAACCAAAGTCTTCTTAGGCCCAGAAAGTGAAAGAAAGCCGAGCCCATCTGGCCAGACCCACTAGTTGGGCAGGCTCGGGCGTGACATGATTGAGGTGGGCCAGAACCATGCCAGGAAAAGGGCTTGCATTTCTTTCTAATCAGGGCCAGGGCTGGATATGTCTCAGCTAGGCCTGACCCGGGCTATAAACACCCCTGGGAATGCCAATTCAAGTTTTGAATTGCTAGGTCTGCTTGGGTCGGGTTGCTAGGTTGAAGTGCAATAGACTGAGTCAACCTCTGTTTGGATTGGTTGAATAGCATCTATAAACTCAATCTAAGCCCACCTACTTGTTAATTTAGTTTGGGACTCTGAAAATCTCAACTCAAACCGAAAATTGTGAATTACTGAGATCAAGTAAAGGTAGATTCAAAGAACGATTCTTACCCCAATGTAAGAGTGGTAAGAGGCGTCACTACTTACTGGGTGCCCAGGGTTCAAACCTCTGGCTAGGTTAAAAAAGAAAAGAAAGTATATATGGATTTGCAATTATTGCCACCTCTTACTACCCTCATTTTCCTTTCCCCACTGATGATAATAACCATTCAACTTTGATGACCTATAATTACTAATTAACAGGAGAGTTAATGAAACTGATATCATCCTTATCTTAAGCCTGAACATGCCTTGCTCATGCATCCAGCCCTACGTGATGTAGGGTTCTTTTCTTTTTTGTTTTCTTGTGGCAATAGACCCTGAGGCCTGGACCAAGACCTTAACTCGATTCAATCATGATAGTTTCCAGGTCATTTCGGCCTGATACAGCTTTCAGGATCGTTTCAACTTAGAAAGTGTGTTTTCGCTAGATCATAAACCCCAAACCCTATTAAGCAAACAGAATTTTCTCTAACTGGAGTTTGCAGGAATCATTCTTCCAGCAGTAGGACAGCATTGTCACCGGAGCTTTTAACCCATTTGAACCTTCACAGGCAAGTTTTAATTTAAATATTCAGAACTTCACTCGAGCTCCATGCATCACAACTCAGAAACCAAATTCAGTTTTGAACCAAACATCATTCCAAGTCAGGTCTGAACCGCAATTGATATTATAATTACGATGAGATGAGATGCATAAGCTCTCCATCAAGAAGCCATCCAAACATAAGAATGGGCGTGGAAGTCAAAAGAGAGAACAATCAGGAAAACTGCCACCACACCATCCCCAGTCTTTCCATGTGTTAAAGATGACTAAAATTTAAAGCAGAAAAACAACAGAATAAGCAAAGCATTGCCGCTGGAATATATAATTTAAACACACTGTCAATCCATCCCCCACGACTAGCCCAACATGCCACACATCCCAAAGAGAAAGGCACCAGTGTTGTCCCAACAACCTCTCGCATTTTTTTGCAACACAACTTATATCCAAAGAATTCCAGAAAATGCAAGTTCTGTCAATCATGTTGAATACTCAAAGGATTGAGGGGGCTGAGGCTCATCATCAACTGCCATAGCAGATGCAGATCCCTGCTGCTGACCTGCTGTCGACCCACCTGCAGCAGGTGAAGCTACAGTTGAAGGAGCATCAGTCAGAGCAAGTGCCTCCGGCTCGGTTGGCTTCAGATCCCTCAAAAGAACAAACCCAGATGGTGCAAGTTTCACCGGCACATATCTGCTTTCCTCTAGAAACTTGATGTACTTCTCTTGAGCAGGCACCACCCTAGCTGGGTTAGTAAGAATCTCAAAAGATGGCTCAGCCTCCGTCTTTTTCTCTGATGGGATGTCTACCTGAAAAAAAAAATTCTATAAATATAGAAGGGGTTAAAAAAGGTTAACTGAATTGCTGATATAGAAAGGTTGAAGAAAACCCAGCTCGTTTATTTAATAATTCCAAATGGCTGGCTTTGGCATACTTGGATACAACTTTGAGGTTGTGCCAAGACTCCATGTAATTTTAGGATACACTATGACTGTAGCATGGTTAATATATTGGCAGCCATCATCATTCCAGAGAAATGTAATATCAATTTACCTGCATTGAGTCGCCATTCTTCTCACTGGATTTGGGACCCTTTCCTAAACTAGAAGCAGCTGAAGCCTCTTCCACTGATATCTTCTCCACCACACTAGCAGCCTTTTGATCTGCTTCTTTCTTAGCCCTAGCTTTTGCTTTTGCAGATGTTGAAAGAACAGCAGTAGGAAGCTTAACTGCAGATGTCGGTGTTGGTGGAGTGATAGGGCGAGGGTACTCAAAAAGCGATGGCTTTGCATGTGATAAGAACTCAAATTTTGGTACATTTAGATCATAGTTGAGTCCAATGAAGGCAGTGGGAGAGAATGAGAGGCTTATGAAATACACAAGAGGATACCAGTACCAAAACTGGCTGAAAACAGCAAGTCCAACGACAGCAGTGATTTTATCATGCTTAGTCTTCGAAAGCAGTTTGATTGTCACATTCCTTCCACCAGCATCAAGAATCCCAGAAGCAAGAATAGCACCCATTTTGCTCATTGTGTCTTCATGTTTATCAAGAACTATTTTCTCCAATTGTCGCCTACAGTGACCAATCAGAATGGAAAGAATAAATAATATATATACAGATACATCTCCATATATAGGATTCTATACATACATACGGGGAGAGAGAGAGAGAGAGAGAGAGAGAGAGTGGGCGTCCATGTGTACCTGAATGTTCCCACACGAGAATCACAAGCTTCACTAGTTTGTACCATGACCATAGCCATTGCTATGAGGGCCCCCTGACGAACAAAATCAACAACATCTGAAGTAAGAGGTTCTAGCAAAGAAATTGCTTCACTCAGACCTGTACCAGCACAGGATATTCCCACGGCTAGAGCTGCTCCATATCGAACATGTGGATTGTAAGACTCAGAGAGAAGGGAAACAATTCTTGGAGTCTGCAAATTTTAAGGAAAAGAGAGGTGAGAATTTATTTCTGTGAATTAAGCAAACATCATAACAAAATCAAAATGACTAGATAGTGTCGAGTGACCAAAACTTAGCAAGTCCCTATGCCTGTTTCGTTGTTCAAATCTGGAAACAAAAAGGTAAATGACGAGAAGAATTACAAAATCAAATGTGCAAACTTGGGAGGAACTGGGAAAAGGGTGATCAAAATAAAGACGTGAAACATATATCATTAAATTTTACTTCGAAGAAAAAAACCCATTAACGATGCTTTACTAATTAATAAAAGTTAAGAAATAAAAATATAAATTATGTTTTTAAATGAAAATAGGATACATTTCATAATGTTAAGAACTTAGATATATACTGCCCCTTTTGGTAATTCACTTGTAAATTAAATTCAAAGTGACGGATCACTTTTAAGAGACAAGAAAAGAAGAAGGGTTTTATCAAAAAAGTACAAAATCTCAAAATCCACCTACTTGACTTGTCATTTTTTGGCATGTGAAGGGACTTTTTTACCTTTTCGATAAAAAGAAGCCTTTTTGTCTTTTAGTGGAATGAGAGTGACTTTATTTACTTCTTTTTTTTTAAGAAGTGATTTTTTAAATTTTGTACTTCTTGATACGGCCGCTCTTCTTCTCTTATCTCTTAAAAGCGTCCCTTCATATTGAATTCAATTTACAAGTAAAATGCTAAACAGGCTCAAAAAAAATTCAAGTGGACCAAGTTCAACCATTTCAGAAATCAAGCAGTAAATTTGACGTATTATGCCATGCTCAGACAGTGTAATGTACAATCAGCTTGGGTTTTTTCAGTTGAAACAAGTGGATCCACACTTTAGCTATCCAAAATATGGATAAGGCTGACGGTCTGTGAACAGTTCCATGGATCTATGCAATGAGAAGTCTTCCTTCATTTAGTCAACACATGGCCCGGACCAATATCATCCAAGGAAAAAAATATAATAAAAAACCAACCTGTTCAGGATCGGAGTATAGAACAAATCCAAGGGCAAGAACAGCAGTCCTCCTCACATCATCGCTCACATCCGACACAGCAAAGTGCAGTAGCTGGCGAATTGCCTTGTTGTTTGCAGTTCCTCTGTACGCCAGTGCTATTGCATACATACCACCATAACGCAGGATAGGATCTTGATCCCTAGTCAGCTGCTCAATTAATGTGTCCGCCTCTTCTTCCCTTCCATACACTGTGAGAGCAATTCCAAGGGCTAATCCCCTGCAGAGACAATACATTATCAATTAATGTGATATGGTAAAAAAGACTAGGGAAGTCTATAGGCAAAATCCGATGAATGCACTAACCTAATGATCTTCTCATGCTGTGTATCATGTGCATATGCAAGCATTTCACTTGCCTTCTCACTCGCAGTTCCAACCATAAGTAAACCCATACTAATACCTGCAGCTTCTCCAGCCACAGCGCTGTCAGTATACAGAACATTCTTCACCTCTTCATATATCTCTTCATCTGCCGTTCCTAGAGCTGCCAAACCAAGGCCCAAGCATGCCCCATGCTGAATAACCTGCAAGGAAGGGAGCTTTCTGCTTAATAAACATGTAAGAGAGACCATAGTCTGGTTTTAAAAAAGGGATTGACAACTAAGGAACTGACCCTGGCCCGTTCCTAGATCGTCTCTAGAGGAAAAATTACCTCGACATTTGTACCACGCAGGCTATCACGAAGGAATTGTTTTATGCCTTCTCCATGGTTTGCATGAATAAGGCCTAGAGCATAAAGAGCACCGCCTTCTGAGTAGGGACTTCCACCTCCTGCAGCACCACTTTGAGGCAAGTAAGGCGCCATCAGAGACCTCCCTTGTTGAAGGTGACCACAGTGAATGACACCTAGGCCAGCTGTAGCACTGAATTTAGCCCAGTTTGTAGCTCTGCTCAGCCAATCCTGTCAAGCAAGAGTAGAAAATACTGTAAGAACCACTCAAGCTTTTAAGTTACAACAGGAAACAAATGAATAAGATAAAGGACACAAAAGAAGGATCATAATTACCAGGTTTTCCCTGAGAAAAGTATCCACAGTAGTCCCAGCATGCATTATTGCATTGGCATAAATAGTTGCACTGTGGCACACACTGTTTCTCATTTCAACCGACTGCTTTATAGTCTTCAAAATCAGAAGGTCAGACCTATACAATTGCTCTTAACATCAGTGAAGACTCAGACAGCATTTGGGAGGAAATCCCATCAAATTGCTTGCAATTTAAAACATCAAGAATTCTATGAATTCATTAAAAAGTGAATTGCCCGACCTGTTGTGGCTGTACAGGAACTGCAAAGTTAAGCGTATTGATGTCTCTCCCGACAAAATCCCCTTGATTTTCGCCAGCTTCTCGGCATAAGCAACTTCATTTGGATTCATTTCTTGTACAGCTCCATTAGGAGCCTGAGCTCCATCCGTCATTTGAACATCCTCTATGGAACCAGCAACATTTGCACTTCCAGCAACAGCATTTCCATTTTGAGCAGAATCCGATCCACTCGTTCCATGTTCAACCAACTCTGAAGGTTGGTCAACGTTTATGAGACTTGAAGCTTGAGATTTGAAGTCAGGGATGCGATTTCTTACATTTAAAAGAAATGCCTGATGCTCATTTTCTATAAGATCAAAAGCTATCTGAAAGCCCAGCAGAGCATCATCCTGCCAAATACATTAGGTAGAGTAGTAAATCAAGTATTCAAGCATATAAATATTAAATGATAACAAAAAAAGTAGTGAATCCCAAAGTACCTTACTGCCAGATTGCAGAAGCTTTTCCAATATGCTAGCAACACCTTCTGGCTCATCCAAGAACATGAAACACTGACAGATGCTTAAGTAATCAGGAGAAGGCAATCTTTGATATATCTTAACAAGAAGCCGAAGAACCTGTAGGCACAATGTAAAAGGATTAGACTTCCCTGTGGATCATAACAGCCCATCTACTTTCGACTAGCTAACATTTCATTAATTCATTTCCTTCAATTGTGAGGCATTCCTGTATCAGCAGGACACAAAATTGGCAGTAGTTTTGGATAATGTACAGAGACTTGTAGGTTACAATGTTCAGCATATGCTAAAGTACTTAGTCCAATATTATGATTCCATTAGTCTTCTTTTCAACATAAAAATGACATAAAAATGTAAAAGGTCCTTTTTCTTATTGGTGTAAATACTAACAAAGTCATTAGTTTGGAAATGCTCCAACTTATAAAGAAAAAAATTAACATCCAGGCCCGTGGCCCTTCGTCCATGCATTTTAAATATAGCCACCTTAACTTCCTTCTCTTTAATTGGAGATTCATGTCAATCTGGCATCTGCCCACTTAACCCCTGACACTTGAGACTCTGAATCATCCAAGCCCAGAGCTCATCTTTCATTCATGTACAAATTAAAGTAGAAGCTTCTTATAGCATCAATGATGCTATTTATTTTTATAGTACATCCCACCTTCATCTTGAACTGATATCCAGCCCACACACCATATAAAAGAAGTTAATCCATATTAAATTTGCTCTTTTTGTCACCCTCTCTTAGTCAAACAATCCTCAACCTTTTGCTGCTTACGTTCCTCCCCACTTAGATTGCACTACAGCTGTCCATTCAGCACAGTTCTTCTGTGGTGGCCAGAAGACTCTTCCTATTGAGGTCTTGAATTCAAACCAAGATTCTCAATTTCAAACCATGGGCAAACCATCTTGCGATGAAACTCTACCGAATTCACTCCAAACAGATCCAGTAGCTATTGCTCATGAGGACCATAGAAAGAAGTGTGCCAAACTATTGTTATTAGCCAAGTTTACCACTACCATCAATTCCAAGAAACAACAATTTAGGAATCAGCATTCAGCAATTCTCATCTTCTTGGTGTCCCACATAACCAGTCCACACCTACTACAGTTCTCGGCATCCAAAACCACTCATCCAGTTTGATGGCCACTCTAAAATGATCGAATAACTATGACATCAACAGGATGCAATTTATCAGCTTTTAATTCAAGTAGCATCTTCCTTCCTGCAAATCAACAGTCCAAGCAACCCAATCCTGAATGTCACAGGATAAAATATTCATTTAGAAGATAACCAATCCCCTAGATCCTATGAGAACATCTTTGGATACACCATTAGCTACAGCTTGCTCCATGTCCCTCAATAATAATTGATGGAACAGTTTTATAATTGTAGTTCCCTTTTCACCTTCCCTCTGGTTTTGGCTTTCGCAACACCTACGTATCAATCCTCCTTTTCGTTGAATTAGCTAAAATGCTATGTAACTACCCCTCCCTTCTTTGAATTAGCTAAAATGCTATGTAACTACCCCTCCCCAAAAGATAGGCCCATAGTCTTGCCTGTCTCTAAGACCCATCCATGTGCAACTTAGATCCTAACAGTGCCACACATGTCAAGCAAATAAAGTGGTCTATAACAACTTAACAACGGATTGAATCATTGATCAAAACCAATCATCTTTTGGTCTCACCTTCAGTGATCCATGGTTTTGAAATCAGTTCAATCTGGTGATTCTAACCAATCAATCATGGTTCCTAAATCAGGTGGCATTTGACGTTTTTATTATTCTTCGAATGAGCCCACATAAATTCATCCATACATTGCAGAAGTCTAATCAATTACCAATACCGAAAATAAATAATATAAAAAAAAAACCCTAACAATGCAACAAAAATCAAGGGTAGACAAGCCCATAGTGCAGTTGGAAGGTGCTCAATGTGGCAACCTCAAGGCTGCTGGTTTGAATAATGCTACCATTAAAAAAAAAGGGCACATACACAAAAGACTGTCAGAATAAGGATTCATATATTGAAACCAATCACCATATAGCACCATGTAGTCCCCACCTTGAACTATGTATCACTTAAAAATTCACATAGCTACACCTACAACCAGTGGGACCCATCATGGATTTATTAAACTTGATTTAATGTTGAGATTAAAGGAATTTATAAGGTTGTGTTAATTTGTTTGGAAATTAAGTTTGAGGGAGTTTTTTTCTAAATGGGATGAGCCATTTCAAGTGCCCTTTTATAGTTCGAATTCTTTGGCAACGTTGGTAATTATGGTCTTTACAGCCTTTATATGCACGTTCACTTTGCCCTATGGACTCCCCCTCTCCCTTCTATATAGACTCTCTCTCTCTCTCTCCCTCTCTCTCTCATACATTCAAATCTCTCTGTATTCCACTCAAGCTCTCTCTTCACATTAGAGGTCTATGTATCTTCCCTGGTAATCCTCTCTACTAGAGGTACTTCTCTCCCTCCGTTTCATTGTTTCCTTTCTTGTTTACTATACATAATAGTTATATTCTCATCTTTTATCATTAACATGGTAGTCTGTATCTATATTGGGCCTTGAACCTAAACTGCACCTCCACCTCTCAGATCACCATCATTTACTAGAACTCTAGGATTCCCAAAAAAAAACCAACTAGGCTTCCTCTCTATTCATGGCTTCTTCTTTGGTTTCTTCTTAATCTTTCATGGTCATTTATGTTATGTGTTTTCCTTTCATATTTATTTTGTAGTTTCATCTTCTCTGTAAATTTCTTTGATGATCTGTTTTGTTTATACATCATGTATAGCCATCGAGATGACGAACCCATCTTCACTGCTTAGCTTTAAGCCTCTAGATGCCGATTTCATATCCTCCAAGTGTCATACCTCGAAGGCCCACCGGTTCCCCACATCTTACAACCTCGATCAAAGCACCCAATCCATCACCTATATGTATCTTATCCTTTGGTAACCCAACTGTGAACCCAACCGATCAAATTTGACCAATGCATACAACCCAAGTAACTCGGATCCAGGACCCATCAAGTGGGCCATGCACCTACCATCAACCCACATCATGAAAGATCATCACGCCTGAAACTAATGCCAACTTCCTTTGAAGCTCGAAGATCGAGCCCTCTGTTTTCCCCAGCACCATCTCCTCACATGGCTGGATTTGTCCCTGCACTTCTACCTCTGCAATTGAAACCACTTTAACTCTCACCCCCATCCTCTCAAGTATATTGGAAAATCTGCAAACCTGCATAGTTGTATGAACCTGTACCCACTTTCAGAATTTATTTACCACTAAGCTCATCCAAGTTAGGAAAACTTACGCTTAGGCTCATTAGTACAATATGTTGGCCCCTGTCTTGGCCCACCTTGCATGCATATTTAGCCTTAGTGTAATTTAGTGACCTGGGGTTCACAAAGATCACATTTCAAAACCAGGTCTTATCCAAACTTAGGCTTGAGCCCATAAGAATGACCTGTCTAGCCCACTTGATACACGTGCATAATTCAAATTACTTGTCCCACCTGCATGACTACATAATCTTGGCCCAACCGAAGTAGTGTTTACCCATGACTTGGTAACAAATATCCAAGTGTAATCAATCAATCCACACATGAACCCGAATCATGGCCCACCTAGCATATAGGTTTCACTCATTACGTGCAAGCCCAAGTGCATGACCCAATAGTTTGAGTTCAACTCATTTAGCCTATGTGCAAGCATCACCCCATTACCCAAGGCCCACTTGTAATACCTAATAAATTGAGCCCAAACCTATATGTGATAACCCATGATACATGACCCATACCAAAGCCTTACCCAAGTCAAACAATTGGTGCATAAACACAATCATTGGATCCTATTGCTAATTTAATTGTGGACCGTCATCATCAAGGACACACACCCAGACCCAAGTTGGTACAAGTTAGATTATATGATCACCGTGAATTCAGGCAAGTAGTCTTACTATGTTACCCTAGTACTTGAGTTTTCATGCTCCTTGTCTCAATCATGATTTGAATTGTGAAATTTGCGAAATTACTGAAATAGTCACAGAATCCCTAAGAAGTTTGTTATCCTTGATTTATTTTGGATTTGTTCATATCTTGACTTAATATCGGTTCTTTTTAACACCATCGTGCCATAAATTGATTGCTTTGGGCTTATTCGTCATTCGATTTGATCCATACCTTAAATTGCAAAATTTGTGATTTTATTCCCCAGGATATTGCTACCTTTGATGTGATGATTATTAGACTTGATATTGTTCCCTTTTTGATATCATCATGCCATAAAATGAATCCTTTTGCATATTATTGTCTGAGATTTGTTATTTGATTTGTTTTGGATTTGTTCATCGCTAGATTCGATATTGCTCCCTTTCGATATCTCATGCTATAAATTAAATTCTTTTGTGTATTTTTGTTGGAGATTTGCCATTTGATTTGATAAGGTTGGAACTTTATGATAATATGAAACTTGTATTTTGATTACGTTGAGGATATGCCTTTCTAGGATTCACGGCTTTATTTCCGGTTGGGGAAAGTGTGAGACCCGAGTCCACCTAGGAAATCCCTTCAGGCAAGATTAGGTTGAGTGCTTTTGGGAGCCAAGATAAGAAACTCCGCAAGGGTAATGGTAGTATGCTTCAGTTAACACCGTGAGACTTTGTTTAAAGTCCCACATCGAAAGTATCCAGGTCCTGATCGGCTTTAAGGTAATGCTTGAATTTGCAAAACTATATAATATTTATTTCTCAAAATTAAGTGAACTGTAATTATATGAGTAGTCTTTTGAAATTACCTACATGCCCCCATATTTTGCTAAAATTGAATTGTCAATCTGTATTTGCTTTGATCTATTGTCTCAGAAATTGTTTTTCTCCGTTTCTTGTTAATTTTCTTGAAACTATGGCTCCTCAAATTTGATATCTTTGATTATCCCCTGCTTACTATGGTTTCATAGTGGATCTACTTGTTCAGTTTACTCGCCCCTTGTTTTTCCCCATATTTCGAGGTTGAGCCAGATACCGAGGAGACCTAGCTTGTTTGTGGGGAATGGGATTGTGATAAGATGTGGAAACTTTGGCTTTAGGAATTCGTGGATTGATCTACTATTTTATCTACTATTTTGAGACCATCATGTAAATCAATGTTTAGTTGCACTTCTATTAATTTTACATTTGAATTGAGATTTTTAAATAAAGTTTGTTTTTTTTTCTAGTTTTAATTATTGTAGACCCCTCAGCTCCGCCAGTTTTTGCCGCCGGTCTCAAACCCGAGTAAAGGAGGAGGGTTGCGTTAGGTAAGTGACAGTCAACATAAAATTTTGTCACAACCCAAACATGAATTCTGAGAAAATGGAGAAACAGAATTCATGTAGCCGACCCCAACATGGTTGGAATAAGGCTTTGATGACGATAATGATGATGATGAATTATTGTAGACCCCTCGCGCCTCGTGACTTGAGGGTCCCAAGGATATCAAATTTCGGGGCGTGACAGTTTGTTAGAATTCTTTGTTCCATCTCTTTAATTAACTTCTATGGTAGAAAAAAGAAAAATAAATTAGGACATAAGAAATCTAGTATGGCAAAGTATTGCAAAATAATATCTTACAAGCATTTATAGTTATCCAATATCAGTAACGGTATCATCAATATGACAGCTATATGCAAGTATTCTAGTTTATAAATGAGATGTGTAACATTGACCTAATGGCTTGGTATCTACGTCCTGATGAATGGATTCAAGGGTTAAGGAGCTTCCCGTTCATATGGCATTGAAAAGGAAAAGTTTCACCTACAAGCAGACTAGTATTTTTGTGGTTGAGCTTGTAGGACCGACTTGGATGTATTCTTATCATTTTAGATGGAAAGGCCTCTTTAAAGATAAGGGTCATGAAAAAATCAGCCCTATCAAATTATCCTCGCCCTTTAATTAGCAACATTAGAGTTTAATGGTCTTTTAATCATAGATTTTTTTTTAATTCAATCCAACAGCCAGTAAAGGTTTGATAAGGTTAACTTCAAGCATGGAATCAGAACATGGGGAGATAAGATTCAAAAATGAGATTAACTTTTCAAAGGTGGGCCCCATGGAGTTGGATTGTTAACACACACCACTCATAGAACATTCTCCCATTGGAATATTGTGTATCCTACAAGCATTTATTATCCAATACAAGTAACAATATCATATTTTGTATAAATAAATTAAAAAAAAAAACAGCAACTCAAGCATATGATACTGGCATTCAAGTTTCATAAATTATAAATGCAATGAGAGGCTTTTATCTCTCATTGTTAACAAGGGTTTCGTATCCAGTTCCTACTGAAGGCAATCAGATGGCTAAAGAAGCCTCCCCTCCATAGGTTGTTTCCCTCATATGTTGCAACCATAATCAAATTGCTCAGTCGCTCATGGCTGGTCATATCACCCAGGCACTCATCCAAAATAATAGTATCAAACTGAATGTTTGAATAGTGCAATCCAAGGACCCAAATACAACCCTGATCCACCTAAATCTTAATATGGAAACATTGGATTCTAACTTTCCAATGGCTTGTCTGGCAAGATCAAGCCCAATTTAGGATAAGAAACCCCTATCGGGCCGGCCAGGCCCCAGGTCTTTAGACTCAAGCATGTTGGAGTCTTAGTATAAGCACCTCTATGTCTACTTTTGAATGACTATTGTACATAAAAATATACATTTACATGACCATCAAAAAATATACATAAAATAAATACAAAATTTAATCATCACCATTCCTCTTATGTCTATTTTTTAATGACTATTATATGTTAGAATTTGCATTTATATGCCTATCAAAAAAATTATAAAACGTATAATCTAATGCATAAATGTTTCATCATCATATAGTGTATATAATATATGGATAACCACCTTTATCACAAATAAAATGTGGCTAAACATAAGGCCCTATAAATATATTCCCTAAATCCCTTCAATTCAAAAAAAAAAAAAACATTCATTTCTAATAAATTAGTTTCCAACATGCCCCTCCCATAACCCTCACCACATAAACACAAATCCAATTTCCAGGGTACGCGTGGGATCCAGACTCAAATTCAAGCCACACAATGCTCATTGGGCCATACCCCATAAGGGTCCGACCAACCTAGCTTGTTGACAACCTTATGACTGAATAGCATAAAAGTCAAATTTTGATTTGTTGTTGACCCCACCAGATCTCCATTTACAAATTCTCCCTTGAATCCGTAAAGGCTTTACTTAAAATTAAAAAATTATAATTGCATTCGCTTTCCATTAAAAAAATATGAAAGCGATGCAACATTAATATTCTTTTTCTACAGATAATGATTATGATTACTTGAAAGATTAGATGTTAGATGATAAATATTTTGTATTATCAAGCAAAGGCGGTATCAAGAAACAATGCAAAGCCTTAACCCTAATATATCTAAAAATTCATGTGATGGATTGAGTAGAGCAGAAATATAATGAACTTAGGAAACTTAAGAGAAAAAAAGGATTAAAAAATGCCTATCAGGAGAATAATTCTTCAAAGATAGGTTTTTCTATAATAATAATAAAAAAAAGCAAAATATGTGGCCTAAATATAGCAGATGAAAATTAATCTTATTGTACAAGCTTAAACTCCTGCACCATGGAAATAAATGGTATATGTCTATCAACCATCATTATTGCTTCAGCCAAACTAGATATTAAGGATTACAAGATCTCTTTACCTCACACCGATATTCTCTACGATTGACATAAGAATGTGAGATATAGATGCAATATGAAAGCATTCCATGAACATTATCACTGCTCATAATTGCTTGTTCGAGCTTATCCAATCTTCTACACTCAATAGCACTCCCCATAGCTTGCTGATATCTTCCATCAGAAATACACCTACAGACAGCAAAAGATGAAGGCATTTTACCTTTAAAAAAATGCAAACACAAAGAACGGGAGTAACACTAAATAACATACTTGTCCAGCATCCTTTCCACAATGGCCTCCAATCTAGGATCCACCTCTGCTGCCGCTTCATTTGACTCTACTGCTTTGAACTTGAGACTAGCATATTCATCGATTGCTTTAACTAGCCAAGCCAAATTTCAAGAAATTGTGTCATTCATTAAGAAACATAACTTCTTCAGAGTAAGCATACACAGGTCTACACCAGACTGACTCCTTACCAAGAAGAGTATGAACATAATCAGAGTCCTCTGAAACATCAAAAAGAGGTCCAGCCCCCAGAGCATATGACAGTGAATCGTTGAGCTCCCCCAGGTAGTAAAAGACCTGTAATAAGCAGTAATAATCATTTCTTTTTCTTTCTTGCCTGCTTTCTTTCTTCTTCTTTTTTTTATTATCTTTATTTTTTCCTTTTTTTTTTTTTGGAATGGTTAGTGGTATTAATCATTATGGGTAAAAGAACACAATATGTTAAGCAAAAGTATGAATTCCAAGGAAAAATTTAAAGTAAATGATTTGCAAAACAACTAAGTAATTGCCAGCAAACAGAATGTTTGCTGCACACCAAATACATGTAAAATTTTCAAAACAGAATCAATGCAGCCAAACAGACTCTCAACAAAAAGAGATGGCCCAAGGCACAAAGAAAAAGGGTCTTAGCCTGAGACTTCTCAATTTAGAGTCATAGTTTGTGTATAATTAGTTGGAGTCTTCAGAAGTAATTGAATAAAGGAAAGTGCCCAGATTAGGCACAAACAGAGTGGGACACCCAGCTTTCTTTTTACGGTTCAAATAATGTATCCCCTTTCATGTGGACTAGTGATGACTCCTCCACTCCCTTGTGTGATGATTCCTTGGATTCTCTTTTAGTCCTTTTATGAAGACGAAGTCTTCGAGATCTCTCTCCTCAAACCTCCACAAATCTGGTATGAGAGCAAGTCCAGGATTCCCCATCGTGGTTCCAAGTCCTATCATAGTCTAGTTGTTCGAAGAGCACAAACATTAAAACAGCATCTTGAGGTATATTTCATAAGATACTGCAGCATGCAAGGCCTCTGCAAATGTAAAATGGCAGATGGAAAACTTGTAATGGAGATTAGGAAATAAAGGACAGACAGAAAAGCTAAGTATGGAAATTGAAAGTCTGCTTGAGACCTTTTAATACAGAGATGCAGCTTATGTGGAGTTGCACATTGGTGGAAAAATGCCAATATCCTTTTAATGCAGCTTGGTGAAGACTTTGTTCTCAAACTTCCACCAAGTGACAAAAGCCTTGTTTGGGATATCTTATATGCCCATCAAAACATTGAACTACTGAAAACCTAATTCAAAAAATTATTTGCATTTAAATGAAACTCAAAAAGTTCTTACACAACAATATTAAGCATTTGCAGATACTCAGGAATTTATTGAATAGAATATTGCAAAAGATAAGTTAAACAATCTACTATTGTTAAGTAAATGTCAGGTATGCATTCATCTTATGCTCACAATGGCTAATAAATAATTGTCAACATAATAAGAAAAGACAAACAAAAAATAATTTCAACAAAAGCCCGTAGCACAGTTGGAAGGAGTCTCATAGTCGAAAACAGAGTAATAGGTTTGAATCATGTCACCAATGAAAAACAAATCAACAATGACCTTCGAGACAAGCAATGCAGCAAGCGGTCTTTGATCAAACTCTTCATCTTCATATAAGCTTTCACTGTGAAAAATAAATAAATAAATAAATAACCACTGTTAAAATATAGTATTTCAATGCTTTATTGTTATGATGAATTTATCAAAGGAATAAAAAAATGTATGCAAAACACAGGGTTGGTATCCAAGATGTAACAAATGATATCATTCAACTTTAGAATGCACATGCATGATGCATCCAAGAAAGTACAAATATTAAAATGCAATGAATATTACAGTGAAGAAAACTTTGGCAATTCAACATTCTACGGATGGCGAAGTCTCCACTTCTGAAGTTCTCAATAGGAATGAATAACATAAATGAAATCCAGTAGCCAACTTTTTAATGTAGATTCTTTCTAATGTCCTTAGGATTAAAAAAAATAAAAACTTATAATAAAAGACATAGATCTGGTCAGAAACGTCAAACCATAATAACCTATGAGCTTCTAAAACAGTAAATACCAACAAATCGAAGTGAACCGAACTAATCATCATTTTTTTTTCCTCCTACATGGACTCCTCGAACCAAATGAAATAATCTCTGACACACATTAGGTAAAATAATCCTATCCGAGTATTTGGCTCAGGATAGATCTATTGGTGTGGAGATTGGAGAGGCAGAATCGATGTAGCAGATGCCAACATTACAAGGCTTTGATAATGATGATGATGATGATGATGATAATGGTGAGTGAGCAAAAACATGATGGTTTAGAAAGGAAGACCTGGTCGCTATAACATGCATCATTGAGAGGTGTTTGAAAGAAAACAGACATAGTAGAAAATTCTCGGCGCCACGTTTAAAAAGAATTGATGGAAAGCAAGGAGTTCACAAAAGATTAACAATAATTAATGGAAAGAAAGGAGTTCAAAAGGCCTATTAATAAATCTTGAATTGTAAGAGTGCCCCTAAAGCTTTCATCGAGAAATTAAGAAAAAAAATTCTATAATATAGAGAGCAAAACTACACACGCAAAACAAAAATTACATAAGAAAGGGGGGCGGTAACCAAGAGCAGCATACGACTATAGAATAGCAAAGTCCATCATCACTCCCAATACATTCAAGCAAACAACCAAAAAGAAAAAAAAAGTCTTAACAATTTCAAAAAAAAAAAAAAAACCATCAACAAACGATCCCTATAACCGTAACCCAAGAAACCCTAAGAAAAAAAAGGTGGTTGGCTAGATCTCATCTACCCGAAAACCCTAAAGCCCTTTTAAATTCAAACAAACAAACGAACAAAAAGAAGAAAGAAAGGAAATTTAAATGTAACCGTAACCCCTACCAGAAGAAACCCTAAATTTAAAAAAAAAAAAAGAAAAAAAAAAAAGAAAAAAGTGGTTGGCTAGATCTCATCTCCAAACAGCAAACCCTAAAGCCCTTCTAAATTCAAAGACAAGAAAAAGAAAGAAGGGAAATTTGAAATACTGACATCGTGGGGACTCTAGTTGAAATTTCAGGCCAGAAATAATCCACGAAAGTGTTAAGATTGGAGAGAGCGTGCAGCTTTAGCACCGGATGGCTCTCGTTCAGCATGGCAAGAAGCGGGCCTGCGGAGGTCACCATCGCAGCAGTGGCCGCCATCGCCTGCAACACAACACACCACAACACACCACACCACACCCCAACACAACACAAGAGAGACTAGATTTAGATGCTTTCAACTCAGAGAACGAGAATCACCCAGGACATCCTAATTACTCAATCAATCCTCTCTCTCTCTATATATATATATACATATATAATGTCCTTGCCCTCAGTTTTATATTTCTTTTTGAACAAGAAATACCACCCTCGACACCTGATGCTAGCCCATTGTTCATATTTGGGTCCGACTCTGTTTTAGAGTAATGGGTTAATAGGGTTCATCCCCAGAGTGGATTCCCTATTGATTTTGTATATGTGGGGCAATGGGGCAGGTTAAAATCCTTGACTATGTGAAGGACGGTAGGGTTTTGTTTTTTATGGTTTAGCAAAGATATATTGCTGTATCGATTTAAATAACTGGGCCGAATTCATAATGGGTTGTGTGTTCAAGGCTACATCTATCTCTATCTCTTTCATTACTCATGTAATGTTCATTTAAAACAAAAGAAATTTTTAGAGTGTTTTAACATCTACTTTAAAAAAAAAAAAGTATACGAAAAAATATACCAAACATGACCCAACCACATGGGTCGATGGGCGGGTGAGTTGCTTTGATATCATATATCCTAAATCTATCACCGTTCAGGTCGGTGGCATGTGTCAGGTTGAATATGAATGTACCCCAACCCAAAACAAACCCAACCCCTTGACATTATTTTATATGAAGTGAACAGCCTTCAATTGGGAATTTCAACCAATTACAAATTTGATTTTGACCTTCCTACAAGTTTGCCCTTCCATGCTGGTTGGGTTGGATTTAGGTCCATGGCAACTACTGGTCAGGTCCAGTTTATAAGTGGTTTAATTAATATTTTTTTAAACATAAAAAGCATACATGTGCGAGGGGAGAAGAAATTGAGCCTCATTTTAAGTATTAAAGAGTCTTATTATTATATATGAAAGACAATGATTCCAATTGACAAATCAGCTTCAATTGCTTTAATTAATTTTGACCTTCACTAATTTGTTCTGACTTTGTGAGCCACGTTATTACACTCCCTCTTCTCGTTAGAAAATGCCCCCATATATGAAAGAGACTGATTCCAATTGAGAAATCAACCCCAGTTGCTTCAATTAGCTTTGACCCTCGCTAATTTGTTTTGACTCTGTAAGGCACATCATCACTATCCCTCTTCTCCACTAGAAAATGCCCCCATCATCATAAAACAATTTCTCTAATGCTTTAAAAACATCGATTGATTCCCTTCAAAATTGATGGCTTGTAATTTTCCATTCAATGCAGCCATCATCAAAACTAATGATGAACCATTTCTCTGATATATATATTATTATTTATTTTTTTTCTATTGATGGGTATAGTTTCCACTTTGGAGAAGAGAAGCCCCTCAAGTCTCTTGAGAAATTGAAGCTCCTATAATTGGAAACATTCTTTTTGATACTCTTGATGATTCTTTTGTAAAGTTACTGTATTATACCTGATTCAAAGGTGATTGCTTGCTGTGGCGGTAACAAAGGTGCATATCAATTATTTTGGGGTGGAGTTTGGGCTCCTGTTCACCAGCGCGGTAGCTTCAGCAGTCAGTTTTGCTAGCGGGATTATTATAACTATGTTTAAGATTTTGGGTGGTTCTTTTTGAAGTATTTCTTCTTATTCCAAATCTAAAAATTATTAAAATTATTCTTTTCCTTTTTCATTCTTTTTCTAAGTATTTAATTTACCTGGATTTCACTTGTATTTTATATGTACATACAACTATATGGAGATATTTATACCCTTTATACTGCCTATTAACATTGTGGTTTTGATTATAAAAGGCATCATAGCATGCAAATGCCACAAGAGCAATTCAAAATAAGTCATTGCGACATCAAACGTTAGCTATTTGTTTCTCCATTTGCAATGTAGATATTTTTCCATTGGTGGCAAAAGAATTTAACAAAATTAAAAGAAGTATAGAATGAGAAAACAACCCACAATTAGAGTATTGTTACAAACGATATCATAGTGTGGATGCTCACATAAGATAAAGAGCCCACATGGAATAAGGAATCCTACTACAATATACTGCTTTGAGAGGAAGTTATCTTAATTTATAAATAAGTCTTCTTCTCTCATATGTACACATCTCATTAATAAGAATCTCTGTATTTCTTTTTCTACTTCTTCTTGTATTTTCTTCTTCTTCATCAAGGGGTTTGATTTCTAACAAGCATTTGGATTGTATTATATTTTCATTCAATATGCACTACAATTTTGTATTATCTCTTTCGCCTTTTATGTGTTGTCCAGCTGCTAAATATATCAACACCACTTGCTCACAATACTTTCTTCAACCAGAAGGTTATGGGTATATATTATTCACAACCATCTTTCTATATGCCTCTATCTATTTGGTATATTTTTTAATTTTTGTTTTATAATTCTAATGGTGTTAGTGAAATATGTTTGATTAAATGTTAAATCAATATAGGAGATCCATAAATTGAGATGTATATAATTAATTAATGATTTTCTTTTGTTAAGGCTAGATGGATTTTTTATGGGTTCTATGTCCAATTGAAAGCAAAAATCACCAAGTTCATACTTACTGACGCGCTTTTGGTTTTCAATTTGTTGTTTTAGGTTTAATTCATTATATAATGAAAATCCAACTTTATTCATTTTTTGAATTAAATCGCCAAATGTATAGTGATTATAAAAAAGATTTCCATTATTTTCATCTTTTAATTCTTCTCTAACCTTTTATGCAAAAAATTTAGGAAGACTGGAAATAAACTTTTCTTTCCAAAATCCTAAATTATTTGAATCTATTGTATATAGTTTTGATAGAAAAACATCTTTATACCAATGAAAATCAGATAACGTTGGGAAGATTAGACTTATTAATTGAGTTTTTTTTCTTCTACATTAATATAATCACCAACGAAGTGTTTGATTATATTAGCAAGGAGCATGTGGATAGAGTCTTTTGAATATGAACCATTTGAAGTGATTATGGGGTTACTTGTATTATCTTTTTTTACGGCTATAATGATTATTTGCCTTTGTTCTTCAATGAGGTATTTTTTTCTACCAACCACATAGTTGGCCCATAAAACCAAGGATGATAGCATTTAAAACATGTCTTTGATCATATCCAGCGGTCATGTTGGTTGATGCATACATCATCATATGCTAGCAAACTTGTAAGATTTGATATTCAGATAGAGCACATAGATTCCATTTGTAGACAGTAGATCCGTCAAAATGAACACCATCTAGATTTGAGTTTTCTTCGAATAGAAGATCAACTGGAGTTGGTCTAGGATAGTAGTTTATTGTTTTAGATGTAGGAACAGTTGGTTTTTGTCTTTTATATATTTTATTGATTTACAAAGGTTCTTAATTTAAAATTTATTTTTTTTCTTCTAAAGAGTTAGAAACATAAATTTATAAGTTTGAGCTAGAGTCTTTAGAATCTATAGTCAAAACATTTATAGATTTTTCCTTATCTTGAAGCTTAATGTTCGTAAATTTTTGCGATAATTGGTTTATATATTCAGCAGAAAATTTTAAGAGGTTTCTTCTCTAACTTTAAATCTTTTAAAGATTCACCTTGTGATCCTAATGATTGTGTCTTGATAACTTTTGGTGGATTATTTTGTTTAAGGAGATTTTCAATTCAATTAGTTTGCTGACTGAAAGTATGAAAATTTATATTTGTATAATTATTTTGTTCTAAAAGATGGGTTAAATCATATTTATAATGGAATCCTTTACCTTCTTTATTTTCTTGAAAATCTTCAACATTCTTTATTAGAACTACTGAGGTTTCTTTGTATATGATTTGAGTTAGAGGAGGATGTGTAGATTCTTCAGTTTTTTTAAGAAGAACTTGAAGAAGCTAGAATTCAAGAAGTGTTTAATTTTGTTATGAAATTGATAGATAATTTTTCATAATTGTGTTATTTCTTGATTGTGATTGTGAGCCAATCAAAGAATTAAATTTTTCTTTGCTTGTCTTTCATGAATTTATACTATTTTTCTTTTAAGAAATCTCTATTTTTAAAAGAGACTTGACAGAAAACTCTCTAGATAAAGGATGTTTTAAAAGATTGGTTTTTGATAAGTCCTGATCAATTTCAAAATTCCCTAGGGTCAAAACATTGACATTAAATTCAAATGCCGAAGGATTATAAGTATGAGTTAGAGAAATTGGAGTTGTAGGAGTTTGAGGTACTTTATCAGAAGTTGAATAAGATGAATAAACTAGACTTGTAGGTCAGATGTTTTATTGTGAAGCATAAGAGTATCTTGATGGTTCTTCTACAATAAAACCAACTTTTGAAGGAATAGAAGGGGGATGAGATTTGAAGTTTTAGGTACTGAAGAAAAAGCATAACGAACTGTTGGAGTTCTATTAGAGGAGTCGCAATGAAATTTCATATCAATACTTCCATCATCATTTTCAGTAATAGTGTCAATATTTTCATTTTCTTGACATCTTTATAGTTAAGCATTTTCAAGACGCCATGTGCCAGAGAGTTGAATATCATTCTATGCTATGGGTTTAGGAGTATTGACTTTAATTTATTTCTAAAATTGGTCTTGAATAATGTAGTAACAACTTTGACTTGATTTGAATAGGCTATGCTTGGAATAACAGATTTCAAAAGTTTATAATAAACTCGATAGATCAAAGCTACGTTTTGTGCTTGAGAGTTCATGTTAAGACCTTTAGTCTAAATAGCCAAAGTAAGAGCTTGATGAGCACATGAATCTATAAAGAGATACAGAGAAATTTGGAAAGTAGTTGAAAAAGCTACTGCAATTTGCCATGGTAGTTTCAACCATTCAAATTAGTGAATCTTTAAATTTATTTTGTCTTGAGTCTTGAACGTAGATAAGAGCCTCTATCTTAAGTTCAAGTCTTGTTTTAATGACTTAATAGCAACTTGAACTTGGCCAAAATGGATGTGTTTGTATGTTTGAGCAAATTGTTGAATTTGATGGGGCTGGATAAGAGAAAGACTTTGAATATCACTTGTGATAAATTCAATTCTTTCCATAGTTTTAACTTTATAAATAGATTTCAAATGAAAACTTCCCATTTTATAAATTTCATTTTTATGCACTGTAGGTATAGTCCAGTCATCAATTGATTGATCTAAATCGTCATTATTGATTTCTTCACAAATTTTTACTGACATGGATTTAGATGATGAGAAAGAAGAAGACTCAAGGTTCTTAATAAACTTAGACATAATTTGTATTAAAAGCTTATTTTAATCAAAACAACCACGTTGGGAGTATACAATGAGGATTTTTTTACACAATCGCCTAACACACCTTCACACGGCTTAGCAACGAAAGAAACGGCAACCTTACTCCGAGACTGCATGAGATTAAATTTCTCAATAATAACAAACAAAGCTAAGTATTAAGACTTTTGATATTCTTTCTTTTGAATCGTCTAAATCAATATCAAAATAACATAAACCACATAAAACAAGATGTGAAGAAATACACTTTATTTGAACAACTTGGCTCTAATACTAGATTGAGTGGGAGTGTGTGTGATTGATCTCATGTGTATAAAAAGACAACAATAACAACAACGACGACGACAATACCACCCTATTGCAATCCATTGGATAGGTTACATGTAGTGGTGGCCCTAGGATTTTAGTTCGGGTGTGGTAGATAATGATCAATTAAAAAATACAATCATTCATGTGTTCAATTGGATAGCGGGCCCTACTCCTATTGTTATAACAATTTAGCATAGATCTTTAAAGGATATGACATTTATCTTAAACGGTCTAGATTATCTCTAAGTAAGCCCTACAATGGAGTTCTGAGCCAATTTGTTCTTAAGATGGCGTTTTTTTTTTTTTTTTGTGTTGACATAGAGTTAATCACATTTTCAATGTGCGCTCAATCAAATTGCTGGAGTCACCTCCATTTGAATTAAATTTTAGAAAATGTTTTGGAGGGGCTGCTAGTTATTTTGAACATATTGGATTATCATTTTTTGGACCTTATGATAGATTCCGGAGACCTACAAGTGCACATAGAATAACTACAGGAATAGGTCCTCATCACCACCATATCAAAATTGAGTTCTCTTGCTACTGTCATCTCAAACTCACCTCCCTCTTTTGAAGAGATTCCCAGATCCCCCATTTTTTTCTTTTTCTTTTTTTTTTCTATTTTTCCTTCTCACTTTTTCTTTTCTTTCTTCCTCCCTCTCATTGTCTCCTCATTGTCTTTCTATTTCTTCTTCTCTTTCCTATTCTTCTGCATCTTCTCCATTTTCCTCTTCATTTCTCTTTTTCTCTACATCAAAGGTGGGGCGGAATCTATTTTTAAGGTGGGGCATTGGACATACCACCAATAGTCCATTATGAAAGTTTTTCAAATTCAATGGGTGCAACCCACCCACATGCCATATTGTAGGTCCCCCCTGGTTACATGTGATAATTCTTTGAGCCTTTTCTATAAATTCATTGTTAGAACCCGCCATAAAGCTCCAAACCACTAAACATCATTGTCCTGCATTATTTTTTACCATCAATAGTTTTTATTAAACACTTTACATATTGTCAAATTGACATAAAACAAAGTAGATCACTCTTCAGATATTAAGACGGATCAATAATTTTTACTGACATGAATTTCAAAGGTGGGCTCCACTAATGGATCAACTTCCCCTTAGAAGTCCCAATGTTCAATATCTCTCTCCCCCTTCCTTTTCCTTTCCTCACACCAATTTATTGCTTTTATTTGTTTCAAATCAACTTCTAACTATTGAAAGTTTGCAGTTCTTAACCCTTTCAAGGGTGAAGTTCGGTAAAACAAATTATAAATGTAAATTTATTGTGTGTTAAAATAATAAATAATATAGTATTAAATATACTATCTTTCAAACAACAGGCTAACTATCACAAATTATAAACTTCTCACCCATCGATTATGAAATGAAGTAGTATCATTAGGGGCCAATTCAAGTTTGACTAAATTGTGATTCTATTAATTTCAAGTAAATAAGTTGGATTGTGAATTTATTGTATTGAAATCAGCCTTTTCTTTGAATCAGACGCATTTTAATGGCACCAAGGTGGCGCTACTTCAACCAAATGATTGATTGTTTCAATCTCATTAGCATAAGATTTTATGTTTAATAAGAAAAGACCATAAAGTTCAAGTCCATCTAATCAAAGTTATTTTTAGTCTCAATTTGAGTTGTTCTAACAATTACATCATCTTACATCTACATCAAAACAGGTAAGAGTGGAGAAAGATAGTGTTGGAGCATGTGAAAAATGAAAGTTAAAAAAAAACCGTTTATTAATACCAATGATCCATGGGCCCTAGACTAGACCTTCATGCACGGTTGAAAAGTCTGATAAGAAAGAGTCCGGATCCTCTTGAGGATTTTCCTCATGGTGTGGTGGCTGTGGGCAGCCTTATTAATTAATATATTAGGAGAATCTATGAGGCTCGGCAGCACTTCAAACCATCCACCATGAATTTTGACCGACAAGATACATCAGGGTCGGAATGGATAGAAAGGTTATTTTAGGGATAAGTCTCAAGAAAAAAAATAAATAAAGAAAACCAGCCCCATCTTATTAACCTTGAATTTGAGGTAGGAATTTTTATGGAAAGAAGCTCCAAATAACCCGATACTATCAAAAGCATCCTCAAATACATATAATGTCCAAAAGCATCTCATATTGTAGACTTAAAAATTTTTTGGACAAAATTACCCTTTTCTTTCACTCTTGTTATATAAAAAATTGATAATATTTATACATTGAGTATTTTCTCGACATCGTGACTTACTTATATCTGATTAAAATTTTATCCTTTCCTTTCCTTCTCCTAATTTCAAAAATTGACAACATTCACATATTAAGTCTTTTCTCGACGTTGCGGTTTACCTGTATCTGACTAAAATTTTCCCTTTCATTTCCTTCTCGCAATATAAAAAATTCACAACATTCACACATTGAGTATTTTTTTGACATTGTGACTTGTATGTATCTAACTAAACTTTTGCCATTTCCTTTCTTTCTCACGATTTCGAAAGTTGAAAACATTCACACATTTAAGTATTTTCTCGACATTGCAACTTACTTATATCTAATTTAATTTGCCATTTCATTTCTTTTTTCTGTTATCGAGATTCGACAACATTCACATATTGAGCCTATTTCTCAACATCATGACTTATCTATATATGACAAAAATTTTATTACCATCACTGTTGAACATTTATTATTGATAATAAGCATTCTTTAGCCATTGAGGTAATATATCCTCAATTTATATTTGATATTAGATTGAAAAAAAGTGCTACTGACATGATCCTTGCTTCATGGTGCCTTCACAAATAGAATATATTCTCACAATGGAAGTAGTAGTTGTAAGTACTCTTGTAAAAATATTTTTTCGTGGGGATTTAAACTCTTAAGATCACAATTTTTGTTTCGAGCACACAAATGTTATGTATCTACCTCATGAGTAGCATACTAAATGTGTGATCCATAATGTATAGTGGCAAAAATTGAAGTAGATTCTAAGTTAAGAAGTAACTACTTGTACCTGTGGCATTTTTTTAGTCTAATATCAAATGTAAACTTGGACTTTATTACTTAAATGGCTAAATAATGTTTATCATCGATGGCAAATGTTCAATAGCGACGATAACAAAATTTTAGTCAAATATAGGTAAGATGCGATGTCAAAAAAAGGACTCAATGCGTAAATGTTGTTGATTCTTAATACCATGCGAAGAAAATGAAAGGGAATTTGGTTTAAGAAATTTTAAAGTCCACTGTATAAGGTGCTTTTGACCATTATATGCATTTGAGGATGCTTTTGGAAGTATAGGGATATTTGAGGCTTTTTTTTCCTTAAAAATCCATTAGATTTAACACCCTTAGATTTTAACAGTCTTTTATTGTGGGTTTTTATTTTTGATATTCAATCTAATGGTAAGTAAGAGTTTGATGAATAAGAAATTAGATATAAGCACAAAATGAAAAAAAAACTCTTGAAAAGTGCTAAATGACAGAAAAAAAAGGTCACCCTTAAAAGAAAATATAACTCTTAAGAAATTGTGTATAATTTTAAATTCTCAAAAAACTGCCCCTTCAAGTGCAATTCTAAATCCCTCTCATTAGTAGAGCATTTAAAATTCAAATACAAAGCAAACTTAATGGAATTTTAGGAATCCCAAAAGATTATTTGAGACATTGTGCATCAAATTTTAACCATATGAAATAAACATTCAAAATTAGGTTAATGGATGACTCATTATCTCTTGTCCAAAACAAACTCCAAACATCCCAAATTCTTGTCATAAATTTTATGAATAAATCAGAGTGGATGATAAAAATGAAAAGAGTAACTTTTTGTGGCATAGTACTTTTATTCTCAATTTCCTCATCTGCCATCTTCTCTAAAATTGACTCTTAATTTTATTACATTGCACCCCTCATCCATCACAGCATAAGAGGGGCGCGCTAACCCAAGGTGGGACCAAGTGGGCCCCAGCTTGACTGCACAACATGCAGTTTGGTCACATACCAGAAAATTCTCCACCACCTAAAGTCCTAAACAGCTAAACCCCCTTGGACCACTACTCACACGAAGTCTACGAAGACTAAATCCCAAATAAATGCCAAATCAAAGGGATAATAGAACATGGAAACATGGAAACTGGAATAGAGATCAAAGCAAGAAATAGAATGATAAAGAGAGAGCGATCCAACAAGTTCCAAGCCAACAAACACCAACACACACACTCCCACCTCCAGGAAACACAGTAGCAGTTGTCTCTCTAGTCTCTAGATACTGGAGAGGAAAAAAGGGCAAGAGGCAGTATCTCATTCTCTCTCTCTCTCTCTCTCTCTCTCTCTCTAACCCAATGCCTCCTTTTAGTTTCAGTTTCAGCCGTGTAAGTGTAAATGTAAATGTAAGTGTTCCCTGCTATCAAGATCATGGCTTTCTCTTGATCATTTTCTTCTCCTTCTTCTTCCTCTTCCCCACTTCATCAGCCGTCGATTTCCTCTTCAATTCCTTTAAACCCCGCGATCTGAAACTCATCGGTGACGCCCGAGTTGACTCATCTGTGATCCGGTTGACCAACGATTCCGACAACTTCTCCATTGGAAGAGCCGTCTTCCCAAACCCTCTTTCCATGAAGATGAAGATGAACAACACCACCACCGCCACCACCACCAACATCTCCTCCTTCTCCACCTCCTTCATCTTCTCCATCCTCCCCCAGATCCAGAGCAGCCCCCAATTCGGCCTCGCCTTCTTCCTATCCAACTCCACCAACCCCCCCGGCGCCATCTCCGGCCAGTACTTCGGCCTCTTCCCCTCCTCCAACCCCACCTCCCCCGCCCCACTCCTCGCCGTCGAGTTCGACACCGGCCGCAACGAGGAGTTCAACGACCCCAACGGCAACCACGTCGGCATCGACCTTAACAGCATCGTCTCCGCCACCACCCGTACCGCCAAGTACTACAACGCCTCCGCCTCCGGGTTCCTCCCCATCGCCATGAACTCCGGGCAGAACATTCGCGCCTGGGTCGAATTCGACGGAGCCCAGCTCCAGATCAACGTCACCATCGCCCCGGCCGGAGAGCCGAAGCCCCCAGTTCCCCTGATCTCGTTCTCCTGCCCCGACCTGGCGGATTACATTGCGGACGAGATGTTCGTGGGGTTCTCGGCCTCCAAGGTCACCTGGGTGGAGCGGCAGCGGATCCTGGCGTGGAGCTTGGCCGACGGCGGTGGGGTGGCCAGGGAGCTGAACGCTTCGGGCCTGCCAGAATTCCGGCCGGACCTGGCCTCCCCCTCGTCGCCCTCGCCAGGGTTGATAGGCGGGGTGACGGGCGCGGCGGTCGCCTTCGGGGCGGTGATTCTGGGTGTTGCCTATTGGGTGTGGAGAAGGCGGAGGCATGCGCATGCGAGGGAAGAAGAGGAAGACAGGATGGAGGATTGGGAGTTGGAGTATTGGCCTCATCGGTTTTCCTATGAAGAGCTTTCAATGGCTACTAAAGGATTTGCAAAAGAAGAGCTGTTGGGGTATGGGGGATTTGGGAGGGTTTACAAAGGGGTTCTGAATAGTGGAGGGAACACGGTTCATGTTGCAGTGAAATGCGTTTCGCATGATTCAAAACAAGGGGTGAGGGAGTTCATGGCTGAGATTTCGAGCATGGGTAGGCTGCAGCACAAGAGCCTCGTGCAGATGAGAGGGTGGTGTAGGAAGGGGAATGAGCTGTTGCTGGTCTATGATTACATGCCCAATGGAAGCCTGAATCGCTGGATTTTCGATCAGGCCGAGCAGCTGTTGGGGTGGGAGGCAAGGCGCCGGGTGCTGACGGATGTGGCCGAGGGACTTCTCTATCTCCACCATGGGTGGAATCAGGTGCTCTGTTGTTATTATTATTTTTAGGACCTGTTTGTTTCAGAACTAATGCTTATATATTGATTACATAATTCGTTTGAGTCTAATGGATCCCTCCTAAGGTTGATTGATTATGGCTTTATCTGGCTCTCTGAAATCCAATTCGTTTCATTTGCTCATGGCCTTTTTCTTTGCCAAGATGATGAATATTCCTTCACACCCCCAACCCCTCTTTTTTGGTAAATGAATCCAATTGATCCCTGCTAAGATTGACCATGTCTTGTTTTTGTGAATCCCATTCCATGGTCGTCTCTTGTTGTAAATTCCATGGCCTCTTGCTGTACATACCTTGCTGAGTTGCTGTCTTTTACCCTTTGGGGCTTGTTTGTTTGTATAGAATGCATAAGAATTCAATACATCATCTAATTGAATGCCCCAAGAATAACCATCAGGTAACCTCCCCATAAATATCTTCTGCTTTGGCGACAAAATCCAAAGATTACAATTGAGTAGTCTCCTCTTTAATTGAAATCGAGTAAAGGGAAGATGGGAAATGAATATCTAGCTATCTCCCTTGTAATTCAATACTTAGGAAGGTCAATGTCCCGTATACATCTTCACCTTATACCTTTCACCCATCCTTCCCTTTTTTAATAATCCTTTGGTGAAGCACTGAAGCTCATTTCACTATGAATTCTTGTGTATTTGATTCCTATGTATATAAAGAAAACAAACAAGCCCATGGAAAAATCTATGGTTAAATAATGAACACCACCAAAGGATTTTTAAAGTGGTGAGTGGCAGATGAAGTGGGGTGAGAATCCAAGGCTAAGATGTTTGTATTGAGTTCATAGTGTGTCTTGTTCTCTTGAATTCCATGGTGTCTTGTTGTATAGACCATGCCGTCTTTTAGTCTTTCCGGCCTGTTTGTTTGCATATAATACCTAGGAATTTCATGAAATGAGCTCCACCAAAGGATTTTTAGAAGGTAGTAGGTGAAGGATATAAGGTAGTGATATTAGATGGGACAGACCTTGTCTTTTTTGAATTACTAAGGTGATGGTTGGATATTCATTTCCTATCTTCCTTTGATTCAATTTTCATTAAAAGGGATGTTATTTAATGATCATTTTTAAATATTTACATTTGATTCTTAAATTTCTAAGTACTTACATAAATAATAAGTCTTAGAATTTATAGGATTCAATTAAATGAAACAACCAGTCCAGTGGAGAAGTCTTTTTTTTCTTTTCTTTTCTTTTACATGCTAGATCATGTATATTTCCTTATTTTGAAACTTCAATAAAAGAGCTGTATATGTAAAGAAGAGATGCGTCCTATTCCTGTCTACATTACATTCTACTGATTGTAATGATTGATTCCCTGAATTCTCACAGATGGTGCTTCATCGTGATATCAAGTCCAGCAACATTTTGCTAGATGCAGAGATGCGGGGGCGGCTGGGGGATTTTGGGCTTGCAAAGCTTTACCAGCATGGGCAGGCACCCAGCAGCACACGCGTGGTGGGCACGCTGGGGTACCTGGCACCAGAGCTGGCACACCTGCCTGCCCCAACTGCAGCGAGTGATGTGTATAGTTTTGGTGTGGTGATGCTAGAGGTTGCATGCGGACGGAGGCCAATTGAAACATCAGATGATGAGCCACTGCTGATTGATTGGGTGCGAGAGCTGTATGCCACAGGGAGGGTGGTGGATGCAGCAGATGAGAGGATTGCAGGGCAATACAGGGTGGAGGATATGGAGACTGTGTTAAAGCTGGGGCTGGTGTGCTGCCATCCAGACCCGGGGCACCGGCCAACAATGAAGGAAGTAGTGGCTGTTTTAGTGGGGGAGCAGGCTGTCGCACTGGCCAATTTATTGTCAGAGCCAGCGCCTGCTTCCAGGAAGGAGGCCCCAGAGTCAGAAGTGTGAGCTTCAACTATGTGCTGTAAATTTTTGTTGGAAATGAGTAGGATGCAAATTTGCATAGTAGTGACCTGACAAAGAAGCCACTGGATCAAAATTGAACAGACTTATTTCTTAATGGTGTGCTTCTGTCATTTCAATATCAATGGATCAGTTTGAAGAAGTCCAGCGAACAGAGCGCATTGCTTGTACAGGTTTCATTGATTTGTGATTCTTTTACCACGCTTTGGATTGTTGTTTTAAATACAATTTGTCTTCTAATTTATCTCAAAACTCTCTCAGTCTCTCTCTCTCTCTCCACAAAATGAATAGACCCCAGCTGTGAAGTTTGTAGAAGAATAGATGTAGGCAGCTCGATTTGGTTTTTTCAGGCATTTTGAACGGACTAACTACTGTAACTCGAGTATGTGAGCCTCCAGTCACTGAAATCACTGAAGCACAGGGTAGGAGAATTTAGAAGGGTTTGATGTGGGTAACGGTGGGGAAAGTAGAAATTCAATTTGATGATCCTGACCGTCGGTATATATTTTGCTACCAAAATTGTTACACTTGTTCTCTTCAGCATATGTTTATCCCCTGCCCAAAGAAGGGAGGATGGTTTTTGGATTGCTCGGCAGACTAGAGCAAAGAACCTAAATTCTAGGTTGCTAACCCCGAGATTGAGCTTGGTAAAGCTGCACGCATGAACCATGCCACATTTAACTCTCATTAAAATGATTTAGGGCTATAACTAATTTTATTGAGGAGTGATTACATAAGGTTTGTCCATACAGTGTGGTTAATTTAAGTCAAATTATATTTATGCATCTGGGCAATCTTTCAAGGATTAGAGTTGTTCAGGTTATAGTTTCACCCTGTTTTCCATCTGTAATGTTGGAGCTTTCGTCCAAAGAAAGTAATATGTATCATCTAATGGAAGAAAAAATGTGTTTAAAGCAGTGATTTTTTTTTTTGTTGTTGTTTAAAGCAGTGATTGATAATGATTTACCACTGATCTTATTTAATTCTCAATCATCCGACCCCTTGGCAACCTGGGATGGTCTGAAGAGGATCTCGTTTGATTTCACCTTTCTCGAACACAACCTCCAGCGAATCTCAATCTTATGGGATGCAAATGGGTTGGATCCGACGCAACCCAGATCTGAACGTCTCTGTAGGTCCGGCATTAACTTCAAAGAAGTGGATACGATTGTAATACTATTATAATCAGATAAAAGAGCTTTAAAATAAATCTTTTAAATATGCAAACGGGGCTACTAAACACTGTATGACAAAAGGCGCCACATCCTATATGAATGTGTCGTTACAGAAACAACGGAAGCCACCGTTATGCTGGCAAGGATTAAAGTAAAACACAGAGATCCCTCATTTGGTAGTGGAGGAAGTGAAAAGTTGCATAAAGAAAGATAAAACAGTCGAAGAAAGCAATCAGATAAACCCTGCTATGGGAGATCAAATTCACAATGAGGAGTCAGAATTTGAGAGTGGGCCATGACCGTGGAACCAAATTCTTAATAGCTAAATGTTGAAAATTGTATTTTAGATAACATATATTCCAAATTTTGTTTTATTTCCTCACAAAAAAAAGTTTAATTTCTGTCATGTTACTGGTGCTAATGCAATAATGCCCATAGCAAATGTGGTACATGAGCAAGTTCCAAAAGATGGATGCCGTTGTAAAAGGAGGTGCAAATGAAAGCCCGCAAAGCCAGAAAACACAGCGACTTCTCTTTTTGAAGGTATCTCAAAGTGATCGTTTACCCCTTACAGTGCCCACTTCTTAGTCATATCCAATGCAGATTTCCTGTGAACTTAGAAGGATCTGAAGTCTGAACATCACACAGCCCAAAAAGATCGGATTGGAGCAGAAATGACAGCATGCAGAAAGAATCACCTCTGTACTTCAATCTATAGTGAAAGCATCAATCCAGTACTAGGGATTAATCTCAATTTGAGATCCATTAACTTGAGACAATGCAGCCTCAAAGATCATCTAGATTAATCATCAAGTCACTGCTTCCACATATCTCTGAAGTGTCCATAGCATTATTCATCAACAAATCAGGCGAGAGCTCACTTAAGGCCTTGTCCAAAGAATCTGCCAATTTTTCTTCCCAAAGGCCCAATCTGCAGATCCTCATATATGTACCATACCCTGCTACCTTTAGCCCCTCTGCGATCATTTCCCTTAGAGAGGCAGAACCACTGGCTGCTCCAGAAGCCATGTCTTCAAGTATTGCATCTGCCAAGCCTGGCCTCCAGAAAACCACGATGGCACAGCTCTTGTCCACCAATCGCACATCAAAATCTTCAGAAAACACATCATGAACTCCACGGAGGCTGCTTTTCAGTATGCTCGCAGAAATTCCACTTTGAAATCCCCACACAAAGACCAGGCTATCAGTCGTCACTTTTCTTATAGTTTCCATCTCTCCTGAAGCATTCTCGTCCACAGGATCATGTAGACTGTTTGAAGAACAGGGATAGAAAATGTTTGCATAGTCTTCAACAGTTCTAGCATATTGTCCAACTTCTGTTCCATTAGCAGGAGCGATTTTTAGAATAGAACTGAGTTTAGCAAACAGATCTGTTATCCTTAAAACATCATGCACGTGGTCCTTTCCATTAGTCCCATGGGACGCTGAGGAGAATGAACCCAAAAGGTGATATTAGCAACAAGCATGGAAAAGAAATGAGAGAGGAAAAAATATTGAAGGAAGTGAAAACAGTATGGCCTGCCTTCATTTAGAACTTCCATCTCAAGGGGAATGAAAAAGTGTCTCTTCAAGTAGCTGACAGCAGCTGGCAAACTGTTTGCACCTTTCAAAGGGCCAATTTCCTTCACCAAATGGTTGAGATCCAGGACATTTGAGAAAACCGTCCGTAAAGAGCACATGAATTTGGTCATATTTGGTGGCAAGGGAGCAAGAAATTTGGAGTGGATGAACGTGAAATCTGTCATAAAAATAAAGTGAATGAAATAATAAACTACAGGTAACAACCTGTGGCTGTAAACAGAATATGAATAGTAGAGTAATCACCACTGAGGCAATTGTAGGCAACAAGCGGTTTCTGGGAACTGGAAATAAAATCTATGACTGATCGGAAGCCACAAACTTTTTTGGATTGCTCTTCTTCAAGATTTTGAAGCTCGTTCTGTCAAGGAAAAGCTCTTTACATGAATGTGCCAGGCAGAAAAGTGAAGCAAATGCAGATGTCACATAAACTGGCAATGAGGATTACAAGGTAGTCTTACTTTGAGAAGAATTTTGTCTTCTTCTGAACTTGTCAGTACAATTCGTACCGACTTTGGTCCCCCATCCTTGTCTGAGATAATCAAAGGTACAAGATCATCAGAGAACTTGCTCAACATCTGCAACCAACTAATACAGGACATTCAATCACTCATCCACGAACCATATATCATACATGAAATCTAGTCTATCTTGATATGCTTGTCAGCTTCATTCGTGCATATGTAAGCAGCACACCTTTTGCGTGCGTGTGTGTGTGTGTGCGTGTGTGTGTGTGTGTTTGTGTCGGGTCTTTGTGAATCATTTAGGACAGGTTCATGTAGAATTTAGTACATTGGACTCTTGTCTGTGACGCCCATAAGCATGAGGGCCTCTGGAGATAAAAGAGCTACATATATAAAATATATAGACATAATATCTTGACATCTGTACATTGCAGACAAGCTGCATAAAATTGCTCTACATATTTGCTGCTTTATTTTTGAAGAACAAAGGCATCTCATAGGATCAAAGATTCACTACCACCATCAGTTCCATCTACCACCAAACCAAGCTGAGTGGAGCTTAACCCAGATTAAGCTAGGCTTAAACATTAAAGAAGCAGCCTTAAGCTTGAGTTTAGCCTAGCCGAGCTTACCTGAACTTGACTGGTTTGATTTAAGTCAACTTCAGCTTGATGGTAAAAGTTGAACTGCGCTTGATTGTGAACCAAGCTCAAGCTTAGGGCTTGACTAGAAGTCAAGTCAAATAAGCTAGGCTTGAGTTTGGCTTAATAATGCATCTCAAGTTTAAGCTCAAGTCAAGTCCAACTCATTCATATCAAATACGAAGACATTTTCTCCTTGGAACCACTCAAATAAGCACTCTAGGAGCTCCACCATGTGCAATCCACTTTTGGTTGGCGAAAACCAAGAGCAACAAAGGGACAAAATGGCCATATATGGACAAGAAATAGCCTAAAAAATCAACCTAACTGGATCTCAATGGGTTTAGGATTTTAGGCAAACATCTTTCTAAAAAATAAAAAATAAAAAATAATAATAAGAAAAGAATTTTAGGAAAAAACGGCCATTCGTAAGCATGGAACAGCCCGGATCTTGGGGCACCCCTTGGTCCAGGCCCTGTGTCACACACACATACCTCACAATGAATTGGCACTCAACCAAATTTGGTACTCATCCAAGTTCTATAGACCCTTGGATTGATCATAGAAAATTGTGGCTACTAGCATTTTGACAACTTGTTCAGATGAGGTGATTCAGCCTTTAGCTGGTCATATCCATTGCAAGGTTGGCAAGATGCCTATTTTATATCAGGGTTCACCTATTTGGGGCTTGGTAAAGAACCAAAGCTATTTGGGGCCCTATTATGGATAAGTTTGAGCAAAAGTAATCCATGTGGAAAAGGAATTAGGAGGAAGGAAAACCTCAAGGAAAAGTTGTCCAACTTGGCTATTTCTTATTCTTTTCTTCTTTTGATGTGGACAATGGTCAAGAAGAATTGGTCTGCATTAGAAGAGATTTGTTTTGGGTGGGGGGGGGGGGGGGGGGGGGGTGGGGTTGGGGTGCTGGGTGGCGACGCATTGAGAGTTTCTGACAAGAGAAAGTTGCATTTGATGAGATGTTGTGATGTTGTCAACCCTAAAGTTGTTAGGAGGCTAGGTTTGGGTCTTTAGAAATAAAAAATTGGGCTCTTAGTGGAGATCCGGGGAGGAGAAAGGATCTTTGTACAAAAGGGTTATTCCTTCAAAATATGGTGAGGATAGGAGAGGGTTAGGTTCCTAATAGAGTCCCTAGGAATTGATGCCAGGTTTCATGTTTGAGAGGCAACACTTTGAGGGTTGGGGATGTGTCTATTGTACTAAAGGTCTCAAAACCCAACCCTTTTATAAAAGTAAACAGTCGACCCATCTCTTGCATTGCATCTCACCAAACAACTCTCTCCATCAACCATCACTCTCTCTCTTGCCCTCTTTCCTTCAATGGCTCTCTTTCTTCTCTTCGAAACCGTAGACAACCCATCCTAAACCCTAGCTTTCTCTACTAGAAACTCTAACAAGAAGAAGACTAGAAGAAGAGGCAGTAGAAGACCTATGTTTGGCTCGGGATTTAAGGCAGAGTGACCCTCAACAAGAGGAAGATCTCTCTTGGCTTACCATGCATGATTCCTCTTGATTCCCATGCAATTTTCTAATTCATATGCTCTAGTTGAATCTATACATAGACTATAACATCTTGGGTTGGCTTGTCTCTTGAAATTACCATGATTGGTGATAGAAGGGGTGGATAGGAATTGAAGAAACCATTAGCCAGCATCTTAAGAACATCATAATGGGTTTCTCCCCATTGGCCGAACCCTAGAAGCCAAGGATTCTTGACCGTACAGGAACTTTCTCATTATGGGGCGATTAAAGTTTATATTTGATTCGATAATTGAAGTTAATAGGGAAATAGGTTTATTATTACTTGTGCTCTATTATTAAATATCTTTTATTTGGTGATTGAAAAATATTCCGCTGCCAAGTTCGATTTGACGGCCTAATCTCCTAAGCGCAAAAAATTTAGGTCTCGACTTTAAAGGCGGGCTTGTTTGTAAATCTGGGTTTTTTTTTTTTTTTTGGGTAAAAGGAAATCTGGGTTTTGAGTTGTGACAGGCAGTTTTTTTTGCAGGGGATTGGGTTAGAAAGCGGGGAGCAGTAGAGTCCAGGCTTTAAGATGATGATTGGTTGGATATTGGACATTTGCCTAATTCATTTCCTAGGTTGTTTAGCCAGTGATAGCTTGTCTTTTTCAGGTTTTGACCCTTTGTTAATAATATTTATGCAGCATTCAAAATAGATTGTGGCATTGAGAAGGAAAATATGAACAAATCATAATAGTAACCTTTGGAGAAGCTATGGTGTTTTTAGGACATAGTTATAGACAGACAGATAAAGAGATGGGAGTCCCTGTTATTATAATAGCCACATCCTACAAAACAATCCACATCAAACAAAACTCATACCTGTACAACCAATTGCACTTGGCTATCATTGCAAACATCTATGTTCATGCATGGCCTTGAACCATAGATTTCACCACCTAAAATAAGCTTCCTCAGTGATTTGATCAAAGCCTCTGCACATCACAACAACATGCTAATAAGCAAAACAAAAGGAACTCATAGGACTACATGCATACAACATTATGCCAGCACTAACCCTCAGTAGTTTTATTAGAGTTGTGACAAGCATCTATCCAGTGTTGAACTCGTGACCTAATCCTTTCTATGAAAATCGTGTCAGCAACTGATGGGCTTGAAGCAGACGTCGCTTGACAAATTCTAGGGATGGGATTTCCAATGAGACCTTTTGCTGCTGATTCCTGTGCTTTAGATAAATATGATATACCTGTGAATAAACAAGCAAAAAAGCAATAAGATTCCCCAAGTCATCACAAAAACTGAATTTTCAACATCCACCAAATTATGACTCACCATCATATATGCAGACATTAAAATCAAATCCTTCTCGAGCCATCGATTTCAAACAGGAAGTCTGACATGAAAAACTGTAGGATGGCATGCCTATATTCAACTCATCTCTAGGGAACAAATGGAAGTTATACCTGTGGGATGTTAAATCCATTAATGAGTGCATCATCAATCATGACAGAAACTAGTATAAAGCAATTAAAAGAAAAGAAATAATGGTTGGCAAGGGCAAAGAAAACACATTGTACACAACACATACACACTCAGAATTCCACCACATGGAGTACAACTGTCTGCTTTTTATGCTGTTCAGAAATCTAACCTGAAAAATGAAAGATCGCAACAAAATAGACTTAAAAACGGGCAGAAGTAGCATTTAAACTTTGAGAAGGAAATTGAACGTCCTAACTTGTTTTTCCAGGCAGGTCCAAAACGCTCTAACTGAACATAACATTCATTCTTGGGACCGACATTGAGAGCTTGACTTCAAATGTTTAAAGCATAGAAAACAGAATGAGAACTAGTCTACTGCTAATAAAATCTCAGACCCACAACCACAAGAAGCAAAACAGCAATCATAACAAAACAAAAGATTCGAGCTTTTTCCTACCCTCAACTTGACGAATCGACAGAAACGAGAAAAAGGGTATTGAAGAAAGAAAACGTGGAAAGATGAAATGGGGCGGGATACTCACGGGGAGGCGAGAATCTTGGTGGTGCCTTGGATTTTGAAGGGGCAAACAGCAAACTGGAAGAGCTCGAACCTCTCGGCGGTGGCCTTGGCCTTGAGGTAGGCGGTCTCGGAGGTGTCGATGGGCAAGATGCGAGTCCAGGGGGCCGAAGAGACGCCCGTTTTCTGCGAGGAGATGGCGATGAAATCGGAGTTGGTGATTCGGTCCTTGAGTTCTCCGAGGGCCAGAGAGAAGTTGGCCTTTGTCACCTGCTTCACTGCACATGAAGACAACGACGACATGGACAGGTTGTTGAGGTATCTCCTACTCTGCTGCTGCATCTTGCCCAGCCCACCCGAGTGCCCAGTACCCAGTTCCACGCTCTCTCTCTCTCTCTCTCTCTCTCTCTTTCTCTAATCTATTCTATATATATACACATGGATCATGGATGTTAATTAGTGAAAGGTAAATCTAATCTTTCTGGGCCCTTCGGCCCCATGGGTCTAACAGGTTACCCAGTGTCTTCTGTTTACTTTGTGGAAAAATGTTACCTTGGTTTCATTCCAATTTCATTCTTCAGACACCAGCTATCATTTTGAGAGAATCCCAACTCAAGGAAGGAAAAACCAAAATTAGTTATAAAGACAAAAGTTACTGTAGATTGAGGCAAACTAATCACCACTCAATCAAGAGTCAGAAGGTTCATGGAGGGTTGGAAGGTGCATTTGTTGCCAAAATGGAGAAAAAAGTACGATGCTTATGCCCTGTCACTGAAATGAATTGTAACCGTAGACTAGCTTCAATTTGGATTGGATCCCAAACACTGTTAAGTTGAGATGTAAACAGTTGAGAGAGTTTTTATCCGTTTGGGATCTCACAGCAGCAACGAAAGTAGGCCCCACCTGGACATGGCATTCTCCTTGGAGGGAGCTTTCAACTAGGTATGTGTACAATGCGAATGTGTCTCTGAGTTTCAATCCCTGCCTTCCCACCCACAAAGGAGACCCCGCATTGTACGTGGCACCCAAATTTTACATTGAGCAACAGTTGCATTTTAAGAAGATTACCCAAGGTTTAACTCAGGAACAAAACTGATATGGTAGAAACCATTCAGCAGCAGCAAATTTCCCGCCAATATGGAAGTGGATGGAGAAATGCAAACACTCATTTTTGCAACCCTTTTGTGCATTTTATTTGAACCAGATGCAAGCAAGCGAAAGAACAGTAAGAGGTGTGGGTGATCATTTTTAATGGGTAAATGAGTTTCAAGTCACCCATGACTAGAAGTGAATCTTACTAAACATATTTGGATGTCGGGAGGTCTCCAAAATTTTGCATTTTCCTCTGGATATTTATTACAGGAAATTCAGAGAATAAAATAGTTGAATATAGAAAACCACGAAAATGGAGATTCCAGGTAAAATATCGCAAAAAAAAAAAAAGAAAAAAAAGAAGATATTCTAAACATTCTTGCTACATTTGAAAATCATGACGATTTTTTGAGGATGATTTCCTCTCTAATTGATGTCCAACCTTTGATTAAATCCTCCATTCCTTATCGCTAAAAGAACTTGACAGAACCATACCCCATTTTCTATGATCTCTTTCAAAATCAAAAGCTGACCAAAACTGTCTTAAACGGGAGTCAATTTGATCAACTCATCCATCCCATCCACGTAGGTGGACACACTATCATCAAAGAGCGGAAGTGGAAACGGATAGAAACTGAAATGGTTTGAGTCTTCAACTGACATATCCTTCGACAATGGAGGAACTGAACTGGCTCCTATTTTACATGCCATACATGGGAGGCTCCAAAAGTCAGCAGCCCATTTGACAAAAGATATCTCTGCACCGATCTTCACTGGAAAAGCAGCAACAAGAAAGAAATGCTAATCACACTTTTCCGAGTGCCTTCTGAAACAATTCTATGATGGACCTGGCTGCCTTGCAGACTGCATGAAAGGTAAAATGTCAATCGGGAGAGACAACAACTTGATATCTGATTATAGCTATTCCAGAAGCGATTCAACAGCTTACCATCATTTCATGGTCACCCATAATCTCTTCCATAACCTCTGCTAGCAGTTTATTTGCGCTGTTAGGTACAAGAGCCGCAAAAACAGCAGGCTGCAGCCCTGTAGAAAAAATTGCCACCATAAATTTGACATTCCTACAGTTTTATTGAATAATCAGAAAGAATTAGTGGTGAGCAATAGATATCCATAAATATACTCATGTGGACCCTTGATGTACAATCTAGACCATGAGTGATGTCTTGAGTGGCCATCAGTTAATTTAGGCATTGGTTAGGCATCTCCCATTGGTAAAGCAGGCCCTACAATCACGTCCATGCGGACTATAACTGGTTCCAGTCTTCCCTGAATCAGTAATCTGTAATGCTCAGGAGATATCTAGTGGTGTCCTAAATGTATCTTTTCTGCACATTAATAATATAGTTTTTTAATGTTAAAAAATTAATATTATGATGATGCTAGTTGTCCAAAAAATAAATGAACAATAGAAATTAGCAAAATTTCGGTCTATATCGCCCCTTGGCTTAATTATCCATAATTTCTTGTATTATTCAAAGTTAAAGATTAATCATTTTGGTCAAAATTAGTTAAAATAACAGATAGGTACATCATAGTTAAGAACATATCATAATCAAATTGATTTTTATAACCTGTAATACAATTTATAAACCGAAAAAGAATGCCCAAATCCTAATCTCTCTCTCGCCCATTTGGAACGCATCCCACTTTCTCACCTCTCTGCATGTAGTCCTCTCATATTTATGCAGGTCCAGCAATATTTCTCTGGAGGTATGGTGAGGGAGCCCTCTAGTTAGGAAAAGAAGACCTCGGATGAGGTAGACCAACCTTCGGGTGAAGGAAAGGTGACTGCCTAACAATTTTTGTGCACTGTTGGCAATATAACAATGATATCCTCAAAATTATACTAATAGAACTGCGTGCATTGAATATAATATCATACCAGTTTCTGGAAATGCATCAATGAACATCATCATCTCTTCCCCAGTTAGACCAGACATAAAACATATTCGTGGCAGTGACTCTGCAATCTGGAAAATGGAGACATATTAATCATCATTAGAAATATATAGAATGGTTAGTAACACAGTAATTAGTTGTTACGTTGTTAGGAAACACCGTTAACTCTAAAATATTATCTAAATTCCTTGCTTTTGGGTTCTTGAATCCATTGTACTTATTTTATAATAAAGATAATAAAATGAGATATTGTGTTCCCTTTCTCACACCTTTTCGCACTTTCGTTTCTTAAAACTGGTCAATAAGTTTAAAACTGACGTATGAGCTATGAAAAGTAATGACTCAAGCATATTTATTGATCTAGAAAGAGAAACAACCAATCGAGTATTGCATTGTGGAAGTCACTTCAGTCCAATGTTAGATTATCACTTAGTCATCACATTGGTTTGAAGAAAGATGTACTAAGAAGGGAGACTGGAAAATATGTGATTAGATTATCACTTCAGTTACCACATTGGTTTGAAGAAAGAAGTACTAAAAGGGAGAGGAGGAATATATGCAAAGGGAATGCCCTCCCTACCTCCTATTAGTTTAATACAAGCGGAGTGTATTTGCATGAAATTGTGGATACCATCAATGTAAGGAGCTCCTTCTGTATTATAGATTTTGTACGAATTATACAAGGAAGGTACAGTAATACTGTTACACTAATTTTGGATTGATTACACTAATTTGGGATTTGATTGAGGATTTCTAGTTGACTACAGACTTACACATAATCTACAGATTCAATGCCCCATATGTGTACAAATAAGTATAGTCCTCAGGAGATCATAATACTCCACATGTATACTGAAGATAGGAGGCCTCTCTCTCTCTCTCTCTCTCTCACACACACACACACACGCACGCACGCACACACATAATGGTTCATATGGTTCACATGATACTCGAATTGGGGAAGGAAGAGAATGATATATAGAAAACAAAACTTTCTAAGTTCCTATAAAATCAAGTAAAATCTTCATTATGAGTACTGTATCTGAAGGTAGACCATCAGATCAAATCTACCCCAATAGCTACAACTTGCCAGTGCTGAGTATGACTTCAATTATAGTGATATTCGTTGATGGATTGGATTGTCATGGTGATTGTACATTTTTAACTTGAGTAAAGAATATGGTTCAACAATGACTATTACTCCCATTTGGCCCATCTTAGGATAGTTGCATTTCATTGGAGTAACAACCTGCGGGTTCATAATGAAAATTTTATTCCTGCATTGGAACTTATATTCTCTCATTCATGTGCAATCATTTCAGAAGGAAAAGAGGGGACAAATATGACTACTCCAAAACAAGTTCTGAAACTGCTAAAGCCCAAAATGTTAACCTTCACATCTGCTAAGTTGGTTTGTGAAGTATGCACTGCTTCCCATAATGAGCGGTTAATCATGTCCTCAGTACAATGTATAACCTACAATAAATAAACATTATAAGTAATATTGTTCCAAAATACCCAAAAATATAATAGAAGCACAAAGTGTTCCGTACACCTTTGTCCCACCATATCTACAGATCAAAGCAACAAGAGAGCTCTCGCATGTGAAAATTAGACTTTGGAAGGAGAATTAGTTTAAAAACATATGATGTTAAACTTGTTAAGGAACCATTGAAATCAATTTATTATATACATCAACATCACATTAATTGACCCCAGATAAATAACCCTGTACAACAAATACTTCTAATAATGAATGGGCTTTAGTAAAAAAAAGAGGAGTTGTACCCCCCAATCAACTCTAACAACAGCCCAATTACACCTGTAACAAAACATAGTTGATGCTGATTACAAGCTTACTAAAAGAATGTAACTATAGCACTCAGGTGTATGAACAATGAAAAATGTCTTTTTCACAAGAATTAGAAACCATTTTCAGCTTAGTGTTAGAATTGGCACAAGATTTGCATCTAGCAACACTCCACACTTACTTCATGATGTGGTCCAATTTATTAATTATATAAGCAGGAATACTCTTTTTCATACTCTTACCAAACGATGCATGATCAACCAACAATTTGAAGTGTTTAAAACAATAATGGAAACCCAAAACTTGAAATTTAGTGTGAGAAAATTAAGCTTTGTCGCTGTCTCTTGTGTTTGTTTTCAGATACATGACCATCAGTTCTTTTGAGTGAGATAGTTTAAAATATAGCACAAAAAAAGGGAACATGGAAAGTAACCATCTGCTATAGCTCTGAAGTTACCTTTAGAAACTCACCATCCAACTCTTGCAGAAGTTTTTGTATCTGCAATGAAAACAAAATAACTATTACATGCATTGTACATTTAGATGAACAAACCAATGGGAAACCTTTTTGACACTTCAAATGCTAATCATTGTAAACATACATATAATTATATTAAACGAGGGAAAATTAATCGTCTTCCTCACATGATAGATATCTAGAGATGAGAAGGAATTTTTTATGTGCATTCACACCAACAATCATCAAACATCTTTTCCAAATGAACATCATAACAAAAAATTGACAACCAACATTAAAATTCATGAAGAACTCTGATTTGTTTGTAATGCTGAAAAAAGAACTCAAGGATGATATTGCAAAAAGGAGTTCTCCAAAGTGAGGACAAATTAGTTGAGAGTTGTCCAATGGTTGAGTGATATTCTTATTAAAAGGACATTTATAAGATGGATGTTATACTTGCAATGGTATATGTATTTGAATGTCAGTAAATTAAAAGAAAAATTACAAAAGAAGTCTGTAAGACTGAGATGCATATGATTAGATGGACCTGTGGAGTAACAAGGATGAAAATAATAACATATCATCAGTATCATTAACAAAACTTTCAATAATGAATCACACTAAAAGAATGAGAATAAGGACAAACTTTTGTGCTCTCTGTGATACAATCAACACCCATTTATAGCTGCTGGTTAACATCCACTCACCTTAATTGGGGATAACTTCAATCTCAATTAATTTAATTGGATTAATCTCTAGGATATTTACTATCTCCAAAGAAACAATCTACCTGTACAATAGTTTACTACATGTGTACACTTAACCAAACAGACTTGTCATGAGGGCTGGGACGGCTGCAATTCTGGCTGTGGCAGATCTCAGGTCCGATGGATGAATGAATCTGAGATCTATGATGCCCAGATATGGGTTGGATATAGCAATGACACGACATAGATGTTGATATACATTGTTATGCCCTTCTCTAATAGCTCGAGCTTTTGGTGATTCTGGTTATTAACATGGTATCAAAGCCAAAGGTCATAAGTTCGAAACCCCTAGGAGGCATGTTACCTCCATCTGTTTGTCTGGTCCGTCTGCTTTATCTATTTTGCTTGTCTGTTGGGTTTCGAATTCGAATGGCTTCCTGTTCAAGGTGGGGTGTTGATATAAATTGTTGTGCCGTCACTATAGGCACGAGCTTTCCTTGTTACTGGTTATTAACATAGTATCAAAGCCAGAGGTTATGAGTTAAAAACCCCTGGGAGGCATGTTATTTCCATCTATCTATTGGGTTTAGAGTTCGAACAGCCTCTCGTTTTGAGAGAGAGAGGGGGGGGGGGGGGGGGGGGTCTTGTGATATACATTGTTATGCCCTTCACTAAAAGCTCGAGCATTTAGTGTTATTGTTTATTAACAATAGACATGTCTGGGAAATAGATTTAACACATAAAAAGTGAAGTATCAAGATATAATATGTTGCCCATTTTGAAGTATCCGTGCATCATAGTCTGAGATAAGGAACATGTGTTTGAGAAGGAATTTGAAGAATGCAAAACATAAGTGTGTTTGATATCCAACAACGAAAAAGATGTGTCTTGCTTTGATACCATATCCAGATAAGTATTGGATGTGGAAAATTTTCTATATTTCATTTATACAAATACCTCAATTATCTAAATAGCATTGTACATGATTTTCACACATATGATACAGATAATAAGCAGAGAAGAAAAGAACTTAAAAAAAATCTAAGCCACTAACAGTGGTCTACAGGTGTTGCTATCTCTACAGAGACAATACGCAAGAAAATAGTCACAAGGAGTAGATGTGAACTATGCTTAACATAGGATGGTATAAACAAATAAGCTTTCGGATCTCAAGAAAATATACAGACAAATAAAGATGGATGCCTCGGAGTGGTCGACCTGGAAGGAGTGAGCTGAAAATAGACACTTGGGATCCACCTTTACTAAGTAAAAAAATCCATTCCCAAACCTGGTGGAAAAGAAGCACTTAATGGAACGATGAAGATCCAAATCAAAATAGGTAACATATTGATATCACATTGTATCTGATACTTCAATTTTATTTGTAAGATCCATGACCCTACCCCATTCGTGATATGTACCTGCAGTATTACGAGCATCATAGCCAACCACAGATTTCAAATTTGTGAATTGCTTTGTCGGGCCCCATCTAGCCATCTAGTTAAGGGTGGCCCAAAGCTTTCGTAGAGGCTCTTAAAAAATTTTCAACTCCAACGTGTGGATTTATGGAGACAGAGATGAGGAAAGGAGATGGATGGATGTAAATCACCTTAAATGTTTCCTCTTTTTCAAACCCCATCAACATGAGAGCCTGTAAAAAAAAGTAATCGTTCTCAGTGTTCATAACATAAGAATACTTCATAAAAGGGACAAATGTAATCACTAAAAATGAGTGACAGCGAATTTGACAAGCAGCATCCACACAGGAGAGAAAATTCTCACATAATGAGCATATAAAAACATGTTTAAGCTGATGCAACTCAATGGACATGGAATGTGCATCAATGACAAACAAACGACAATGAAAAATAAATATAAAGAGTTGTAGATTTATTTATACTTTTATGAAAGTATAAGAAAGCCACAGAGAGGGTGTAGGTTGCACTGCTTCTATTTTATGGTAACCAGTTTAGTAACCAATGTGATGATACAGAAACGTGGCAATAAGAGTAATGAGGTTAGCAGGCACCTAAGAAGGACGAACACTTCTAAGAAAGTAACATATCCGTATCGGACACGTGTCGGACATTGATACTCCTCGGACACTCTCGGACACGCGTCTGATACTATTTTAGCCGTGTCTATAATTAAGAACTAAAAATCTTAATTTCGGATACTTATCCGACACTCTTTTTGCGACGTGTCTCACAATTCCTAGCTCGTGTCTATGACTAAAAGATAAACATGTAGCTGATATTTTTTTAAAACTTCGTTAACATGTAGTTACTAAAAATTGTAAACTTGATATATGATAATTTTATAGGTTAGAAAAATGTAAGATTGTTAATATTAATCATATCACAAGCAAAAGACAAATAAATATTTCACTAAAGAATAGGCCTTGAGATTAGCATCTTTTTGCTTTTTGCTTTTTTTTTTTAGGGAGGGGAAAGAGATGATCCTACCTTTTCTTTGTATGGATTTTATGGAACTATAGATATTTTATATTTAATGATTATGAATTACGTTTTAGTGTTGTATTGATATTTGATAATTTGATATGTTTGTTAGTTGGTACTCGAATTTTTATTTTTTTATTTCTAAATTGATTAAAAAGTTAAAATAATATTATTTTTTTAGTAAATAATTATATATATAATAACATATATTATTAACATGTCCTCTGACATGTTCGTGTCCTACTTTTTTGAGAAATGTTGTGTCGACGTGTCCGTGTCATATCGTATCTGTGTCCTATGTCTGTGTCCGTGCTTCTTTGGCAGGCATCGATGCCCCCTGGTTTGTTAGCCAGGTGTAATCAGAGTCCTCCAGTGAGGAATCCTTCCTTCAGTAGAGTTTCAGCACCCTTGGATTTGATAGCCGGATGGATGCCAAAAAGAAAAAATATATAAATAAAAAACTTTTCCATATTTTCTTCTCATAAGTTGGGTTGTGTTAAACTTATTAGACACTTCATGAGGGGATTAGGGATCTCCTATGACGAGGAGAAAAACTACGATTCTGCTGTTCGTATCTGAATCTTTTTTTTTTATAGCACCTATCTGACCCATTGATGGAAATGTTGCTGCACATGTTCATGTTGACCCATCTACATTTGCTCCTATGATCAAACACATTAAAAAAGAAAGGCAATTAGATCCATTATTAACCAATCATGCTCCTTGGAATCCAAAGGTAAATCCTCATTACTTTGATTTAATTTCTCTACTGCCTACTGACAAAACACATCTAGTTGTTAAAGATTTCTTATCGTTTTAAGAAATACAACTAGGAAATTAACCAACATTCTGTCAATGAATTTGCTTTTATGTGAAAGTTTACCTTGCAATAGAGCCTACATTTTTGCTATGTCATCTATAAAGATGACTAAAGGTGAAGAACTTACATGTCCTGAACGAAGGAAAACAATGGCAGGGGAGAGGTTGACACTTAAAAAGAATGGAACTTGTGGCACTTATTCAAGGCTTAATTTCATTTCTCCCAAGGAAAGGGTGGTAAGATACAAGTGTCTCCAGTCAATGTTGACAACCACTTACTCTAAAAGCTTAACAATGTATATCAAGGTTACAATAGTATGCACAATGAAATATAACCAGATGATTTAGTAAAGCAAGACTTGTGGCATAGGAATGAATATACACAGATGCATGCTGTGGATTATATGAAGATCTTTGATCCTGTTATAAACTCCACTTAGCAGCAGCAGCTAACAACGGTCAGACGTTCCATCAACTAAATACGGAGAACCCCTTTTTTCATGGAAATTCTCAAGAAATAAATGATTGTGTATTTGGTCAACAATTCTCATTATAAAATCAATTGGACTAAAACAATATACAAAACTGAAGAACCCCCACCCATTTACATCCCTTTACATAAAATAAAAAACAAGAATAATTAAACATTACTTCTGCGGATTTTTTTTTCACATAACCAAAAGCAACTAATTCTTATCACAATTCACAAATGGTTGTAATAACGAAAAGCAGAAAATTTTTAAGTTCTAAACTTTGTTACATCATCTTCAGAAACTCAATTCATTTAACCAGGTCAATTCAACTTCACCATTGAAAAATTAAAACAAGAACAGTTTGAGCTTACAGGTGGACCATATTTAGGATCATCAGCACTTAGAGGTACAAATTTTGAGTCTTCAATTAACTCATTAGAAATCCCTGCAACATGCTACTGCATTACCATAAATAACTGCAAAGAAATGGAAAACACACACACACACACACACACACACACAAAGATAGAAAAGACATGTTTTAAGAGTGACATGCTGTGGCCAATAAATATATGGACAGTCATAGAAGTATGAAAAAATTGCAAACTAGAAAAACACAATAAAATAATAGCTAATGACGGTATTGATAGCATCCTTCCCGCCCCAACTGTTGTAAGGTCACAAAGAGACCAAGTAGATGTTCTTTTAAGACTTTGAAGTGGAAGATACGTCATGGGCAACAAAAGTTCAATTTACAGAAACAAAGTCTCTCAATAAAGTTCTTAAAGTTCTCCTCTGAAATTTGTAACCAGGGGTTCACCTATTTTGGAAGGAGATGAGTGAAATTTGTGTTAATGTTAGTGCAATGGGAATCACACCTTCCGTAGGAGAATACAAGGCACAGCAGTTTTGGGGATTCAAACACTCGGCCTCCTGCTCTAATACCGTGTTGACAATGTATAGCACGGTGTAACAATGTATATCAAGGTTACAAGAAGCAGTTCCCTCTGTCAAATTTGATGCATAGTGATGACTTGGTCACTGTCTTAATATTAGCTGCACTGAATGATACCTTGGCATGCTTGGCATTTTAACAAGGAATAGGAAAGGTTCCCTAGAAAGGGGGCTTTATCAGAGGGTTCACACTCAAGCGTGTGAGTCTGTAGGGTAAGGGGAAGAAATATAAGATTCTTCAGTAGTCAGGGTCGTGTAATATAATGGGAAGTGTTTGGTAACAGTAGTAGTCAGGATTCACTTATGAATGTACTAAAGCTGTATCTTCAAAAGCATTTTTGCAAACTTGTCAGTACTAACGTGGTGGAAAACCAATGCAAATGATCAACCAATTCCGCACCTCACCTCCCCCACCCCAACCGCCAAACAACCTTTGTTTTTCCTTTTTTCCTATCCCCTTCCATTTTCTATGTTCTTGCCAAATTCATAGTCAATCTTCAGCAATCTCAACAGAAGTAATGCATGGAAAGAACTCGAATTACAGCCATGAGATTTATGCAAACTTCCAGAAGTGAATACATGGAAGTCTTTTCTCTTGTTGTCCAGCTATTTTTTTTATATCAGCATTTTTTTTTATCAGCAACAGGTAAATTAGATTAAGACTAAAATATCCTTGACTTATGGCTGGCTTAACTTTATTTGCAAAATATTGGATAGTCAACAACTGCCATAAAACCATATACCATAGCTTTCAACAGATAATGACATTTTGGAAGAAAAATAAAAAATGAATGGAGAATATAAGAGAGGGAAAGATTACCGTCTGCACTGGCTCTGAAGAGACGTTTCGACTTCAAGCTACAGATAGATTTTGCCATGGAGAAGGTCCAATTCTGTCCAACTGATAAAGGACCCATGGGAATGGAAGTGGTTGAAAAGGGATGAGGACTCAAAGAGCAACTTGCATAGGAACTAAAACTTGAGCTTTGAAAAGTGAGGCAAAAGGAACCCATGTCTTTTCAGGCCCAAACCAGTCCAACTGAACCAAAATGTGATGTCAAAAGCGTGTCACAGCCAATTAAGTAATACCAAATACAGTAAAACTTTTACAGGAGACATGTCTGTTTGCTGCTCGGCACTCAACCTGGCTAAGAATTCATAGTAAAGGAGGTTGTGTATTAAAGAGGTAAGCAGTAAAAGGTTCTAAAGTAGAGAAGTGGATGGGAGTGGGACCATCATTTTCTTACAAGTCACTAGCGATAAACTTTATTTTCTCTACCCACTTTGCGAGTAAAGTGTAAACCATTTATCCCCACTTGTGTCAAAAAAGTGTAGGAAACTATTTGTGTCCTCTAGAACAAACTCTCGACATCCCCCACTATTTCCCTTATCCAAGAGGCCCTTCATGAAATTGCTTTCTTCAAGATTATCAAATGGGAAAAACAGAGACCCTAATCTAGGGAACCTGATATAGATAATTAGAAAAAGAAGACAGAGACAAAAAAAAAAAAAATAATAATAATAATAAATAAATAAATTTAATTAAAGCTCTGCCTCTGGTAAAGAAACAAGATGAGGAGGGAAAAGGGGGTGGAGTAAAATTAAGGAACTGAACAAATGATTTTTGCAATTTTCATAGGCCAAATAATCAACGCAGAGAATTAGTTCTTTCACGAGATTAACTATGCTTAGCGAATTTTACAGGAGAAGAGAAATATTCAAGTGCCATCTACGACTTTGGTGTTAGAGAGTTACAAACTGGACGTAAAAAGAAAGATGTACTCTAATATATTTTTATCATAACAACACCATAACCCATAAAAGTAGAAGAGACAGACATCTGGACGGATGGAGAAAAAAAAAAAAAAAAGAAAAAATTGTAAAGAATACCTGTTAATTGCAGGGTTTGGACTTTAGAGGGTCTCATGAACCAAAGATGTAAGGATTTTTTAAAAGCTCGAAAGCACCAACAGGTAGGTTACCTTGAGAAGAAGTGCAGTGCAGTGAATTGCTATACTTATATTTGGCCTTTCCGTCCGCCCTTCCGTCCGTCTTGCAAATATCAGAGACTCACCCAACTGAACTTACTAACTAGCAAACTATATAAAGCTTCAAACAGCTAAACGCACATAGATTCAGTTGGAGAAAAAATAACCGCTAAAACCTTACCCGCTCTTTGGTCGGAATGGTTCTGGTCCAGATATATTTCATCTTGATCCGAACCTACAAACTCATTATCCGCACACCACCACACAAGTCAAGCGGACTGTGATACGCAAACCTCATATATAAATTTATATAATCTCAATTCCAATTCAGATATGTAAAGGGTGCTACTAAACATGCCCTGGTTTTCACTCTTTTTACACCAAGCGGTGCTGGATGAGCACAATTTTATCTCTCATCACACAATAAAAAAAAATTCTTAAATTCTCAAAATACCCTTCTCCCTCCCTCCCTCCCTCCCTTCCCCCTTTCTCCCGCTCCCCACGCGGTTTTCCCTACATAAGGAGACCGGGATCTCCCTGTGCAGAGAGCGCTGTCTCGGCCGGAGAGGCGGAGACGACGTTCGATCACGTTGCAATCATGGTGGATTCGCCAGAGAAAGTGCAGCGCAGCCGGAGGTGATTGACCCAATCCGGATGCTATTCCGAATCCCGAACCGGCCAATCCGATCGAAATCGTAGCGACGGCCGTCGCACTTCCCGAGATCACACTCGACTGGGTACTCGCTAGTCCAGCCCAGGGAGAATGTGGAGTGCGAGGAGATGAGGAGAGGAAAAAGGAGAGGAAGAGGGAGGGAGAGGAGAGGAAGAAGGAGGAGGAGCTGAGGAGAGGAGGAGGAAGAGGGAGGGAGAGGAGAGGAAGAGGAAGAGGAATAAGGAGAGGAAGAGGAAGAGCCCCCTTCTGCTGCCCGGAGGAAAAAGGCAGGAGGGAGGAGGGAGGGAGTGAGGGAGAGAAAGATGGGGGTATTTTTGGAAATTTATTTTTTAATTTTTTCTTGTGTGTAAAAAGGCATAAGTGATGTTTATCCAGCAATTCTTTTTTACACCAGGATTTTAAATTTTTTTACATTTTTGCCGATGCATGAAAGGACTAAAATGCCCTTATCTATTGCAACATTAGCTCATTATTTCTTTTCATACACACTCTTTTCCTTCCTTCTTCCCTCCAAAACCATCTTCTCTCTTTCCTCGTCCATCTAAGAGAGCATCACCCAACACCTTCTCCTTCCTTCTTCCATCTTTCCTCGAATAGAGCATCACTATTTAAGATTACAAGTGACCATTCTCTTCCCTTCTCATTGCTCTTTGTCTCATCAAACACCATACTCAAATAGTACAATGGAGGAGGAGATTAACATACATTGAAATAGTTGTTTTCAATGAGAATGGTAGTAACAAGGTCAGTGTGTTTGAAGTTTTATACATTTTCGTTTCTTTTTCTGAAAATTTTTTTGTATCATCCTGCGTTATGTTCGGCCTCATAAATCCAAACATTTATATATATTGTCACAACCTAAGCCCAGGCAATCGGGGATTAAGGTTAAACCTAATCAATGACACACTTACTCAAGTGCGCCCACACGTAGACATTGTCTAAATACACACGCAGAAGGGTAGTTCACATGTGCTAATACATGTATGTGGAAGCTGTAGGTATCATTACATAACAAGAGAAGATATACAAAAACAAAATAAGCTCTATACAAGATTTACATCACATATAGGATTAAACAAAAGTAAGCCAAAATACAAAATATAGAGACTATTACAAAGCCAAATACACCTCGCACAAAAGAAGACCTATGTGCATGACATGTCACTGTTCGGCGGAGTGCTCATATCCACTCCTTTAGCTCGGACGGGGCGTCTAAGGTCTCCCCTGGAGTCTGGCTGACCGACAAGAGGTCGGTAGCGAGATCTGAGCCTGCAACACCAAGGACAGCTCATGAATATAACGATTTAGCAAAGCATAAGCAACAATAAGTTAACACATGTTGTATCTAACAGAATAACGAACAAATGATAAATTCATAGAGGTCCAAGTTCATGTACTAGGTAAGTTGTGCAGTCAAATAGAGCATGCGATCAGAATCAATGTATGCATGTCATGTACTTGACTAAGTAGCTACTACATTTGTGATATACTCCATGTTGGGATCTTACTTACTGATAACACCATTGACTGGGCCAGGGTACAAATGGGTCTCGAATTCCTAGGGTTCGGAAGCCCCAAGACATAAACACACTATCACGGTACCATACAGACTACACTAGAGTCAACCTCGTAGGGTATTCTAAAGCTGAGGCTAAGTAGAACCTGACCATATTGAATCAATCATATACTTGAACTTGAGTAAACCTTGCATATCATATTGAGAATGTTACTGCACAATCAACTCATATAATACTCAAGTTAATAGCATAAACAAACATCTCAAACAAATGGAAGACATACACATACACTATTGGAAAGGGCATAACAATGACTAAGAGTGTGCATAGGAGTGGAGGGCAATAATCGTCAAGCAATATGCCATGCAGCTTAATTTGCTGGAATCAGGGTACTTTACTAGCCAAACCTAATCTAGTCACCTAGTGTTTCTAACCGTGCATAATGATATAGTTTTAAGTTATCCGATACACAGTTATCTTTCGCAAGTGTTACATTGTATCAGAAAAGTGTGTCAAAGTCCCTTAAACCAACACCCATGGGGAGGTGCTTAACACTCGACAACACACATAAATGGGTCCCAGCCCTTAAGACTATCCATGTGATTCTTGTGTTCCATTGGGCAAGTTAAGGGTTACTAACATCCGAATGTGAATGCCATATAAGGTCCATTTGCTACTTACCTTTTCTTGATGTTCTCTAGAAGACTTTTTTTACGTAAATCACGAGCCACGAGGCCCGGGATTATAGCCTAAAAAGGTCCTTTGTTTGGGTTAAATGTAGGAGGATGGGAAGGAGACTTAAGAGGTTTCAGTTACAGACTCAATCTCTTGAAGCATAGTGCTTCAGGGCTAACTGGTCGGTTCTGAAGCCCGATCAGTTGGATTTCAGTTCTAGATGTGTCCGATCGGTCGGACCCTATGCCGGATCGGTTGGGTAGCCTGCTCTGTTACAGAATGACTGAAGTGAAACCTTTGCACCACAAAGACAACCAATCAATAGAATACAAACGCAAGGGCTGTAAGTCACGACATACTTATGAGATTGAAGGAGACTAAAAACAATCACCGTGTACCAACATGTGTTCATCCAAATCGTGCTTATGCTTGCCTCAAATGAGCTTTTTCACGTAAATAGTTGTCCCTTGGCTCAAATTCGCTATCTATCTACAGTTCTAATAGTCATGCATGCAAAAAAAGAGAGAGAGGAGAGTTGAGTACGCGCAGTAATAGACGAGAAGAAGAAGAAGATGACCAAGAACCCAAATCATACCTGGAACCACGCAAGAAAGGAGTTGAAAACTGGGTGCACAAAGATCACCCCTTCCTTCTTGACTTTGATCGTAAAGAAGAAGAAGAAAAGGAAAAGAAGAAACGAAGGAAGGGAGAGAAAGAAGAAGAAGACGTTGAATATAAAGAAGGTCGGTGCATGTAGCTAACTTATAAGATAAGGATTGAGAAAATTAGAGAAAAGTCCAAGGATAACTAAGAATTACAGTTTGAGTCAATTAACGGTCCAACGGAAACAAACGACGTCGTTCACATAAAGTTAGTTATGGAAGTTAACGAGCTCGAAGAAAGACACATGATGGTGCCAAGATGATGTGTGAATGACAACGTCTTACAAAATCTAAAATTATGAAAAGGGCTCATGTCTACCTAATCTAGGTTAAACTTAACCCAACTACCTATCCATGACTTGGAATGAAACAAAAACAAGATCAAAACACATACCACAACTAATTTGCCATTAATTAAGCGGTAAACCAGATTACGTTGGGTCAGAGTGTTACATATATGTTCTGATATATAAGGTCAAAAATTTATGAAATGCTCAGCCATTCATGTTTGAACACATGTTCGGATCAAGCAAGCTGAACAATTCATATATGTTTGGCCTTTTGAAGCTGAACAAATGTGTACATGTTCACCCATTCAGGGCCGAACATACATATATGAGCTTACATTTCATTAATTTTCCATTTGTAGGATAGTCCATCTACACAATGCAGCCGAGTGAATGCCAAATGTGTAATAGATTATACGAGTGAATTTACCACTCATGAGATAAGACGCAAAGTTTAATAATTCTGTAAATTAATTGCATGAGTTAATATATAAAAATATGGTAATATGTGTAGATATTCAAGAGCCGAGATGCTTTAATCAAGTGGGCTTATGATGTTGGTAAGAGAAACGGTATTATTGTTGTGATTAGAGCTTCAAATGCAGGTGGGGTTAGTGTAAAACCAAGAATACCTTTGCATGTGAGAGATTTTGACATTATAAACCGTGCAAGACGAATAACAAAGGAACCCCTAAGAAGAAGATCAAGCAAACAGTCACGAAGAAATGTGGATGCACTTTTACATTAAAGGACAAAAAGTTGGCTACAGATAATGATTGGATGTTGAAAGTTGTGTGTGGTGTGCTAATCACTCGGGTGCGAAGTATCTAGAAGGGCACTGATTTGCAGGGAGATTATCAAAGAAAGAGATGAAGTTGTTAGTTGATCTATCAAAGAGTATGGTTAGGTCGAAAGAGATTTTGGTTACATTAAAATAATGAAGTAAAATAAATGTAACAACAATGAAGATTATCTACAATACACGTTACAAGCAAAAAGTTTTTGAACAGGGTGGGAGAGGTCAAATGCAACAACTCTTGTACAAATTAGCAGAGCATAAGTACAATTGAATAGCATAGGAATTGTGATAATATTGACACCCTTAGTAATATTTATTAGACACACTTAACTGGCTTAGAATTGTTGCATGCATTTTCACATGTCATGATAATGGACTGCACGTACAAGAAGAATAGGTATCGGCTACCTCTTTTGGAGATTGTTGGAGTTACGTTTACGTCCACAGAAATGACATTTTTTGTATATTTTGCTTACCTCTAGCTGAATGTGAAGATAATTATGCATGAGTATTGGGTGTCATACATTATATCATTATTGATGCTAATTATATTCTTTCTGGAGTTATTGTCACAGACAGAGAGTTGGGGCTCATGAAGGCCATCAACAGTGTATTCTTAAAGAGTATTCATTTTTTTGTGTACGTGGCACATTAATAAGAATATCTTGAGTAAATGTAAAAAGTTACTTGAAACCAAGAAAATGTGGGACAAGTTCAATATAAGTTGAAATATAATGATGTCTTCTTTCACAAAAGAAAAGTATAATGAACTTTTGGTTAGGCTAATTAAAGATTTCCATACGTATACCGAAGCGTTGCAGTATGTGAAGAGTACGTGGTTAGATGCATACAAGGAAAATTTTATATCTGCATGGGCAGATAATTATTTACATTTGGGGAATACTACATTGAATAGGTAATGTGAATGTTTGTTCTTAAGTGAGTTACATTTATTATGTAACATGTCCACACTAATTAATAACTTTTCTTTTACTTACAGGGCTAAGAGTCCACATGCACAGTTGAAGAGATAATTTAGATCAAGTCAAGGAAATCTTGAATCGAACTAGACAAAGATTCACAATTTGCTTTAATTGCAACATACTAGTATTCAAGCATCACTTGAAAAAAGCAAGACAGCTATGCAACACAATTTCAAACCTTCTGGTTTCAATGAACTTCGTGGCAATATCTCAAAAAATGCTTTGGATAAGATATTATCAGAGAAAAAAGGAGCCGATCAAGTTGACGCTGATCCAGTCTCATGTATGTGTATCTTTCGTCATACACATAGTTTACCTTGTGCACATGAGATTAGAGAATATGTTTCTCAACAACACCCAATTCCCCTTAGTTGCATACATCCACATTGATGTGAGCTAGATATATTGTCTAATAGTGCAGTGAAGATGTCTACTTTGGATGTTAAAGTGGAGTTGGTGTTAGTTGAAAAGGCTTTTAATAGGGGTGATCATACAAAGCAATTGCAAATGTTGAGGAAGTTGAGAGAGTTATACAAACCGGATGTACGTTCTTAATAGAACTGAAAGTGAAATTAAAAACATTAGGTTGCCCATATCTTAAGGTTGATACATCGACTCGGCATGATCCAAGTGCCTTTGAAATAATGCAAACTGCACATGATTGTTACTCTCTTGTATTTAATGAAGTGAAGGCTGTTGACAGCAAGGCAAGTGTACACGGAAGAGTTAAGAAGAAAGGAAAAGCGAAGGTGTATCACACAAGATCATAGCCTACTATTTATTATCGTGAGCAATTTTCAGATAGGATAAGGTACTATATACGTGTTGTAAAAGACGTTGCAGCTGATGGTAATTGTGGTTTTAGAGCCATTACAAGGCTGCTTAGGCTGACTGAAGATGATTGGCCATAGGTTAGGAGAGATTTAGTAAATGAATTACTTACCCACTCAATGGAGTGTCAGCAACTATATGGGATTAAAAACAGAGTTCAAGAATTGATTGAGACCTTGTCATATTATGATAATCACCCCAGTTATTCCCATTGGATGACTATGCCAAACATGGGGCATATTATCGCATCTCATTATAATTTTGTTTTATTCCACTTTCGCATGTAACAATGTCTTACCTTTCTGCCTTTTTGGTCAGTGCCACCGTCAATAGTTTCTCATAAGGAGATAGCGATTGGTTTTATAAACGACAGTCACTTTGTTCAAGTTATCCTCCCTCTTTTTCGATTAATTTTATTATTTCTAAAGTATCTCATGAATTTTCTAACTTGTATTATGTTTTAGCTCCTTTTGGACCAAGGTAATCTAGTTCCACTGATTGTGAACAAGTGGCGTGACTTTCATTTTCAATTTGTAAATGAATGGGCAACTGCATATACAGGTCACATAGAGCGTTTTAAAGAACTTGTCAGCTTAAATGTAGTAACAAGCGAAACGATAGAGATTGGATGAACTCATTGTAATTCATTTGGAATGTAACTCAATGTAACTCATTTGGCCCGTAACTCATTTGGGATGTAACTCATTTTAAATGTAGCTCATTGTACTCATCTAGAAGAAAACATGAAAGTTTGATTACTAGCAGTACATTTGTTAATTTCTTGCATGATATTTGTGAACTATTTACATACTTAACAAAAGAAAGAAAAAAAAAAACCCCGCCCTAAACGAAATTCAATATTGTCACTTCTACTCTGGTGTGTGTAAGTAATGGATGTCATATTAGGATCCTTGACAATTCGTTGCGCATATTCAAGTGAAAGTCCCCTTAACACATGGTACATTCGATCAACATTAGCGTACATCCCCTATGGGCTACGATAAAAGTCATCCTCTTTCAGTGGCTTAGCGATACTTAGTGCATCTTGATAATGCTGCTCGTAATTTGTAAATGAGCTAGCCCGACTAACCTCATTTCTTTACCCCCACATGGATCGATACCTTGGATTTTGTACTGTCCTCCATGATATTTGTGTGTACCAACTCATATAATCGGATACACAATCGGATGGAAATCTGACAGCCTGACTTGGGTTTGTAGGTCACAATACATGATTCTCCCACCTCTGCTACTGCTGGTCAGCCCATTGATATGCAATTTGATATTACTGAGCACTTAGACCTCAATGAGCCTGATCTGGAGTCCATGGTAGAGAAGGAACAGTCTCTAGTTTTCCAAATTACGTTAAGACTTTCTCTGGATAATATGGCTCCACAACTTCCAAACACCTAATGCATCCAGAGTATAATGCAAACTCATATAATAGATGTTGCTACCTTGAATTGCGATATGGATCCTAAGTTACCTGGGTAAATTAACATAGATATTTAGCAGCACATTAATATAAGAATGCAAATTAATTTGAAATGATTACTGGTGAGATATGCAATATTTTATCATCACCCATTTTGTCAATCATTTCTTGTAATGAATGAAGACAACCAGCTTTATTCGATCTTTGCTCAGATTCCATAGTAATGCTCGAGGGTTGTGTTGAAGATAAATGAGATTTGGGTTAGGAGCAAAATATAGAAAATGCTCATATATCCATTCTTTCAAAAGTGACAAATACCCGACTATTTGTTTCACTTCATACCGAGTAGCTAATCCAAAATGCCGATGAGACAGGTCAAAGCAACAGCACCCATGCATATGAAGTCACACTATCAACATCCATCAGGAAGTAAAGACAAATGACCGAAACGCGTGTGCCACTTTTGTAACTAAATAGTGTACATCCAAATATATATAGCAAAGAAGCTTTCACTACCCAGTCAATTATTGCTTCTCCATCAGCATCTGTCAATGCATCAAACTTATGTTTTAATCACTCCAACCTTACCGACTGACCCCACACATGTGCAAGCTCATCATGTGCCTTCGAGCGCCGAACTCCTAATGCTCGGTATAGTAGCTCTTTAACTTCAAAAAATTCAAAATCATTATTATATGAAACAGCTTTCCCCGTCATTGGGATCCTAAGAATGGTGGCAACATCATCTAGAGTGATGGTTATCTCCCCGAAAGGCATGTGAAACGTGTTAGTCTTTGGATGCCACCTTTCCACAAAAGCTGACACAAGGCTCTTATCAATAGATTTGTAAGAAGTCCTGATCAACTGTGCCAAATGTAACACTCCGACGTAACTTGACCTCGTTTAGCGACTAATTAAATGTCGCTTTAGTTGTAATTGTGTTTTGCTTTTGTTACGGGTCATGTATAGGTAGTTGGGTTGAGTTTGACCTATATTAGATAGACCAAGCCCTTTTTCATCATTTTAGCTTTTATAAGACATGGTCATTTTTGCATCATCTTAGTTTCAACACTTGTCTTTCGTTAAGCTTGTTAACTTTCGTAACTGCGTCACTTGCCAAAGAGATCGTATGATTCCATTGGAATCGGATTTGACCCAAACTATAAATAGTTTCTAGCATTGGACTTTCTTGCAATTTTGCCTTTAATCTTATCTTATATAAAGCCCTCACTGACTCTCTTTCTTTCACTCTCTTCTCCTCTCTCACGTGGAAGGCTCTCTTTCGCTCCCTCTCGATTCTTTTCTTCTCGATCACAACTTAGAAGAGGAATTTGTGCTCTTTCATCCCTTGGTGTAAGCTTGAGGTGAGTTATAGGTCCTTTCCATCTCCCTCATCTTCTTCCTCTCGTTTTCCATGACTGTACTCATGAAATCTCTTTCTCTTTCTCATGCATGATAGTTGTGAGAGTGTTTGGATGTGAATTGAGCCCCAAGGACAACAATTGGTGTGTTGAACTCTACAAAGGCAAGTATAAGCATAATTGGTGTGAACCCATGTTGATATATGCTTGATTTTTGGATGATTCTCATGAGCTTGTATGCCTAGTATGGTTACAGCCCAATTTGAACTCATTCTCCCTTTTTCTGTTGAGATTTTGCTCATTTGATGTCGTGACAGATTTTCTGTAATCGATTCAGAAATTGACCTAGCGCATGCACGGCTAAGCCGTGAACTGTGCTACGGCTACGCTATACAGTACACTACGGCTAAGCAATGACCTAACCGTGACCCCAGCTGTAGATCAATACAGGGTGTACCTGAAAATAACTGAGAGTATGCAAATCAGCAACTCTACTACGACCCAGCCGCGGCTAAGCCGTGCAGCCTCCTACGGCTAAGCCGTAAGGTTATCCACGGCTAAGCTGGCTGACCTAAACAGTAAGAAAGTTAGGAAACGAATGGGACTTGTAGGACCTTTAAGGTAGAAGGTAAGCAACCCCACCTTGCCCAATGGAGCATGATAAAATGCTTGAATGATCTCGAGGGCTGCGAATCATTCATGTTCGTTATCCAGTTGTTATGCACCTCCCCATGGGTGTTGGTTTAAGGAAATTTGGTGCACCCGACGATGCAATGCAATACTAAGACAACGGTGTATCGAATGACTTAAAACTATATCATCATGCATGGTTAGAAACACTGGATAATTATATTAGAGGTGGATAGTAACTGAACTTGATTCGATACGATCATATTCGCTTGCATGACATATTGTATTCCGATCATTGATCTCCACTCTTTAGCATGCTTGCTTGTTTCATATAACATGGAATGGTTAATTGTCTTACTATGGTTTCGATACCTTGAGTATGCACGTTTGGTATTAAGCTTGCACGTGTAAGATATGTTTTTGGATATGCACGTATGATATGCTTGTCACGAACTACTCAAGGTTTAATACATGATTGACTCTGTATAGTCAGGCACTATTGAGCTTCAGCCTTAGGATCCTGACGGGGTGAATTTGGTGTAGTTTTCATGGCTTTGCTGCAGTAAGGAAACCTCTTGGGGAATCTGGACCCCAGGAACCCGAGACCTATTCGTACCATGGCCCGGTCAATGGTGTTCTTTGCACGGATATAAGATCCCTCTTTTGGGAGCATATGGAAATGTAGTCGCCAACTAGTTATGTACACAGCATGTATACATTGATTCATATGGCATGTTTCTTTCTTGCACGACAGCTTAGTATACGAATGTGACCTGTTATGATTTACTTGAGGCTCTTCATTCTATTAGATACATCATGTGTTAACTTGTTATGGCTTATACTTTGCTGAATCGTTGTATTCACGCGTTGTCTTTGGTGTTGCAGGTTCAGATACCCAGACCAACTGCTCGTCGGTCAATCAGACTCCAAGTGAGGCCCCCAAGGTCTCATCAGGACTAGAGGAGTGGATGTAGTCACTCCATCGGAGAGCGCCATGGACATCATTGCATGTGAGCCTTCATCATTTTGAGATTTGTCGCGATTGAATCCTATCATGATTTGTACATATTTATTTTGCTTCATTTTGTAACACCTTTCTCTATATATGTCAGCTCTATTTTCGGACTCTCTTCTTGCATTGTTTAGTGTGATGTTTTGATATCAAAAGCTTCCGCGTACATGTTTGGCACGTGTGAACCTTCCCTTGTGCATGTGCATTTAGACTAGGTCTATGTGTACAGGCACGAGAGTACGTGTGTCATCGGTTTAGCTTGTGCTAACCCCCGAACTCTTGGGCTCGGGTTGTGACACCAAACCAAATCTTTCAATTTTCTGTCTAAATAAATCTGACTCATTCAGATGCCATATTCTTACTTTTTGGTCATAACTCAAGCACTTGAGTGGAAGACGGTCTTGAAAATATGCATATACATTAAATAAGAAATAAAATATAGCATTTATTTGGCAGATATCTAAAAACATACCTCTCATTCCCAGCTAAATTTTGCAACGTGTGTTTGAAAACTCTTCAAAATCGAAGGGTCATTCGTCCTAACCATTTCTTCTCCATTATGCTCTTCATCCTCTTCCTCCTTTTCATTTTCATTCTCTTCCAAGTCTGGGACTTCCGGTTGTTCTGGCTTTTTAAAAATTACTTTTTCAACGCATTGACGATGCCTTCTTTCAGAAGCTGTAAGAAGAGCTCTAGAACTACTAGCCATATCTGTAAATAATTCAATCACCAGTTAATTGAGTTAAACTTCTGTGTTCACGCTCATGTTCAACCTTGTCTGGCTGAACACAATTCACTATGTTCGGCCATAACAGACCAAACAAGTTCATTATGTTCAATCAGTACAGACCGAACACAATGAACATGTTCAGTCCCTGTTGGCCGAACATAATAAAGAAGGTTCAGCCCTCCGTGGCTAAACAGATTTCACGTTGTTCGGGCCCATGTGGCCAAATAGTGTGAATCATTTTTGGCCTCACTGGGCCGAGCATGGCGATGTGAATAATGGAAAAATACATGTTTGGGCATAACAATCACAAAAGAAAAAAAATTGTAAAAAAAATACATTCTTTTATCATAATCCAAACATGCAAGAACCCATTTTAATGAATAATATAGTGGAGAAAAGAAGGAAGAATACCTTTGAAAATGGTGGAGAAGAGAAGGGAAAACAACTTTGACAATGGTGAAGAAGAGAAGAGAAGTTACTTTCAAGATTGGAGAGGAATGGAAGAGGAATGGAGGATGATGTGAGAAGGGGAAGAACAACCGATGGAGAAGAATGTGTAGAGAAAGAGAGGGATTTTTGGTGTTTGAAAGGCTAGGGTATAACCTATAAATGTGGTGTCTATAAAGAGAGAAAAACCAAACTCACTCACTTAGTTATTGTGTATGAAGATAAATAGTGTAAGAAGAGTGAAAACCAGTGCATGTTTAGAAGCTCCCACTAAATCTATATGATGACATCACTATTCACTCGGATAGGATAATTTTTCTAAGGAACCCACCTACTAATAAATTCTAACAACTAAAACTAGATGCCCTCTTAATTTTACTCAATTAGGGTTGGGTCCCCGCACAAGGATTGAGCATGTGATTAAAATGATACAATCTTTAATTTTCTTCTATAGAAGTTAGAAATTCTAGAAAGGAAGCATACAATTGATTGTTAGAGTGAATAATTTGCTTTACAATTAGGCTTAAGCTCGAAGAATTTAATCTCAAACTCGATTCAATTACAAATAGAGACCGCCCTGGCCTATATCCTATGAGCAGTGGCAGATCCTCTGGTTTTCCATGCTTAAGAATTCAAAGAACTTGTTACCGTGGAGGCTAGGGCCTCCCACTCATGAAATAACCAAGTGGTGGAAGTAGGACTAAGAGACCATTAATATAGGGATTGCCTATGCAGCGCATCTCCTTTGTGTTGTGGATTATGCATATGTGCGTGAGTAATCAAGATTAATAATCAATCACACAAGAAGACAAGAAATTTATATAATTTAACAAAGATGCATAGTTTACGAAAAACCAATTTCCACTAGGTTCTTTACTAATATATAAATCCACAACGTTGAAATCTCAATATATGTCTAGGGTTGCAGATTACATCATACTTATAATTACCACTTCCTTAGACTCCAAAACCCTAGACATATTGTCACAACCCGAGCCCAGGAGATCAGGGATAAAGTCTAAACCTAACTAGTGACACACGTAATCCCATGCATATACACTTAGACCCTGTCTAGATGCACACGCACAAGGAAAATTCACACGTGCTAATTTATGTACGCGGAAGCTATAGGTATCAAATCATAACAAATGAAGACATACGGAAACAAAAGAATAGATATACAGAGATTACACGAGGTTCAAAGTCTTACAAAAGTGATCCAAAATCCAAATTATAAAGATTACCAACAAAACAAAATAAAACGAAACATTTAGATCCCGACCAAAGAAGACCTATATGCATGCATGCTATTGTCGCATTCTGACGGAGTGATTACATCCACTCCTCTAGCCCTGACGGGGCGTCTGGGGTCTCTCTTGGAGTTTGATTGACCGACGAAGGGTCGGTTGAGGGATCTAAGCCTGCAACACCAAAGACGACTCATGAAAACAATGATTCAGCAAAGTATAAGCAACAACAAGTTAACGCATGTTGTATCTAGTAGAATAAGTAACAACGGATAATCATAAAGTCCAAATTCGTATACTAGGCAATCGTGCAGTCAGATAAAACATGTTATCAGAATCAATGTATACATGATGTGAACATAACTAGGTGGTTATTACATATGCCATATGCTCCCAAAAAAGGGATCTTACATACATACTGAGAACACCATCGACCGGGCCAGGGTACAAATGGGTCTCGGGTTCCTGGGGTCCGGAAGCCTTAAGACATAAACTCACTGCAGTGGTGCCATATATACTACGTCAAATTCAACCCCGTCGGTATCCTAAGGCAAAGGTTGAGTAATGCCAGACAATGTGGAGTCAATCATATACTAAAACTTGAGTAAACCATGCGTATCATATCAAACATATATCATACGTTCCAAATATATGTGCAACTCATACGTACAAAACTCAAGGTATCATACTAGACATGTCGAACATAATGGATTAAACATAACGGAAACATAATGAACATGTCAAACAAACCAAATTTATGATAGCAAATGGGCATATCGAACTAGACAAAATATACAGAAGAATGAAGGCCAATAAACGTAATTCAAGATGTCATGCAACTCATTCTTGTTCGAATCAAGAACATTTACTAGCCAATCCTAATCTAATCATCCAGTGTTTCTAACCGTGCATGATGATGTAGTTTTAAGCTATCCAATACATAGTTGTCTTTCATAAGTGTTACATTGTATTCAGGAAAGTATATCGAAGTCCTTTAAATCAACACCCATTGGGAGGTGTTTAACACTGAACGACACACATGAATGAGTCACAGCCCTCAAGACTATTCATGCGATTCTCATATTCCATTGGGCACGTTAAGGGTCACCAATACTCTACTGTGAAGGCCCTATCAGGTCGAATTTATACCTACCTTTTATTGGAGGTCTCCGGAAAGACTTCCTTACATAATTCATGAGCCACAGGGCCCAGAAATATAGCCTAAAAGGTTCTTTGGTAGGTGTGAAAGATCGGAGAATAAAATTGAATGCAAAAGTTATTAGTGTACAACCTAATCTCTTGAAGCCGAACATTTCAGGGCCGATTGGTCGGTCAGGAAGCCCGACCGGTCGAATTTCGGTTCTAGGAGTGTCTAATCGGTTGACTTTGAAACCCGATCGGTCGGACAGTCTGCCCTGTTATAGAACGACTGAACTGAATTGAACACTTGCAGTCACGAAAACAACAAATATTAAGATGATACAGAGGCAAAAGGGCTGTAATTCACACCACACACATGCACAAGCGAAAACAAGACTAAAAGCAATCACCATATACCAAAATGTGTTCAATCAAATCATACTCATACTTGCCTCAATTGAGTTCTAATACGCAAACGGTTGTCCTTGGGCTCAAATTCGAAGTCCAAACATGATTCAAATCTACCATGCATGAGAGAAAAAGAGAGAGACAGTGAGCACAGGCCGTGGCTAACGAGAAGAAGAGGGAGAAGAAGAAAACTAAAACCCAAGCATACCTTAAACCACAGCAAGAGATGGATCAAAGGCTAGAGTGCACAATTCCCCCTTCCTTCAATTGATCGACAAGAAGGAAGAGAAGAAACCGAAAGAAAGAAGAAAACTCAACATGAAGTGAGAAGAATGAGAGAGTCGGTGGAGTCCTGGCTTATATAAGGTTAAGGATAAGAGAAATTGTAAGAAAGTCCAAACGCTTACACGAATTACAGTTCAAGTCAAATGATGGTCCAACGGAAACAAATGACGTCTTTAGCATACGAGTCAATTACGGAAGTTGACGAGTTCGATGAAAGACACGTGTTGACACCAAGATGATACATGAATGACAACATCTTACAAAATCTAAAATTATGAAAAAGGGCTTATGCCTACCTAATCCAGGTTAAACTCAACCTAACTACCTATCCATAACCCGAAACAAAACCAAAACAAAGCAACACACAATTAACAACTAATTCATCATTAATTAGTCACTAAACCTGATTAAGTTGGGTCGGAGTGTTACACATATGTTGAGATTACCACTTCCATGGAAAACCAATTTCCACTAGACATATGTTGATTTCAAAGAAGTAGTTCGGCAAAGATGTTTACGTCTATGGAAAACCAATTTCCATTAGGTTCTTCTCCAATTTGTGAATCTACAGCCTTAAAATCTTAGCTTATATTTAAGGTTATAGATTACATTATATAAACATATATAATCACCACTTCCTTAGCTCCTAAGAATTCTATTCTTAGAAAAAGGAGAGTCCTAATACTATTAGGAAACTATTGTTAACAAATAGAAAAGTCCTAATATAATTAGGGAAGTTACCCAAAATGTCAACCCACTTGGCCAATAATCCCCCTACAAGCCATGGGGAAGACTGTTGGGTTTTGTCTTGTATTCCGGTTTAGCCGGATCGGTCGTCTGGTTTAGCCAGAATCGAGACTCAGGGTTAGGGGTATTTTAGTCATTATGTATGGATTTTCTTGGTGGCCAAGAAAGCGGGAACTATATATATTGATGTACTGTAACCCTAGATCCGGAGGGGATCGAGATGGGATCATAGTAGATGAGTTCTCTCCTCCCGTGGATGTAGGCAAGTTGCCGAACCACGTAAAACTGCTGTGTCATGTGTGTGATTGTTTGATGGGTGTGATTGCCGTCTATTCATCGTAATAGATCTGTTAATCGCGGGTTGTTTTTGTTGCGCCGCTTTTTCCAACAAGTTGTATCAGAGCGAGGTGGAAATTGCTTGGATTTTGCGATTGACGGATTGTGTTGGATGTAGAGGATCATCACGTTGTGTCCAGATCCATCTTTCATTGGCGATGGTGCTCGCAGTTGCCGATGGCTAAAGATCGAGTGGGTTCTTGCAGAGGGCCCAATTGGATCTCTGTTTTCTAGAAACAGGGATCGTCGTAGTCTGCCGGATCTGGTTCAGTTTTCATCGGGCTTAGAGAAGACAGAGAGGATTGGAGACTCTGTTGTGGAAAGGAGAAGATGAGAGAAACACCCGAGATTTCGTTTCTTGGAACGCCGAAGTTCGAAGGGTTCACGGTTGTTTTTTGGGCTGCCGGTTGTTGAGGAAGAAAATCGAAAGGTCCGGCGTCAACCGTCGCCTACCGGTCAACTCGCAATCGCCTGGATCGTCGCCTCACGCCGGTCGCCATTCGTCTCTGATTCTGCCACCGGCCGCTGCTCCCGGCTTGAGAAAGAAGGAGGTGCCGGCAGTTTTGTTGCAGAGCAGAAGGTTTGGTTTCCTTGTTGCAGAACAGGGAACACGAGGAAGAACGAAAAGGTGCCGGTCGCCGGCTTGTATCTCTCTGCTCAATCGTCAGACTATCGCCGCACCGCCTTGCCTCAACGGTCGCAGGTCGGCCTTCCATTCTGCCGGAAACCGCCGGTCGTGGAAGGTGTTCGTCTCTGTTATAGAGCAGAAATGAAAAGAGGAAGGAGCTGCAATTACCGGTCTTCGTTTCTTTGCCGGACTGCTAGTCGTGGCCGGTGAGCGCACCACCGGCCGCCATCAACCACCGTTACTGGGCGTTGGACTCCATCGCCGCTGGCGTTGCCGAGGACGAAGAGGCGTTCTCTCTGTTGCAGAACAGAAAAACAGACGATTTGAAGAAGACGGTCGCTTCTGGGTTATGGGTTCGGGTCGGGTCCGCTTGACCTGACCCGCCGTACAGCACAAGCCCAGCGTCTGGTTTCCAGGTCGAGTTCGGGTTCCGGGTTGGGTCAGTTCAGTCCGACCCGATTGCAGTAAAGTCCAGCAAGCAACAGCGGGTCCGGGTCAGGTCAGGTTCGACCCGACCCGCCTGCACAGAAGCCCAGCGACAACAGCGAAGTTCAGTTTCGGGTCAGGTGAACCCGACCCGGGTCCGTTTCAGAGGCCCAGTTTGCCAGCAAGCCGTGACGTCAGCTCCGTCAACAAGCAGGTTTGACCAGATTTGTGGCTGAAATTGTTTCTGCGATATCTTGATCGTCTGATGTCCGATCGGAGATCCGTTTGCTCCTATGGATTCGTTTTGAGCAGATCTACACGCATATGGAAGAAGATGGGCTGTTCAACGGTCAACATGGATGTTTGACCAATTGGGGTGTAGAGAATTAATTCTGCGATATCGAAGCCATCCGGAGTCGGATTTCAAATCCGTTTCTTCCAGCGTGCTCACGGTGACGAGATCTATGGGGCAGATAAAAGATATTGGCAGTTTGATTGGCAGAAAATTGGAGGATTGAAGAAACAGAGAGATTCACGATGTTAGCAATGGATTCAAGCGTCACTGGCCAGATTGAAGTGTTTGATGGAGAAACGACTTCAGGGTTTGGCAGGGAAGAGTGTTAGACTCCGTGACACAGCAATGATTGAAAAGTGTTACTTGATGTCAAGAATGGTAGATTGCTCCAGAACTTTGATGAAAGCTCAGATCCGTGTCGAAGGGATTGGGAAGGAGTGACATGCCAAAGCGGAAGGAAAAAGCAAAATCGGAAGGAGGTAGTGTGCAAGAAAGCTTGGATTCGGTTGAAAGGAATCAGTTTTGGTCACTACAGGTTGATAGGGGATGCTTTTTCAGGTGGAGCAGTGAAGGAGACATCAAATAACAGGGGAGGAAATCTGTGGTTCAGGTGGAGTTAGATGCGACAGATCATTGGAAGATGGATTGATGGATCTTCAATGATATCATCTAGAGGAAATCCAGGAAGCCCTAAACGGAGATGATTTTCTCGGGGAAGAAAAGGTAGTTTTGTTCAGGTCGGAGTAAGCCGGTTTAAGCATCGGGTCATACCTAACCCGCATGTACTGTGCCCAACCCACCAGAACAGATTAGAACAGGACAGTTGCAGGTTTGACGGAAAGAACACCGGGATGGAGACAGAAGGAAGGATTCACAAGGTACCAGTGAGATCCGGATTCGGGGAGGTCTTCAGTTTTGTCTTGACGGACGGAAGTTAGGTTCATTGTGTTGCAAGGATGCATGCATGTGGCAACAAATGGAGAGCGCTTCGGAGATTCAAGACAGTGGTGTTGAGGTCAAAGGAGGCAACGTGGCTACGCTAGGTCATAGTGTGTGCGGAGGCGTACCTTTCAGCAAGGTGCGTGAAGATATTACCGGGTATCTCAAGGTGGCTCTGAGGATTTGCGGAATCCAAGCCAAGGTGGAGATTGTTGGGTTTTGTCTTGTATTCCGGTTTAGCCGGATCGGTCGTCTGGTTTAGCCAGAACCGAGACTCAGGGTTAGGGGTATTTTAGTCATTATGTATGGGTTTTCTTGGTGGCCAAGAAAGCGGGAACTATATATATTGATGTACTGTAACCCTAGATCCGGAGGGGATCGAGATGGGATCATAGTAGATGAGTTCTCTCCTCCCGTGGACGTACGCAAGTTGCTGAACCACGTAAAACTGCTGTGTCATGTGTGTGATTGTTTGATGGGTGTGATTGCCGTCTATTCATCGTAATAGATCCGTTAATCGCGGGTTGTTTTTGTTGCGCCGCTTTTTCCAACAAAGACGACCTGGACTCCTTACTGAGAGTTCAGCCCTACAACTCTGAATACGGTTCTAGTTTTCCCTTAGACACAATCTTTGTCATAATGTCCAAAGGATTCTTGTCGGTGTGAATCTTTTCAAGTTTCATGAAGCTCTTCTTAATCATCTCACGAATCAAATGATATTTGACATCAATGTGCTTTAAGCGACCATGGTATGTAGCACTCTCACTAAAATTTATAGTACTCTGACATCATAGTAAACTACATACTCTTCTTGCTTCAAACCTAGTTATTGAAGAAATATCATTAACCAAAACATCTCTCTTGCTGCTTTATTAGCAGCGATGTATTCCGCTTTAATTGTAGACTGTGTTGTACACTTTTGTAACTTTAATTGTCAAGAGATAGCTCCCCCTATAAAAGTAAACAAATAATCAGAAGTTAACAATAGACGATCAAGATTGCCTGCAAAATCATCATCAGTATAACCTTCCACCACTAGTTTTGAGCCTCCGAAACACAAGCACAACTTGGAAGTATAATGACTTGTTCTTTTTTCTTAAAATTTGAATTAATCTTGACTCTTGTTTTAATCTTGATGGACCCTACATGTGCTTATTATTATTTTTATGATTTTATGCTATTAAAATATGGATAATTAATTAGTTACTATGTAGGTCCCATAAATTACTAGAGTTTGAGAATCTTAGAGTTGTGCTCAAACTGGAGTTTTATTGGATTAAGCCTTCTTAATTGTATTGAGTTATCCCAAATCTACTTGGGGATTGAATTCAATTCAAACTAAGCTTCCTTGGCTAAGTTTGGCTGAGCCTAAAATTCTTTTGGGACTCTTGTTTTTATTTACCTATAAATAGAACACCCTTTTCCTCTATTGAATCACATCAACAAACTCAAAGTCTTTTCCCCCTCTTATGTTAGAGTTTTTGTCACAACCCGATCCAGAACCTGAAACTAAACAAAAACAAGAACAAAACACCATTAGCAACCAAATCATCCGAAATTAGCCGCTAATCCAGATCAACTAGGGTCGGAGTGTTACAGTTTTTTCTTCCCTCTTAAGGTATGGCCCTCTCATCTTTCTCTCTTTCTCTTGCAAGTAACTATAATAGGTTTGTCCAATATTCTCCATATAGCATGCTTCTAAAAGTTTCTAGTTTATGTTCATGTCAAGCTACATAATTTACTTTTAATCCATCATAGTCTTCTTCACTATTAGCCACTTCAATCTGCATCATCCACTACTAGTGCCCACCTTGCATTAAATCTAGGATCCATGGTCTCATGAACACTGTCACCAAGAGCATCAACACCATCCACTTGCTAGCCCCTCAATGTTATTATCACCATCACTATCCCTTGCATTAGATCTGGGATTCAAGGCCTTAGGCACCCCATCACCAAGAACACCCAACTAGATAATCAAGGTCTCTGCCTTATCTCATCATCTTAACTCCTCCCTCATGTGAGTTACACCAAACCAAACTAAATTTAAAACCTTGGATTTCACCCATCCGAACGCCCATGCTGACTTCCAAACTGACCCCAAGCATGCGACCTACTTCTATTAATTTTAACGTAACCCTTTCCTATGCTTGATGCTCACTCATTAGGACAACGGATCTTCTAACTATCCTGGTGAAGTCATGCCGTGCACAGAACTCATTAGACGTTTGTCTAGGTAACATGAATTTCAAGATGAAGCCATTAGTTGGATAGTGTCATGATCATGCATGGTAAATATAAGGATACATCATGGGTGGGCTCATATATATTGATATAATGATGAACTTGAACCACCATAGTGCCCGGCAATCCAACTGCATGTTGTTCACAATAGCACATCATCTTAAGAACCTACGTTAGGCATCTATGAGTATACATAGTCGTGCGTAATGTATCTTTTTAGGGTTGGCTGTGAGCCCATCTTAATGCATATTGTAATTGATTGGTCAAGATCCATGGTCACATGATTTTTTTTTTCAAACCCAACCCATTCACCTAAGTGCTACCCATTTGAATTCATGTGGTCCACTCCCTTGGCCCACCTTGCATGCATATTTAACCTCAGTGTAATTTAGTGATTTGGGCCCCACAAAGATATGCCAAAACCAGGTCTTATCCAAGTTTGGAAACTTCGCTTGAGCCCATAAGAACAACCTATTTGGCCCACTGGAGACATATGCAGAATTCAAATTACTTGTCCAACTTGCATGACTAAATAATGTGGGCCTAACCTAGGCAGTATTTACCCATGACTTGGTAACCCATATTCAAGCATGATTTACCAATCCACATATGAACCCAAATCATGGCGCACGTGGTATATAAGTTTCACTCATTATATGCAAGCCTAAGTGCAAGACCCAATAGTTTGAGTCCAACCCATTTAGTCTAAGTGCAAACATCACCCAATATCCATGGCTTACTTGTAGAACTTAATAAATTGGGCCCAAACCTACATGTGATAACCTATGATACTGACCTGTACCCAAGCTTCACCTAAGTCAAACAATTAGTGTATGAACCTAAATCATTGGATTTTATTGTTAAACCAATTATAAACCGTTATTAATAGAATCGCATGATTCCTCAGAATATTTAGATCAGGGCTAGTCAAGTTAATCATCCACTGTCGATCTAGGCGAGTGGTCTTACTATGTTACCTTAATACGTGAGTTTTTGTATTCCTTGTCTCAATTATGATTAAAATTGTACTTGTGAACTTATTGAAATAATCATAGAAATTCTGAGGATTTGCTCCCTTTGATTTTATTTGATTTGTTTCTTTTTTTTATTTGTTTTGTTTATATTGATAACTAGATTTGATATTGATCTTTGGACACCATTCTGTTAAAAAATAAATTTCTTAGTGAATTATTGTCAGTGATTATTGATCATTTTATTTAAAGGGTTTGATTGTGGAAAATTCGATATCATGTGACAAACTTGTGTTTGTAACCCTAAACCGAGGTGTGAATTGAAATTCGAGAATTCTTGGACTTTGTTACTTATACACTATTTGACATCAAGGCATTCTTTAAAGTATGGGCAATGCACCGTGAGGACGTTTACACCTGGATTTTAGCTTTTTAGGTATGACAATGGGATTGAGACATCTTTGTGTGATATTCCTAGTCTGCAGTTAGATTCACTTTGCTTTGTAGAGATTACCTGTATCTTGAGCTTTTTGCTAACTTTGTATGTAAATAAAATGGTTTGTACCTGGTAGGTACCTTATGCTTGGTTCAGGCTTAACTCTAGCGAGCACACTTTGACATTTTGTTTACTACGGAGATGCCTTTTCTTTTATTTGTTGATTGGTTATTTGCTCACTTATTTGAAATACCTTGAATTTCGGTTACATTATCTTCTTATCACTTCTAAAGTATTGCACTTACCTTGATACACCTTGTATATGCAAACCATAACTCTAAATTTGATTTCTTAGATTATTACCTGTTTTGTTAGGTTTTATGGTTCGTATTATTTGTTGAGTTTTACTCACCTTTGTTTTTTTCCTCCTTAGATTTCGAGGTTGAGCTGGAATTTGAGAAAACCTAGCTTGTTTTACGGAATTGGGACTGAGGGATGAACTACGAAAACTTCAACCTTAGATTTGATGATTGATTTAGGACTTTAATTAGATTTTGAGAAATTTATGAGAGTCATTACCACTTCAGATTTATTTATTTATTTATTTATTTTAAGTGGATTGATTTTATTTGTATAGCTTGAGATGTTAATTGTGATATTCCATTTAGATTATTTAATAAAATTTGGATTCTTTTTTACTTTAATTATTGTGAACCCATCATGTCTCATGATTTGAGGGTCATAAGGACCTCGGATTTTGGGGCGTGACAGAAAGTTCCTCTTAAATACCTAAAGATCCAGTTTACTGTTTCTCAATGCTCTTTTCCAGGGTTAGATATATACCTACTCACTCAACCCACAGCATGAGCAATGCTTGGCCATGTGCAAACCATGGCATGCATAAGACTCTCTACAGTAGAGAAGTAAGGAACAAACGCTAATCGTTCCTTTTTTTCATCTGTAGCAGGACATAAGCACTTGCTTAGCTTGAAATGACTGGCTAGAGGCATGTTAACTAGTTTAGTATTCTTCACATTGAACAACTCGAATACTAGTTCAACATATTTCTCCTGTGACAACTAGAACTTCTTGGAACTCCTATCATGATATATTTGTATGCCCAATATTGTACATGCAGGATCCAAGTCTTTCATGTTAAACAACTTTGATATATCAGCTTTCAACTTGCCAATCAACTTGTCATCTTGTTCAACTATCAGCATATCATCTATATATAAAAGAAGGATGATGAACCTGCCGTCAATAGATTGACGAACATAAACATAATAATCTGCAGCTATCCTTCAGTATCCATGACTCAACATAAATGAATCAAACTTCTTATACTATTGTCTCGGTGCTTGCTTTAGCCTGTAGATACTTTTCTTCAACTTGTACACCATTTATTCTTTTCCTGTTACCTCAAACCCTTCTAATTAAGTCATGTAGATCGATCTCGTCTTTCAAGCCACCATGAAAAAAAGTGGTCTTCAAATCCATTTGTTTAAGCTCAAGGTCCATGTTGGCGGTTAGGCCTAAGATGGCTCTGATAGAAGTCATCTTCACAATAGGAGAGAAAACATCATCGAAGTCCATACCCTTTGTCTGCGCAAACCTTTTTACCATTAACCATGCTTTGTGCTTAACCAATTTTCCATTTTCATCAATTTTCAACTTGAACACCTATCTGTTTTTCAGAACAATCCTATATTTAGGAAGCTATACTATCTCATAAGTCTTATTCTTCTTTAAAGAACTTATCTCATCGTACATAGCCTTCATCTACTCATCTTTATCACATGAGTCATTGCTTTTCAGAAGCTCTTTGGCTCCCCCTAATTAGTAAGCAAAATATACTCGGATGTAAGATAATTAGTTGATGGTTGACGCTTTTGAGTAGACCTTTTAACTTGAGGTTCTGTGGTTTCTAACCGAGAAGATTACTATTCCCCCTGTTCAATACTCTTATCATCTAGCAACCCCTGTGCCTCATCATGATCTTAATCGTTTTATCTACCTTTTTCACTTATTGTTATATTGGAAAAAAAGTCGGTGTGAGATCAACCACTACATCAACTGTTTTAAAAGACTTATCGGTCTTCTCAACATCTCTAAAGAACTAGTTTTTATGGAAAACCATATCCCACCTGTTATAATTTTTCTCTTCTCTGGATTCCATAATCTGTAGCCAAATTCATCTTCACCATAGCCAAGAAAGATGCAACTCACTGCCTTATCGTTCAATTTTGAACGTTACTCTTTTAGTACATGTACAAATGCCTTACACCCAAACACCTTCAAGTGTGAATAGAAATCATTTTTACATGTCCATTTTCTCTCTGGAAGATCAAAACTCAAGGGAATTGAGAGAGATCTATTAATTAGATAATGAGCAATCAAAACAGATTCACCTCATAATGACTTGGCAACCGTGCTAATCTTATCATGCATTTTATCTTTTCCAGAATAGTGCAATTTTTTCTCTCTACCACATCATTATGATGTAGAGTACCAGGAACTGTCTTTTTATGCCCAATACCATATTTCAAGTAGTAGCTTCTGAATTTGTTGGATGTGTACTTACCACTATTATTTATACGAAGAGTCAGAGACACTTCAAGAGTTTACCTGTTTCTTTTTCAACCACGACATGAAACTGTTGAAAAATCTGAAACACAAAATCCTTTGATTTCAATGCATAAACCCAGACTTTTTTGGATGCATCATCGATAAACGCGGCAAAAAACTTATTGCCACTCAATGATTCCATCTCCATATGACCACAAACATTAGAATATACTAAATCCAACACATTATATTTCAATTTTATTGTTGAAAAGAAGGCAACCCTATGTTGTTTTGCCAAAAAAACAATAATCACAATGGTCAAAGGATGTACTTTGGAGTAAGGAATTAAATCATTCTTTGTCAACATCTGCAGTCCTTTCTCACTCAAATGACCAAGCCTTTTATGCCACAAATTCAGAGAGTAACTGTCTCAAACAGTATTCAAGACACATTTACACAGCTTTACATGTGTTTTGTACAACGTATTACCCATTTTCCTTCTCATAAAAGCAAGAAACCTTCTAATGAGTTTCCATTTGCCATTTCCGAAGTAATTTTCATTACTTGCACGATCTAATGCAGTCCTAGAAATCAAATTCAATTGCAGATAACATGTCACACGTCTTTTAGCGTCATTGTGCAACTAATATCTGTTTGAATGCAAACACCGCTGATACCAGTAATCTTTGAATGACTCGTGTTGCCTATCTTCACAGTACCAAAGTCACCTGCTTTATATATTGTGAACATCTCCCTACAAGGAGTAGCATGCTATGATGCTGCTATGTCAACAACTCATTCAACTTGATCATTTTCAACACTCAAACGCTCTTCATCATCGCCTGTGAACACCACTACTTCCTATCCTAAAGTAGCTGTAGTGTTTTTATTGTCATTCTTTTTCTAATTGTTGGCCTATTTATGTCTCTTCAAAGCAAAACAATTTTTTCTGATGTAGCCCATTTTGCTATAAAAAAAGCATATTCCAAACTTTTTCCCTATCAGTGATCTACCTCTAGACTTGCCACGACCCCCCTTTGGTCCTCTACTCTTACTCCTCCCCCTGTTCTTAGTAACAAAGGCCTGTACATTATCTATCCATGTAGTTTTCCTTTTAGTTTCTTCATTTTGTAAGCTATTGGTAACCTGACTCATGGACTATATGTAAGGTTCCGATCCCAACTAACCTTGATTTGTATTAATTAATTTTGTTTTATATTAATTAAAATGTGTTTATACTAATTTAATTCAAACACTTTGGGCTTTGGTTTTGGATAGATTGTTCGCCCGAGTTCGAATCTTACTTAGGTAGTTAAAGATCCTTTTGTAATTTATTCTTGCATCATATTGGCACCTCATTAGTTGCATCTTCTGTAATTCTTTGTGTAGATCATCTTTTATATTGGACTCGACTTAATTTGAACTCATTTTAGCTCAATAGAGGGCCATTTGACCTAAACTGTAATTTTCCAAAAATGTTGGGCTTGCATGTAAAACTGCAGAAAAAATTGATTAAAAAAATGAAACCCAACGTCTTTCCTCATTTCTCTTTCTGTGTTCGTTGGAACCACTTCTCCTCTCCACTCTTCTTCACCTCGATCTCAACTTGAAGATGCAAACAAGGATTTGAAGTCTTGTATGCATTAGTAAGAGCCTCTAATCTTCATCTTCTTCTTCCCTTGTGCATCTTTCTGCTTGGAGGTACCTTCTTCTTCAAGTTATAACTTCCTAAGGTGAAAACTTTATCTCTGTTTCAATTCTTTGGGTTCAATAGAGTCAAGGAGACTCAATCATGTAACATGCATCATTCCACATTAAATTTATCATTTGCATGTCTTTCATGTAGAGAACCTATTCTTTTGTTGAAGCCTTCCCTAACTACATACCAAGGAAGAGTTAGTAAGGTCAAGCACTGTGAAAACAAGGAAGAGTTAGTAAGGTCAAGCACTGTGAAAAAGCAAGTATCAGAGTACATATGATGCTGCATGTGTGGTTACAATCTTAGTTCTTGGATGTTCATTTTAATTTTCAAGTTATAGTTCTTTCTCTTGATTTAAGTATACATATATGTTGAATTGAATGAATTAGAGTGTAAATATGAAATGGGAGTGTTATGTGAGTATTGAATAACTTTTAGGGACATTTTGAAGCCATAAGAAGCTCCTTGTAACCCCCTTCATTGAAAGCTTTGTATTGAGTTCGAGCTTCAGAATCATCTTCAAAATTTTTGAAGCTTACAGTTAGCTAAGGCTAAGCCGTAAATGTGTATGGCTCAAAGTCGCAAGAGTACCAAAACCTAATTTTGTACTATGGCTAACCTATCACAACCTGAGCCCAAGAAATCAAAGATTAAGATTAAACTTAATCAAGGACATACGTACTCCCGTGCATACACACATAGACTCAGTTCAAGTGTACACGCACAAGGGAACATCACACATGCAAAGTACAGTTGTACGCGGAAGCTGTAGTATCATTGTATTAATAAGAGGATACACTAAACTATAAAAACAATATCTACAAAAGATAACATGAAAAGGGACCAAGACTTTATAAAAGTAAAAAGGAAATTTCTATACAACACAAAATGCAGGGAGATATACTCAATACATAACAGATTGCATTCCACATATCCAAAAGGAGATCTATCCTAATGCCATGCAGCTCTCCGGGGTGGATTGATCATATCCACTCATCTAGCCCTGATGGGGCCTCTATGATCTCCTTTAAAGTCTTGTCGACCGGCGAAGGATCGGAAGTGGGATCTGAGCTTGCAATACCAAGGACAACCAGTAAATACAACGATTCAACAAAGTATAAACAATATTAAGTTAACATGTATTGTATCTACAAGAATCATTATCAAGAGATTATACATAGAGTTTTAATTTAATATACTAAGCAAATCGTGCATTTGAATAAATCATAATAGTAGAATCAATGAACAGATATACTTTACTAAGTGGCTACTACATTTGCCATATCCCCCCTCTAGGGATCTATGGGTTGAGAACACCATCGACCGGGCTAAGATACGAATGGGTCTCTACTTCCTGAGGTCCGGAAGCTCCAAGACAGGAGCACACTGCAGCTGCAACAAATATGCTATGCCAAAGTCAACCCCGCCGGGTATCATAAGGCTGAACCTAAGTAGAGCCAAACCGTGCCAATCATGTCATATAATGCAAGTCAATTCAATTCAAGTCCAAGTCGTATATGTATCAAAACATACTACAACAAGCTTAATCACAAATAATATGATCGTTCAAGTCAAATCAAATACAAGTCAAAGCAATAGTAAAAGAATGGAAGGCAAGAACTGAAGCCAACATGCTATGCAATTCAAGTCATTTTCATGGGATCACGATAGTTTACTGGCCAACCATAAGTTAGTTGTCCATTATTTCTAACCATGCATGATGATGTAGTTTTAAGTTGTTTGATACACAGTTGTCCGTCTTTTAGGTGTTACAATGTATCAAAAAGGTGTATCAAAGTCCTTTAAACCAATACCTATAGGGAGGTGCTTAACAATTGGACAACATACATGAATGAGTCACAGCCCTCAAGACTATTTATGATATCATGTATTCTATTAGACAAGTTAAGGGGTACTGGGATCCAACACAAAGGCCCTACAAGGTCTCTTAATAATACCTACATTTTTCCTTAATTTCAAGTGGTCTCACGGCTTAGCCGTGGGTGACTTACGGCTTAGTTGTAGGCATCTTACGTCTTAGCAGTATTCTGCACTACGGTTTAGCCGTGGTTCCCTAGAATTTCTTCTGCATTTACGGTGAACCACGGTTGAATCGTCATTCTCTTACGACTGGACCATGATTGTTCTACGGTTTAGCCACGGTTGGATACAGCTTAGCCGTAACACACCATACGGCTTCGTTGTGGCTGGACTGTAGAAGGATTTCTTGTTTTTCCTACTCTCAGGACATCAAGCCATAGCTTGACTTACAGTGGGGTCACTCTCAACCGTAGTATATCCTATGGCTTAGCCATAGCCGGACTATAGTGTAAATTCAAATTAGGCTGCTTTCTGGAGTTTGAGCCATGGAGCTCTACGGCTTAGCTGTAGGCTTCAGAAGCTCTGAGATTCGAGAATTTCATATACAATTCAGAAGTTGATTGAATTTGATACAGATGGAAACAAGAATAGCTAATCTTACACAGAAGGGTTGAAAGACGTAGAAAACTTAAAAGATTGAAAAGAATAATAACAATCATGGTCTACTAACATGTGTTTATCCATAAAGTGCTTATACTTGCCTCAATTAAGCTTTTTCAAGTTAATTTTTGTCCCTTGGCTCAAATTGGATGTCTACAAGTAGCCTTAGTAGCTATGCATGCAAGAAAGAAGAAACGATGAGTGCATGCAGTGCATGAAGAAAGTCCCTTAGACACTAAAGCCAGAAAACAATTCTTATCTCTACTACACAAAGAGATGAACCGTAAAGGAGGTGTAAGCGAGCTCCTTGCAATGAAGAGAAGAAGAGGATTGAAGAAGAAGAAACCATTGAGAGGCAGAGATGAAGATGAAGAAGAGAAAGAAGTCATTGGAGTTGAGTCAATGAGTCATTGCTTCCTTATATAAGGCAAATTTTTGAAATTTAGAAAAAAGTCCAAGTGATTTACGAAAATTACAATATGAGTCAAATAAACAGCCCACGGAAACAAACGAAGTCGTTTGCATGTGAGTCAATTACGAAAATCAACAAGCTCGACGAGATACACGTGATGACACCAAGATGATGCATAAATGATAAAATCTTATCGAGTCTAAAATTATGAAAAATGGCTCATATTTACCTAATCCAGGTGAAACTCAATCCAACTACCTATCCATGACCTAACACGTCACTCAAAAAGACAAAACGACATGCATTAAACTAATTCGTTGGTAAAATGCTAAAAACAACATTTATTAGTCAATAAACTGGATTAATTATGGTCAGAGTGTTACATAACTCTCGGCTAAGCCGTAGAATGAACTACCGCTAAACAGTAACTATCTCGTAACCAAGCCGTAAACCATTTTACGGCAGGCTTTCCCGAGAGCTTGAAATCCAACTTTCCTTCTATAGCTTACACACGGCTAAGTTGTGAATTATACTATAGCTGAGCTGTATCTCAGCTGTAACCTAGCCGTAGGCTTAGTACGACTAAGCCGTAGACTAATGTATGGTTGAACCGTAAATACGCAGGAACTTGAGGGAAAAACTAAGCCACTCGACTAAGCCATAACATGCATACGGCTAAGCCGTAAAAACACTGTAAACTTAGGATATTAGAGATTTCAAATGACCTTGTAGGGCTTTAGATTCGGCACCTTTTTCTACAATTAAATTAGCCCAATGGTTTTCAAATGATAAGGAGGACAAGTGTAGAGCTTTCACTTATCCCCTTTAATTTTCCTGACAAATTCCCAATGCCACGTCATGGGTGTTGGCATAAGAAGAGGTTTCTTTTGCATACACAATGTAATGCCAAGATTGGTGTCACAACCCGAGCCCAGGGTTCGGGGGTTAGCAGAAGCCAAACCTAATGACACACGTACTCCCGTGCATGCACACGTAGACCGAGTCTAAATGCACACGCACAAGGGAACATTCACACGTGCCAAGCAAGTACGCGGAAGCTGTAAATATCAGAAACATAAAACTAACCATGCAAGAAGAGAATACAAGGAAAGGACTGACATAATTACATATGAAAGTTTTACAACATGAACAAAAGATATATACAATAATTGCCAAATACAAGTTTGAAAATCCCCAAAACAAGACTCCAAAATGATGCATGCCATGGACGCTCTCCCGTGGAGTGATCACATCCACTCCTCTAGGCCTGATGGGGCCCCGGGGATCTCATCTGAAGCCTGGCCGACCGGCGAGGGTTCGGCAGGGGGATCTGGGCCTGCAACACCAAAAACAACTGTGAATACGAAGATTCAGCAAAGTATAAACCATAGCAAGTTAACACTCGCTGTGTCTAATGGAATAAAGAACATCATGTGATTAAAGAAAGCATTTTCGTATACTAGGCTATCATGCAAGAAAGAAATATGCTGCGTGAATCAAGGATAACATGCTGTGTACATAACTAGTGGCTACTACATTACCATATGCTCCCAAAAGAGGGATCTTATAACATGCAAAGAACACCATTGTCCGGGCCAGGGTACAATGGGTCTCGGTTTCCTGGGGTCCGGTTCCCCAGGACAAAATCCATACTGCAGCAGGTCCTTATAACTATACCAAATTCACCCCGTCGGGATCCTAAGGCTGAGGCTAAGTAGAGCCTGACCATACAAAGTCAATCATGAAAATCCTGAGTAGATCGTGACAACTTATCATACGTGCAGATCCGTGAATGAACACATCA